>MU383138.1:0-299339 GCA_022495125.1 Xylaria acuta | reverse complement strand
TATACTAAAAGATTTAACGCTTTATTTTATTTATTTAACAACTAAAAAAATAATAAAATATATTAACTATTATAATAGCTATAAAATATATATTATTAATTAAAAAAAGCTTTATAAAAATTATTAACTTATTTGCTTTAAAAACGTAAAACTAATAAAAACTATTATAATAAACTTTATTGTTAGTTTGTTAACAGTTTTTTTAGCTAATATATTTTAATAACTTAAAAAATATAATTATTATAATATATTAATAATAATAATATATATTACGTTTAAACAACCTTTATTAATTTTTAATAATAAAAAATATATAGTAAAAAACTAAAGCATTGTTTTAGCTAAATAATTATTTTTTTATAATTAAAAAATATTGACTAAAATTATTTTAAATAAAAACTACAAGTTTATATTTAACTTTTAAAAAAGGTTATAAAAAATATAAAAAACAAAGCTATTTATAATTACTATATATTATTTATAAAAAAATTGTTTATTAAAGCAAAAAAACTAAACTATTAAAATTATTATTTATTATTATATTTTTATATATTTTAAAAATAACTAGATTAACTTACTTTTAACGCTTTAGTAAAATTTTAATAGCATATATTTTAACTTTATTAAATTTTTAGCTTATAAACAATTATTTAGCTTTTAACTACTTAGTTTAAACGATATTTTTATTAAAGTTAATATTATAAAATATAAAAACTTCCGATTTATCCGTAAATATTTACATAAAAATATAAAATTAGCTATAAACTTTATATTTATAAAAGCTAAACTATATTATAATAAAAAATATAAGCTAATAAAATTTAAAAAAAGCAACGAAATATATTTACGGTTATATATAAAGTATTATTTTTTTAACAATTTTTTAAAAAAGTTTTTATAATAATAAGCTAAACTTTAAAAAATAAAACAACGTATTAAACGTTTAACTTATAAAATTAATTTGCTTAAAACGTTTAAAATATACCTTATTATTTTTATTGTTTATTTATTACTAAAATAAAATAATATTAATTTTTTTTATTATAAAATATTTATACTAGGTTTTATTTTTAACGATTAATTAAACCTTAATAAAAATAGCAACTTTTTTAAAATAAAGCTTATTTTTTAATATTATTTTAATAAATCTTACACTAAGTTTTTATACTTAGTTAAATAAAAAGGTTATAGTTATAAAAATAATTAGTAAAATTTTAAATTGTTACATTTAAGCAAGGGGGGTGTCCTTTATAGGGGGACCTACACTGTTAAATATAGCCCTACTTTATAAATTAAATAAAGAAGTTAAGGCCTTAGTAAAGCTTTTGCCTTTAGCAGGAGATTTATTAAGTCTTTCTTTTTTTCTTTATTATAATATATAGACTTAAAACCTTACTACCTTTAGTAGTCCTTACTATAAATAGTAGTTAAAAAATTTAAAAAAGTTAATTGTTAAATATTAAGTTTATATAAATAAAAAACCTACTTTTAATTAAAAAGCGTTAAATATACTTTAACTTAATAAATAACTTTATAGTTGTTTTTAAAAAATAAAGTTTGTTTAATATATATATACTTTATATTATAAAATATAGCTTAGGTTATTAAAATTAATAACTTTTTTTTTTATAGCTAACAATTATTATATTTAAACAAAAAAGGTATTTTTTATAAAAAAACTTATATTGTTAAATATAGCTTTACTTTATAAATTAAATAAAGAAATTAAAGCCTTAATAAAGCTTTTACTTTTAATAAAAGATTTATTAAGTTTTTTTTTCTTTTTTTATTATAATATATAAACTTAAAACTTTACTATTTTTAATAGTCTTTATTAAAAATATTAAAATATTAAAAACTAAAATTAATTAAACTTTAAAAAAAAACAACTATTTTTAATTATTATTAATTATTAAGCTTTAAAATATTTTAGTATAAAATAAAAATTAAACTTTTATTAAACTAAATAAGCTAAACTAATAGCTTAATATAATTTTTTTATTACGTTTTAACTTAGCTTAAAAATATAATAATAAATATATTATTAAAAAAACAAAAAAACCTATGTATTTAAAAAAATAAAATAAAAAGCTAACGGTATATAACTATATTTAAGCTAATAAACAAACTAAAATTTTTATTGGGATTTTTTTTTTTATATAAGCTAACGTTAAAACTTTAGCTATATATATATTAAATATTATTTTTAAAATTAACGCTTTATTTATAAAAATATTATTAATAAATAAAATTTTATAATAAAACTAACAATTTTTTAATTTAAAAATATATAAAGCTAAAGTAAAATTAAAATAAAATAAAAATTAAATTTTATATAAAAAGTTAATAATATATAAAAAACGGTTAGTTATTTTTAAAATTAATTATTTATTTACTTATATTATAAAAAAAACATATAAATAAATAATAATAGCTTACTTTAATAAAAATAAAATAAAAAAACTAGTTATTATTTAATATTAATAGTTAAAATTAGCTATTAATTATAACTATTATATAAATAATTGTTTAAAATATTATTTAGCTAAAAACTTATAAAATTATACTTTAAAACTTTTATAACTAATTTTTATTTTTTTATAACTTTTTTAATATTTAATTATAAACTTTAAAAAAATAACTATTAATAAAAAGTAAAAAAAAATATATATTTATTATAATAAACTGTTTAAATAAGTTATTTTAATTTATACTTTATAACAAAGTAATAATAGTATAAAATATAGCTTATTTATACTATAAAAAACTATTTTATATTTTTAAATTATTAAATAAAATTAACTTAAATAAAAGTTTATAGTTTATTTTAATATTTATTAATAAATTAACGAAAATATTAAAAATAAAATAAAAACTTTTTTTTTAAAATATTATAAATTTATAAAATAAATAAAAATTATAATAAAATATTTTAACTAATAATTATAACTATTTTATAATTACTATTAAAATAACTAAATAAAAGCGTTGTTAGCTATAAATTTCGCTATAATATTTTTACTATATAAATTTATAAGCTTATAACTTTATAAAATATTATTTAAGTTTTTTATACTAAGTTATTATAACTAAATAAATTATATTATAAATATAATAAACTTATTAACAAAAAAACGTTTTATTTAAAAAAAAAGTTTAAAAAAAAGTTTAAACTGTTTAAAAATATATTAAAATAGCTTAATTAATATTTAAATAAATATAAAATAAAATAATTTAAAAAAAAACCGTTATTAAAAAAAACCGGATTTTAACATTAATAATTAAATATTTATTATAAAAAAACGCTAGTTATAATTAATAAACTAACTTTTTAATAAGTTAAATTATTTATTAATTTAATAATATTTTAAAATAGTTAAAAAACTAGCTTTATAATATTTTAATTAAAAATGTTGCTTAATTAATAAGCTATTAATTTATATTATATAAATTAACTATAAATATATTTAAACAACTTTTTATTTAAACAAAAGTTAAAATAGCTTATTAATAAAATAATAATATTAAAAAAACAATTTTAAATAAAAATAAAATAAATTTATATATTGTTGGGTGGCTAGGGGGTATAATATTGTACGTAAACAAAAGGGTAAGATAAATACTACATATATCGATCTATCTTTCTAACTAACTATAAAGGTAAAACCTTTATACGGAGAATTCTTTTTAAGTAAGAGAATTTTACGTACGTATACCGCCCTACTAGTTAGGCTAGTAAGCTAGCTTAGTACCGTACGTACAGCCTTGTACGGACAGCCTTGTATGCAGTTAATGCCGCTATTACAACATATATTATAATTATATTATTAAAAAATTTTATAGTATTAAATAAATTAAAAAATTAAAAATTTAATAGTTAATAATATTTAATAAATAATTTTAAAAACTTGTTAAAACTATTATTAATATTTTATTAAAATAACTTTAAATTAATAAAACTTTTAAAAAAACTTAAAAAATAGCTAAAAGTAGCTAAAAAATAAATTTAATAAAATATATTTTAATATTAATATATTAAAATTAAAAAAAGGCCGTTAAAACGTTTAAAAAAAAAGGTTAAAATAAAAGTAATATTAAAGAACTATTATTTAACAAGTTATAAAAAAACTTTAAAACGTTTTTATAAAATAAAAGCTTATAATATAATAGCTTAAATATAAAAACTTAAAATAATCTTTTTTTTTATTAAACAACAACTTTTTTAAAAGCACTAGGTTTAAATTTTAAAGCAAGATTTTTTTTTTTAAAAAGGGGTAGTTATAGCTAGTTATTATATAACACTTATAAAACAAACTTATATACATTAATAAACTTACTTTTAGTTATATAATTAACTATTTATATATATTTTATACTTATAATATTTTTTTTTCTTTATTTTATAATTAATATATAAATAAAACTTTAACTAAAAGCTTTACCTTTATAAAAAACATTAATTATAATATACTTTTAATAAAAAATATTATATATAACTAATTAAAATTATAATAAAACTATTAAATATATATTTATTTTATATAAAGGATTAATATATATTTAATGTTTTAATATATATAGTTAAAAACGTTTATTATAGCTGTTAATAAACTTTATATTTAAGCATAAAATTTAACAATTAAAAGTTTTATTATTTTTATACTTTATATATATAATTACTTTAGCTTAGTTTTATAAGCTTATTATAACGTATATATTAAAATTACTTAAAAACTTTTTTATTTAAAAGTAAAACTTTATATTAGCTATATATAGCTATAATTTTTAAAACTATATAACCTATAAAAAAAAGCGAGCTTTTTAGCTTATAAAGCTAAAATTGCTCGCTATTGTTAACTATTTTATAAACATAAGTATAAACTATAATATAGCTATTTATAACAACTTTATAGCTATTAAACAAAGTTTATTTATTATTGTTAGCTAATTTTATAATGGAGCTTTATAACAATATAATATATACTATATAAAAGTAATAAAGTTTATTAAGTAAATATAAACAAACGTTTATTTTAACTATTAAAAAACTTATATAAAAGTTTTTAATATAATTAATTAGTAGTTAATAAGCTTTATTAAAGGTAATAAAACAATATTAAGTTTAAATAGTGTGATATAAATTAAAAAGAAAATTGTAGTAAGCGGTGCTATAAACATTAGCTTTAGCTTTAATCCTATAAGTTTTATTTAATTTATAAACTAAACCATTATAGCTATAAAGTAGCTATGCTATAAGTGAACCTTTCCTTTAAAAGGCTTTTTTTTAGCTTAATGTATTAATAATATAATAACTTATAAAAGCTTAGTAATAATAGCTAACTAATATTTAAGCTTAAATATAAACATAATTATAAAAAGCTTATATATAAAACAAAAAGCTCGTGTATTTAAAACTTAATAAAGTAAACAAACAAATAATTAAATAAAGTTATAAAAGTTTACTATAAAAATAATAAAATAAAAGCAATCGAGCTTATTATTAACTTAAAAAAAGCTTTATAAAATATTTATTTAAAATAAGCTATAGTTTTTAAAAGCTAATATAATACTAAAATATAAAATAATACTTTATAATATTAAAATATAACTATTAGCTTATATAAAAAAGCTTTTATATTAAACTTTATATATATAACTAGCAAAATTATATTTAATATTTTTAATATATTTAAAATAAAAGTTTAAAAAAATAACGATTTTATTAGCTATATAAAAAACAATTATTTATATAAACTTGCTAAAAAAAGTAAAAGCTTGTTATATACTTTTATTAAACGTATATAAGTAAATATTAACTTTGCACTAAAAATATATAATTTTTGTTATAGTAAACATTTAATAATAAAGTATTAATATATAATATTAAAGCTTTGTTTTAACTATTAAAAGCTTAACTTTATATATAAAAAGATTATATGTATATAAATAGCTAAAAAAAAAGTTTAAGCTATAATATTAAAAAAATATATAGTTAACTTAATAACTTTTAATTAAAAAAATAACCTTAAAAAAGTAGCCCGGTTAAAAAGTAAGCTCTTTATTAAATATTTAATAAAATATATATAAGCTTATAAAAAAAACTTTTAAATATATTATATATATTATAACAACTTATTATAAATAAAAAAATACTATTAAAAGCTTTGCTAGTAAAAAAAAATTTGCTTTTAAATAATTAATTATTATTTACGAACTTATTAATAAATATTATACGTGCGCACACAACTTATTATAAATAAAAAACTATTATTAAAAGCTTTATATATAAAAAAAATAAGTCTTTTAAGCGCGCTATATACTACTTATAAGCTCGATTATTTAAACGTTATAAACTTAAAAATAAAAAAGATTTTATAGTAGTTAAAACTAACAAAGCGTAAAAAATACCTATATAAAGCTTATTAGTATAAAAAAAACAACTAAAGTAGCTGTTTTTAAAAAAGTATATTAAATTTAAATTTAAAGCTATTACTACTAAAAAAATAAAGCTTTTTACGTACCTTTAATAAAAAATATTATATATAACTAATTAAAATTATAATAAACCTATTAAATATATACTTATTTTATATAAAGGATTAATATACATTTAATGCTTTAATATATACGTTTAAAAACGTTTATTATAGCCGTTAGCAAGCTTTATACCTAAGCGTAAAATTTAACAATATTTACTATAGCTTAGTTATGCTAATAAATAAAGCTATAGCTATAGCCACTTGTATACCTAGCTATATACCTAGCTATATAAACCGGTGTAAGTTTATAACATTACTACGTAGTTTTACTGTTAACTTAAAACGTATAAAGTATAGCACGTATTACTTAGGTAAAAATATTAAACGTTATTTTAACACTATAATTAAAAGAACAACTTTATTTATAATGACTTTAACAATAATATAAGTATTAAGCTTAGTAATAAAAAGTAAATATTATTATCTTAAACTAAAATAAATTATAAGCTATAGCGCTTTAATAGTTTAAAAAAAAAGGTAAAAAAAGATTGTTTAACTAGCTTAAAAATTAAACCTAGATTTTACGTTAAAGAACGCTACTTTACTATTAAGCTAGCTGGCCTACAACTTTTTCTTGCTAGATTATCTTAACAATATCATTTATAAAGTTTAACAATAAGGCCTACATTTACTATGTAGCGCACTTATACATCCTTGTTTAAAGGTCATGTAAAAGAATGGTTTATGCGCTAACAGCCTACATTTATATATAGCCCGCTAAGGTTTATCATTTTTTTATTGTTTATAACACTATTATTAATACTTACTTGTTAACAACTTTAACGCAACCTAGATCCTCGGCTAATATTTTTTTTTATATTAAACCATGGACGAAATAAGTTATTACTTTTTTAGCTATAAATACTATTTCCACCACCCCTTTTACTTTAACTAGTTTTCTTTAATTTATATACATCTTTTTTTTTTGTTTTTTATAACACTATTACTAATATTTATAAGCACCTTGTTATATGGACTAGTTTTTACTTTTTTATCTCTTTTGTTAAATATAACAATATTATATGTTAACTATAACGTTGCCTATAATAACTACTTATCATCATCTTTAACGCAACTTAGATTCTCGGCTACTTTTTATTAATAAAATTATAACTATGGACAACTTATATAAGATTGTTGTTAGTGGTAACTCAACTTTTATCGCGTTAAATATTAAACATATACCTGTTAAAAACGAAAACAATCGTATATTTCACTAAGTTGGCCTTATATATTTTCTAGCTACGTTTATAGCTATAATGCTTAATGCTTTTATTTTTAGCAAATAACGCTTTAGCGACTTTTACAATATATACTAGCTTTAAAGCTTAACTTTTAATATAAAACTAAGCAACGAATTATAAAAAGATTTAATCCGCTTTTGAGGCAATATTTTAAACCGTTGTTTAAGCCGTTTTAGCTACAAACAACAAATTTATATCGATAGCCTAAAATCTACGATCATTAAATTTATTTAATCTTACAATAACTTAAATCTTGATATAGATTTTGTTCTTGTTAAATTTAAGATAGCAGCTAAATAGAACTACTTGTTAAAGAACTTCCTAAAAGCTATGCCTTACTTTTTGTTGTGGATAAACCTCCGCAATATTGGCAAAGACATCACTTTAGCTAAAGTTTTACCTAGGTAGGTCTTTATGCTCTAAATCTTTAAGTATTTCTAAAAAGATATTAAAGGCGATAATTAAAATGGTTCGGCTAATAATATAAAAGACAATATTATATTAACTTTAGCTATAGCAAATGTTTTTTTTAACCTTAAAAACTAAAACAAGCTACGTAACCGAGTTGCTTAATAAAACAAAAAAAAAGCGGGCTTTTTTAACGAGAATAAAACGGCGCTTTTATAAGCTATAAGCACTTTTAAAATAAAAGAAAAACAACGATTAAAAGAATCTAAAAAAGCGTAAAGCCTAAAAAACGACTTTAATAGCTTAAAGGAAACTTTTATTAAGCCTTGTTAATTATGGTTTTAAGTATTATATAGCGTACTTTGCTAGGACTAGTTAAAAAAGGAATAAAATTGATTTTTAGCCCTCTTAAAAAGCCTTGTTACATTAAAATATAAATTGTTGTGTTAGGATATTATAAAGTAAAAAGACAGTTTATTAAATAGCTAAAAATAGCAGGTAAAAAGCAGGGCTTAATAAAAAGATTAATCAATTCTTAAAACCCTTAAAACTATAAGCGAAAACTTCTTAAAATTAAGAGATAGGCACGGTGGGCATAACTTGTTTTACGCCTTGTAGCAATTTAAGAGGGGTATTAACGTTGTTAAAAGTACGTATAAAGGCTACCTAGTTAATAGGTGTCCATTAAAGAAAATCAATCACACATAAAAGCGAAGCGAAGCGAAGGTGACTAAGGGAAACAATGATTTATGAAAAAGTTATGCATAAAGAAACAGTACTAACAGGCCTAATAACGGCCTTTATAACGACCTTTATAACAGTGCTTAAAATAATAGTATCCCTTTTTTGACTTTTTAATCGCTTACCTTTTATAACGTATGGATAATATAGGTGGCCATGGTTGTTACTATATTAACAATGGATAAATATTACTTTAAAGTTTCCTAAAGGCTTTTTAAATACCTTTAAAACTCCCTATTAATATAAAATATTACCAAGTATTTATAGGTTTAAAAGGAGTACTTAATACAGTTAATTAAACACCAAGATTATATTAAATTGTATAAAAAAAAATTAAAAAAAAAAGGAGATTGCGTGTGACAGCCCACCATACGCAACTTGGAGTAAGTATATGCCATGCAATAAGAAGGACGGGGGCGGAAAGTTGGGGTACCTGCAGAACGCCGACATATGACAACTCGTTCGCGGCGAGGTGCATCTAGAGGACGGCATTCCAAGAAGAGAATGAAGTAAGATTGAGTCGTGATTTAAACAATGAGTCTACATTGTTTTATTTTACAGTAGCTCAAAGGTGTGGAAGAGCTTGGTGACGTATGCTCATTTACTTGATTAAAAGAAGGGTGTTACAGCGTCCATTCAGGCAATTCGCCTTTTCATCCCTACTCATGGGTACTTTTTAAATATTAAACCACTGCTATTCAGTGGTCCGTGTTTTAATTGCATATTTAGATAGCATTCCGCTCTGAGAACGTGGTATGCAACCGAAATCAATCTTAGGTTTGACCTCACACAGAGGCTACAAACGTGATTATCCCGCGTCTGTTGGCTTCGATGGCCAAGAAAAACATAAGCTAGGTACACATGTATAAATGGCGAGGACATAGGGAGAGGAGAGGTACAGATTCGGTGGAGGGTGTCAGGTGCTCTTGGCTGCAACCCTCAAGTATATGACACTTTCGGTATTCTCGCTCCTAGAAGATAAAACTATCCTCGTTTGGAGTTCTTGTAAACTATATCGGAAACGGCCTTCTCCTACCGGTTGTTTCCAGGGCGATGCACCCGGTATTATATTGAGCGGTTTCAACAATCTGTCTATATCTAAGTTCCACCCCAGGACTCAAGCACGCAACGCGCTGCGCTGCAAAATCGTGAAGCGCGGCAGCATCTAAACAACTAAATCAAGCATAAACATGCCTTCCCACTTCTTGGTCTTCTCATACAAAGAGGGCGACAAATCATTCCTCGACAGCGACATCGGCCAGCGAAATGCTACCGCGGTTCTTGGCAGATGGAACGAAATGGTAAATACATCAGCCCATCATCAATCATCTACCAAAATGCCGTCCAAGGCTTTTTCAGCTCCTAAGTCCCCCACAACAATGGTCACACCCATGAAAAATGGAGAGTGGTCGCGCACTGGGGTTAGTGAGTCGACGTTGTAAAGTTAGCCAATAACGGCTAAAGTTGGAAGTGCAGTGTGATGTTTCCGTGGGTTTGTTTGCCTTGTTTATGACTTGTCTAATTTTAAGGCGGCAACGGCTGTTTGCACGAGGTGCTGGTAAGACTGGGCCGCTGATTGCATGGGTTGTGCCTCAGCCTGCAGGCAGCTGACCGGCTTGTTCCTAATAAACAAGATGAAGGTCCTGACGCTCAGCGACGGAACTCTAAACGTACAGCGAGCATTCGGTAGCATCTCCTGTCTGAACCATATGACTTGGGTCCAAGCCCTACTCCATTGACCCTGCGTCTCGACAAAGCTGCGCCTTGAGGTTAGGGCATTTTGCTGCTGCCAAGGGCTTAATCTCCCGCGTAGGAGACGAAATCCTATTATATCTAGGTCCCGGATTCTAAGAAACTGATCAATCAATATAGCACTCGTTTCCTTTCATGTTGCGCTATTACTCCTGCATTGAATCCTACAAACTAAAGTTGAAGCTCCATGATCCGCGACTAGTTGGGGATCATTGTGGCGCGGATACTTAGCTTCGGGATATATCGCCTATGTTTCTAGGATCAGTAGGTAACTTCAACAAGAATCGGAGATGCAGAAAAATATGTAGGTAGATATCGCCAAGCTGCCCAGATTGAGACAGGGCTGCAAAAGAATGCGACGTTATTCTCAGCTGGAGAACCACATGCCGGTCCTCGCATGCCGAAAGGGACCAAAGTAGATACCGACGAGCCTGCACCTCGATCCTTTAATCCAAGTTGGAGGGTCGGATATCTCCTCTTGACCAATCAAGAAGCCTAAAGCTTTAAGCTCTTCCCAGATATCTCGGAAGCCCAGTCGTCCGAAACTGGATCGGAAGCATAAGTATCATGGGGTGGATAGGATGGGTTAGCAGCCAATAAGGTTCAAACGCATAGCTATGGCTAGGTATCCGTACTGCTCGTATAAGTATATCGAAACTGGCAAGATTCAGCCTCATCTTGTCGTTTCCGATGCTCATGGATTTAAAGAGAGCCGTTTGTGACGAGAGAGTCTGATGCTCTGCTCTTGTCCCAAAGTCGCCCTCCGTAGCAGCTTGTGCAGTATAGGTTTTAGAAACGTAAAAATGAAGTTTTCGTGTTTCCTTGTGCTTTTTGGTCCGCTCCCGGCGCTCAGCGCAGCAGAGATCGTGGTAGACTTTGATCATGCGCTTGAAAAAAGCGTCGATGTTCACATTAAAGTCGAGGAAGTCGTCGGCCATACATTTCTCAAGTCGCAATTCAGCAAACCGAAGAACGGCACAAAAAGGAACACAGGTGAGGGTGCCATCGAGGGCGCCGCCGAGACGAGTTCGTTGTTAGACAGCCGCGCAGTCCTCGATGTTCTGGCTGGGTCGAAACGCGCTGCTTATTGTCCGGATGGATACGGGTATTGCTCCAGTGAGTAAAACACCAGACACAATTTGTTTCGAACACGCTTCTGTATACTAACTTGAATGCAGACTTTGGCAGGTGTTGCTCCTTGGATCTATACTGCTGCGAATACGGCTACTGCATTGAAGAGGACCTCACATGTTGCCCCAACGATCCATGTGATGCTGGTGAGGGGTGTTGTGGACAGAACCACTGCTACCCACTAGGAGGCGCGTGCTGCCTTGATGAGAGCTATTGCCCACCCGGCAATCACTGCTACAGCCTGACCGGGTATGACGATCCGGTCTGCTGCACCAACTCAGCTTGCACAGCTTATGTAGAGGAGAATGGCAGTACCAGCTACGCCAGCACTACCTCATCGACCAGGACGTACACGACGACGAGGACGCAGTACTATTACTGGACGGTAACGTGGTGGTATTGGTACTACTACTGGACGTACTCGTACGCCATCGAAGCATCCGTCGTCACGTCGACCCAGAGCACGACGAGTAGTGCCCTCAGCGTCCTGGCCACAGATGCAGACGCTGCGTCAAGCTACTTCAGTGAGTTGTCCTCGGCAATCGATCTGCCCACACCAGCCGAAGCGACGAGCCTTGAGAGCTTGGCTGGCAGCACTTCGACGAGTGAAAGTGATTTCACTACTGGACGTGCGGCACCGACTACTGCCGGCTCTTCTGGTGACGGAGGCTCTGGATCTGACGATCGTCCCGTCAACAACGCTCCGGGTTTGTGGTCGCAATTGGATGGCTTCACAGTCGGATTCTTGACATTCGGCACTGCAGTGGGCTTGACTGCCGCTTTGCTGTGATTGGGTTATTACAGGAGTTACAGAAAAAGGGTTTCCGTGCGGCAATGGTACTATCTGCATTGGAACTTTCGTCTGCTAGGCGTATGATGCTTGCCAGCACTACAGACATTTCCTCCCGGTGCTCTTGGCGCTCGAAGTAAACCGTGCTATTGAGAAGATACATGTGTGGTGATTAGAAGGTTACTAGAGGTGAGGAAGTGATAGGTAGATTTGGTAAGTCTAAGTACTAGCCATAAATTTAAAGTTATGTAAGCATGTTCAGCTATGCAATATGCAAGCATGTTCAGTTATGCAAAGGCGGGTCATGCTCAGGCAGGGCTCAGGTTAAAAGCGGCATGCCTCAGGCGCGAGTCCCATTCCGATTCGGGGTGGTAAAACCTACCTCAGAGGTTGTGAAGCTTGACACTGGACCTGCATCTTTTCGTCACTCCACCGAAGCGTCATTCATCAGACTACCACATTTGATTTAGACCCGAGCTCCCCATGATAATCGCCATACTCCGCCCACCGCGATTGGCGTCCCTTCGTTATAACCACACCGTGTCTCGTTTACACAGTCGAACGAACGAACGAACCGGACTAGGCGATGCGAGTGGTCAGATCATAGGAAGAGCACCAGAAGACACAGTCTACCAACACTCTTTAACTAATGCTTCGCTTTTTTAACTTCCTCTTTAGAACGTCATAGACTAGTGTACTACACGCTTTTCATACCAATTCATCAAAACACGGAACATACCGTTAGAGGGCCATCATGTCATTTACAGCGAGAGATACCCAAATATATCGGGAGGATGAGAAGTCTGGACATAGGAAGCTCAGGCCCGAACAACGTGAGGAGTTGCTTAAGGTTCGTCTCTAGCCTTCCCATGCATCCCAGTTAGGGTTCTATCTCGCCTATCGGCTCAAGGCTAACCCTGCCTGCCAGAACTATCTCCCCGCACCGCCGTCCCGCCAGCGAAGTAGCAGCCGCGTGAAGAAACAAGGCTCGTCCCGCTTCGGCGTGAGGAGATTTCTCAAAGCCCAGCTCTACGCCCTCCTCTATCTCTTCATCCACGCCATCTTCTCTCTCTACATTCGTATCCGTAGCGCCTACCGCGCCGTCTCCAGTCGCCTGGTGTCCATCCTCAAACATCACTACAACTCCCCCGAGTACATAGCTCGGGATGTGGCCACGCTGAGCAGACTACCAAACCACCTAAGCATAATACTGACTCTCGAAAATGGCGGAAAGGGGGATGCCTTGGAGAAGTTGGTGAATGAGGTTTCCGAGGTGGCTGCGTGGTGTGCCGCTGCTGGCATTCCTACACTATCCGTGTATGAGAAGACAGGTATTCGCCTTCTCGTAAGCCAGCTCTGTCTGCCATCGCTAACCGATAGTGTAGGTGTTCTGAAGAGATACATGACGCAAACGCACCGCAGTGTGTGCCATCGACTTAAGATTTGGTTCGGCAAACACCAGGTGCCACCTCTTGCACTTTTTGCCCGAGGCGCCCCCACGATTCGGTCTCATAGCCGCCAGGGTCTGGATCTCATCCTCGTATCCGAGGACGATGGCCGGGAAGCTATGGTTGACCTCACGAGGGTTCTGACCGAGATGGTACAGAAGGAAAAGATTGCCGCTGAAGACATTACTACGGACGTAATCGACAACGAGCTGTCTGAGGCTGTCATGAGCGAACCGGACCTGCTTATCTCATTTGAGCCCTATGTCGATTTACAGGGCTATCCGCCGTGGGCTATTCGCCTGACCGAAATCCACTGCGCTCCTGATAACCAAGGGGTAGGGTACCAGCTATTCCTACAGGCCCTTCGGAAATATGCACAGGCCACCTTCAAGTTGGGAAAGTAAGCTCAACGATAAACAAATTGCATTCGAATTTCTGGAGGCTAGTGAGCGGGTGGATGGCCAGGAGCATATAGGCGTTAGATGAGCGCCGCTATATTTTTTTTATCTGTAAAATGGGAGACGAGGCCGGTAAAGAAAGGAGATACCCAATGCTTATAGTTCGGGGTCTTGTATCCAGGGCCTCATCTCTTGTGCTGCGTCATTCCATTTATGAACAGGACCGCTGCCTACATTGTATTGATAATAATTCTCTGTACCACCTCTCACCAAGGCCCGTCGAAAGGTGATGTTGATGCGTCCGCCGTCCCACTCGTTCTTACCACTACGCTTCGGGACTGAATGCAGCCAGTTCGCCTGCGTCCTGCCGCGCACTATAACCGCTGGAGTCAGTAATTACTCTTTTAAGCAGTTCTGGTGCTCTCGAAACATACTCCCGAGACATTTCGGGAGCTCTCAAGTTACTAGAAAGGGAAGAAAATGACTCCAGCGGTAACTCACTGAGCACCATATCGCCGGTCACGAGCGGCAGCTTGAGTGGCGCCTTCGACGTCCCATTGACCTTGGTCTCTCCCAGTTCCGACTTTGGCGGCTTCTGCTTCATCACAAGATCTCGGGTTGCCCCTAACGAAAACGACGCGATTGCCGGGAGTGCGCCCAGAAACCGCTCATCGTCGCTGTGGAACGAGATGCTGTCGGCGCCCGAGGCGTAGTAGTTCACGAGACAGAAATTGAATTGACATCCCGTTGCCGTCTCGGTGGATCTTCGTAGGACATCGAGACAGTGGGGGATGGGACGGGGTATTGCTTTGTAACCCGTCTGCCTCCTTTGCCCTTGTGTGTCTATGTTGCCGATGGGAACTGGCTTCCCCGTGCGCGCATCCACCACCCTCTCAATTGAAGACTCAGGATCAGATAGTGAACCGGATTCGAACGTAAGACTGGTCTCGAAACGCGCCGTCTCGTCCAGCCCAAATACAGTCGTCCACTATAAACATTACCGAGTCAGCAAACGACTTCACCTGTAAGCTAGTACTTAGAAGGGCTGGGGCACTCTGCATCTTAATTATAAACGAATTTCAGCGGGACGTTATTACCTTTTTTTTTTTCCTTTTTTTTTTATAATCGACGCGAGAACTGGGGGGGGTGGTTCAAAAACCAGGATAACTTACTCGAGGCGTGCGGACGTGCGTCTTGGTCGTGCCCCGCATGATGTCGTACTCGACGCGGTAGAATGGCAGCTTAGCCCGCAGAAATTCGAAGAGCTGTCGGGCAGCGTGCCGCGATATGTACGGATCGAAGTACAAAAAGGTCGAGGTCTGGCTGGTCGGCTATCTCGCGTGCGGCCCGCGCTGGCGGACCAGAGATCTCAGCTTCGAGAGCACCCGGTAGACGCGGTATGGGGAACGGATATGAGGCATGCGTAGTGTAACCCACTAGTCCTTTATTCGTCGTCTTCAGGTGATCAGTGATCTTGTTACTGTCGCGGGCTTCAGAGCTTGTAGCCTTCTAATTGCATTAGTCTCATGTTCCTCCTGAGTCGGGATAACCTTTGTGTGTTTTCCAACTGCATATTATACCTGTCACGATACAGCGTCTTTAGATGAACTGCTCGAGGATATGGGACAATTACCGGTGCTGGAGATTCACCCTGCAAAGACGCGAGATCAGAATCGCGCGGCTTCTTGGCTTCGGGTATGCCGAAGTACGCATCAATTGTTCGCTTCTTCGACATCATTATGGGCAAGCCGGGACAACAAGAAGGACTCCAACAGGCCAGATTAAATACAACGATTGATCCTCTTATCAGAACGAGCGCAGTGCAAACCAGGGCTCGTACCGGCAGCGGCGAGGATAGATACAGATACCTAAGTATAAAATACCCGTCATGGATGATGTACAGTAGCGTTCGGCTGCTTCCACGCATCAGCCTCGTCGGACCTATGACGCATGCATCACGGCGTCGATCATCAATCAGCCTTGCATGCAGAGTGCCACAGCCGCAGCTCTTGTTGGGTCTACCCCGTCTGCCAAAGCCCACAATTTCCAGGCTGCCCGCAATGTCGCGACGCCCCGCGGGGCAGGGGTCCCAAGTCCCCGGTAATTAAGTACTTATCTACCCAAATCAGATTCGCAAAGTTCCGCGATCACGAACATGCCAATTTCCCAGCTATGGCGGTACGTCGCTCCGACCCCTGACTTCACCACGTCTTCGATCTTCAACGGGCACGCTAACCTGACCATCACCGGTTCTCAGGATCCTGCAACCGAGGAGGACATGAGCAATCTTCTGCGCCCGCCCACTATCTGTCATACTATCGGCGTCCTCGACCGTGCGCTTTTCGCGAAGACGGTGAACCTCACGGCCGTCGCTGTCGCCGACAAGAAGAGGATCGCGCAATGGCGCCAGAGCCTACAGAAAGAGAAGGCGCTCCTCACGGCTGAGCGAGTGCCTGTTGTGGTACCACACCCAGACCAGACACTGGCATCGCAGGGCGCTCGATGTTTGCTCCTCCACCCCAAGGTGCGGCCCAAAGGTGAGCAAATCCTTGGCCGCGATCATAGCGACGAGGTAATCTGACCAAAATCGAGGTGCATAGTGCCCGACACATGGACGCCCCTTCTCCGCGATGGCGTGGAGAAGAAAGAGCTGGGCATCGTCCCATACGACCTGTCGCTCGACTATACATATTGGACCTATGAGGACGTGATGCGGTGTCTACTGCCGCCGGAGCCCCGCGACGAACACGACGGTATCCCCACAGGCTTCAACCAGGCCGGTCATGTGGCGCACCTAAATCTAAGGGATCAGTTTCTACCGTACAAGAAGCTGATCGCCGAAGTGCTGATCGACAAAAACCCCGGCGTGCGGACCGTCATCAACAAAGTCGCAAACGTCGGCACCGAGTCCGAGTTCCGCACCTTTGCATACGAGCTTCTGGCCGGCGACGACGACCTCAACGTTGAGGCGCGCGAAAACGACTGTATTTTCAATTTCGACTACGCTAAGGTCTACTGGAATAGCAAGCTAGAGGGCGAGCATAGACGTCTCATTCACTTGTTCAAGCCGGGTGAGGTAGTATGTGACGTTATGGCGGGTATTGGTCCTTTTGCTGTTCCCGCCGGCAAGAGAGGTGTCTTTGTATGGGCGAACGACTACAATCCTGAAGGCTACCAATCTCTCGACTCGAATGTTAAACGTAACAAGGTACGGTGACACTGGAGTTCTGGTAGGTGACGTAATACTCACAATTGCTTTTAGGTCACCCAATACGTTCGAGCATTTAATGAGGACGGCCGGACATTCATCAGGAGAGCTACTGACCTGGTCTACGCTGCTTCCATTGGCGGAGAACACGCCGTCGCGAAAAAGAAGCACGCCAGCAGGCATCGACAGCAGAAAGATGGCGAAAACGCGAAGGAAGAGCCGGAGCAGCGCATCCCAGTCCCCCCGACGATATCACACTTTGTGATGAATCTTCCAGCATCAGCTATCACCTTCCTTCCTCACTACCGCGGGCTATATGCCGGACATGAGCAGCTATTCGAGCCGCACACTAGCACAAAGCTTCCCATGGTCCACGTGCACTGCTTCGCTGCTAAGGCTGAAGGCGAAGCACCCATGCTGGATATTTGCGAGCGGATCACAACCGAGCTTGGCGTCCCCATCAAACCCGGCGACCCAGAGGTTCCCAGAGAAGCGGCCGTACTAGAAATCAGGGCCGTGGCACCGAATAAGCGCATGTTTTGTGCCTCTTTTCGGATACCTCCCGAGGTTGCATTCGCTTCCAGGGATTAGACGGTAAAAGAGATTCTATAGACGAGTTATAGAAACGCCATTATGAACAATTCCAATAAGTGTCCCGTTCGAGAATTCAGACGCAACAGTGGCGACACGATCATGCGTTAAAGCAAATGAACTGCATAACAGCGCTGAAAGAAAGCATGTGAAAATGAGCTTCCGCAAGCACCTCCAGTTCATGTGTGTGTTTTGCTTGCTTTGCCAGTACAGATGAGCCTATGTAGAGCAGTGGGCCATGGCGACAATAAGGGCGCCTACAGCAACGCGAGAGATGCAGCGTCCTCATGAAATAGTAAGGGGGAAAAGGTGGATATATACTACTCTATATCACCCGTCAGGCCACAACTAGATAAGATGCGTCGTTAGCCCGCAAGCAGGACCGCCATCGTATGCACGGTCAACGGTCCGGATGCTAGGCGAATGAGCCGCCTATGCCAAGGACATTCATAGGGCTTGCGTCGGACGACAGATGAAGCCGAAGTAGCTCCTCTATATATTTTGTTCAATTGGCCTTCGAGTTCGCTTCGCCTACGCGCTGTGTCACAAGAGTCTGAGTAGGGTATGATTTGAAATTGGGATGGATATACGGCAAAGTTGCTTTGAGCGAGGTGCAGGAGCCGAAAGCAACGCCGTTGAATGCAAATCATACGTGCATAACCTCGCTTGGCTGGCTGCCATGATCTGCTGTTAAGCCAGACGCCGGGCTATTTTCATGTGGGAGAATCGGTCGATGTCTGTTGGTCTCTCTTCAGCTCGAGCGTCAATCAGTGTGGTCTCCGTCACCTGTTCCTTGCAGAATAGATAGGCACAGCGTTAGCTGTAAACATCGAGTGTGTATATGTAAGGTCATCTCTTGGCGAACATGTTCGTGCCCCCTGCTCCCGGACTTCTTATTGCTGGGTGTTCGTTTGACATGGAACCAGGTAATTGATAACGTACAGTACACGGGTTTGCCCCCTTCGGCATACCGCGATACGTATTGTTCCGCCATTCGGCTCTCCAGATGCGCATTCGAGATAACGGCAGGTACTGCAGCTGGCCCCATTAATACGTACATATAGGGGGCATTGGCAGAAATAAACGAGTCTATCGAGGTGACGCTGCAAAGACACCTAGCATACTGTAATGCAACCACAAGCTTGGAATTTCAGGCCAGGGGTGTGGGGGAACGATCCGTGATAGCCCATCATCAGCCTCCCCCCTCCCCCCTAGCTCGTCCCCATCCTTGAGATAAAGCATCCCAGATCGGACTGATATCTCTGGTGAGCGCGCGATTGGGTGTCGCTGGATATGACGAAAGCGGATGGTAAGGGCAGCCAGCCATCCTCTAATGCAGATGATGAAAGCCTGACGGATGCGTTTGGAGATTAATAACTGGGGCTGTCTCTCTTCCTCGTAACATAATTGCCGGTGACGCGCGAGAGTGTATAGCCCTTTTTCCGGCGCAGACCAGTCGGTTGTCGGTGAGCCCATTGTTGTTGTTGTTTAGAACGAGAGATTTGCCTGCTCCAAAAGACACAAAGATCGACGCTCTAGAACTCGAGTAATGAAAGAAGATAGCTTCAAGCCGACTGAGAGGTTCTCGGCTGGCATCTACCTCGGCCCGAAAGTCAAATTTCGAGCTCCTGAGTAATGTTGCATTACAGCAGGAAAGCGCAATGAAGACAGATTTGGTAACGGCACATCGCTTTCAGCAGATCGAGCCATTGGAGAGTTCCGTGTGTCGTCGTTCGTGTGTATGATGAGGTACGAGGAACAGTGTCTATATCGCGACCGCACACGGTGGCTTCCATGCCAATAACTCCTTCTCTCTATAACCTCAATAACCACAGTCAATGATGCAAGACACATAGTTGTCGAGCTATCACATTACACTTGTCTGGCTAATGGTGGGCTTAGCGGTAGGTTATGTGCAGTTGTAAGGCAATGCACACAATCACTAGCTCCCAGTGGTTGGGTTAATTCGGGAGTTTCTGGACTCATTGTCCAATCATACAGTAAATCGGATAATCACGTCAAGAACAAAGTCCATATTTGCCAGTCCCCAGTCGACAATCTCTCTACGTTGTACCCATACCCTATGGTGGTACTTGGCCACTATCTAGCCTCACGACTGGAAAATGGGTTACGTAGGAACAGGATTCAATAAATACCCCACCTCAAGTTGAATCTCTTCCCCCACGTGGTCGAATTGACGTGGTCGAATTGATTCGCCCATAACTGCCAATGGCTTGAGTACTCTGGGCTTAGTACCAATCGACGGCTTATACCATTATAGCATGTACTATACTAGATATGTACTTGTCGACTGACTGATCTTTGAGCTAGGTAATGGCATATGGCGTTTCCGTGAGTCAAGCACAACTCATTACTGTACTGTATATGTAGATTACTTACCTAAACCATCTCTAGCTAATTATTGCCAACCTGCTATCAAGGGACAATGATGTAATTCGCGTCTGCCTATTCCCCCTTGACGTCGCCAGACTTGCTGGTTATTATTTCTGCTAGTTCTGTTCTGTTCACTAAACCTTCGGTTTAGCACCTTGCTGTCCTGACGTTTTAGAATCCTTCTTACGTACCCACGTACTCACGTATTCGTATGACGTTATTACCGGCATCCCATTGGGAGAACAAAAGGTGCTCATAGTAACAAATGATGTGATGAGAGGCTGAATCATGAAGGTCGACTATCAAGCCTACTGTACGTTCATGTTATGCACAACGTAAGACTGCAGTGCTACCTAGTACTACTTGGTAATAATTGTAGTAAGGGAGGAAGGGTATGTGTCCTAGCTCACCTAAACCGGTCCCTTAACTTTTCTACGCAGGCAAAACGCCCATTTCATTTTCCCCACCATAAGCGCGTCCAAACCAGCTGGACGGGAGTCTACTCTGCTAATATTACTGTATTTTGCTACCAGTGGTTCCAAAAGCAAGCATGTATTAATATATATAGCTAAAAGAGCAGAGGTTTATCGAGTGTGGTATAGCTACCTATATCTATGGGAAATTTAGAGTGGGTAGATACGGAAGGGATGCGTTTATATTACCTACGAGTTACCTTACACTAGTTAGTCGTCAGACTGTACGGGGCTTGGCCGTTGTAGAGAATCCATATTACCGGTCTAGGCCGCCAGGACAGCCATCAGGTCTCTGTGGGGGTGGGAATTACGTGGATGCCAACCTACCGGGTCGAGTAGTGTAAAGTTTCGAAAACTCCTAAATGACAGGAACCAAGAACGAGATAGGTTGTGATAAGCACCTCGTATTTATGGTTCAGATGGTGCCTTAACTAGCCCCCTCCGGTGTTGTCGTCCGCAGGGTAATCCCATGAGCAGAGACAGACTCTGGTGGGTACGCTGTCATGATTGTGTATATGATCCAAGCCGAGGCATGCTGAGTGAGACAGTGAGTCTATTTCACGATTTGGTGTATGAGGATTCTCCCGATGGCTTTCGTGTTTTCGTTACACAGGTAACAGACCCAACAATAGCTCCCAGATATGCAACGAGTCCGAACTGGGAATACGTTGCTTGTGAAACTAAGGCTTGGTCTTGTCTAGACTATGATACTGTCTTGCAAGCTTGGGTACCGAGTGGCATTCGGAGTGGTTTATAAGAGCTCGAAAGATTATATGGCGAGGCTGGGAGCGACTCCCGAAACTGAATATACCAAGACTGATATCCTAACAATTAGCAGTAGACGTGTTCATCGCCGTTGTTAGGTTGTTACCTACCTTAGCCCCGAGTCAGACAACGCGTATTGCAAATTGTGTCTGCTCCGACGCGCGTCGGCGGCGTTGAAAGAAAAATATACTAAAAAAAAAAATCATAAAAAAAAAATCATAAAAAAAAAATCCCAAAAAAATTTTTCCCAAAAAAAAAAAAAAGAAGGTTGCAGGCGAATCAACATACATGTCGCGTACAACTCTCAGCGATACTTACATAGTACTATTCACCTCGCCATGCCCGGTAGGCGGGCATGTTGTCGTCGTCGTCGTCGTCGTCGTCCTAAAATGGCGTAATCCCACACACTGTACGACTGAAAAACTACCTAAGTAAGTAGATACTAGTAGCAGTCCATTGATTATTTCCTAATCAGTTCCTCCGTTCGTGTTCGGATTTAACCTCCAATAATTATAGTTCGTCTGCACGTGTGTGCAACCTGAACCAGGTCAGGGACAACAAGGCGCTGTTCTCGTACACGTAGATTTCTCCCTTCCACATAGCCCCTCGAGGGTGTATATATATTTTCCTTTAACCTTTAGGTCTAACCTACATAGTGCTTTCGATTTGCCCGGCAGGGAGCCGTAGCCTTGCGATACTGCTTGTGGCACTGCTGATGACTATCACCAGCGGTGAGGGCCTTGTACATGCACAAATCCATGGTACTGAGGTAGTGCAGGTGATCAGATGACCATGACTATACCAACCTATCTCACCACCCCAAAGCTGTCACCCGCACACAAATTGCCCAACGTCTTATAGTGTTCGTCTGCCCCGTAAATCGTAATGTTCCAGGGTCAGTGATCCCCCTTCGCATTTTTCTCTTCTTATGCTCTAGGGTCCCTACCTCTACACTAGGTACTGTATTATATCCAGTTATTATTAGGCTAGGCTTGCTCTCTCCACAGCGGAAGCGCGAAGGTAGCACGCTTTCAGACACACACCTGCTCTCGATATATTTGAGAAATGCTAATACTTGCTAGACTTTCCCAGTCTCTCTCGCCTCGCCTCTGGTAATTGATCTCATAAATAGGCAATTGGTTGACCCGAGGCTCGAACATCTGCTGGACTAGGTCTATCTAATAGATAGACCTACGACCCTCAAACAAATTGTACATAGTAAGTGCCAGTGCAGCAGCATTCTTTTACTGCACTGTTTACATACACGTACCCTCCGGCATCAAGGGAGACTGCCCTCACCAGTCTCAACCGCCCTCTCTCAATGCAACCTGCAAACTGGCATGCGCCGTGTGCAGTAGTGTGCTGCAATGACCAAGCATTGGCCCTGATTATCTCCATACGGCACTGCCGGCGGCCATCGGGATGGCAATTCCATTGGCTCGCGCCAGACAGGGAAACAAACGACTTACACACGACGCTGATGTTGACATTCCTATCGCATATGTTGTTTGCATTTCCCACCTCTCCCATGACTCGTCATCCGGCCTACAGCGCATTCCCATCCGTAGCACCATTCATTATTATATGAAAAGCTGCAGCAGGTACTCTCGTGGTAGCCCGCAGCACCATGGAGACCCGCGTTGCAGAACCGTTTTCTCTTCGATCCAACACTAGCTGACCGTTTGGCCTATCAAACAGGTTTTTGCGTCTAGCGCACTTGGTGCTGGGGCGAAGCTGAGATCCTGGGCCTGTGGCGTACTACAGGTACCCAGGGAGCGTCTAGGTAGGTATACTACCTATTGTAGGTACCTATATGTACGAGTAGGTAGGTGGCTGTTGAGTGCGCTACCTATCACCTACATACCTTAGTACACCTTCAATACCACACCCACACCACGCGCAAAAGCGGGGGCCTCGCATCCAACCCCACTGAACACTGCAGTCTGCAGTGCAATCTGCACCACAGCGCAGCCCACCGAGGCAATCCCAACCCCAGTTCTGCTGCTATAACACTATAACCCTTGTCCATGGTGCGAGCTTCCGATCTCCCGGATTCCATCGTCTCCCACCACGCACCACTCACCCACTCACCACTCGTGGTGCTAAGACTTGGGAGACGGCGCTAATCAAGACGCTCAAGAGTTTGATTTTGCCGCGAATCCTCGCTAGCCCCAAACCCCATCCCGATAACCACCGCAAACCACAAGTCCTACCATCTCCGTCGCTTTCTCTTCCCCGATCCCCAATCCCCGGTTTTCCGCGTGACCACTCGATTATCGACACCTCCATCCCTCCTCCTCTCCCGCCTCCCGCCTCCCCTCCGGCGTCTGGTGCTGTGAACAGTCGTGCCGATACGTGATACCAGTGCGAAACCCGCCACGCCGTCCTCTCGTGGCCTTTGCCACGGATTCCTCACTGGAACCAACTGGTATTCTCGATACTGTCCGGTGGCCTGCCGCAGACATCTCTTATACACCATTGAACGCCCGAGGCGTAGTCTAGTCCCATCGAATCCCCCTGCAACCCGCAACCCGCAACCGTCACAAAGAACCTGTCCCCAGTCTCGGCTATCCACATCAAGTTTTGCGCGCGCGCGTTCTGCACGTCAGTGTCGGCCGAGAACCCGGTTGGCATGACGGGTTGCCACGGCCTTCCTATAAGTGGCCAAGTCGGAGGAGTGAATCGCGCGTTTCGGGTCGGCGCCAGATCTGAACACAGATCGGACCATGGCCGTGGTTCTTTCCTCGGAAGAGAGCGATCTCTTCTCGTCATCCACTCTGCGACGGTCACACTCGCAGTCCAAATTCGTCTCGAGTCGTCAGTCAACAGGCTTCCACACCTCAGCCTCGACTTCTAGGATAGACCAACTCTTCCGCGACAACTACCACCACCAACCGATCCATGTCGTGCCCGCCTCAAGCCCATCTTCCGGCCCGCCGTCGCCCACCATCCCTCACGTCGAGAGCGAATCCAACCTTTCGTATACTTCTACGCCCGCAACGAGTGTGTCGTTAGATGGGCAGTACGAGAGCGATACATCCGTCGAATCCCGAGACCCGCTGCTTCTTTCCGAATATGGCGACAATCCGTATTTCTTGTTGGACGACTTGGACGATATAGAGCCTTCATTCACCTCCAGACTTGACGATGATACGTACGCAGCCTCTCCAACAGACGACGCATCTGCTGGTACTTCACGCCCTGGGTCCCCCATTGTTCCTGAGCACGCCGAAGACGACACGGCTGTCAAACACCGCCCCACTCATCATGTGGACTACCTATCGCACAATTGGAGAGAAGAAGATATCTGGTCATCATGGCGCTACATAATATCGAAGAGAGGCGAATTCGCCAATGCGCCGCGATTAGAAAACGCCTCGTGGAGGACGTGGATGAAGGCTAAATATAAACTCAAAACGGTATCACCGGAGACTCTCAACTGGTATATATCTCTTTCTCTCTTCTTGCGTTGTGGCACTAATACTTTCAAAGGCTAAAGGACTGCGACGTTACTTGGTTGTATGGGCCCCTTCAGACGCGTCAGTGTACGATGTTCCCCAACAGTCCCGAACGAAGCAGTTCGATGTTGTCCAGATCAGACTCCTTCGTTCACAAAAAGCCCATCCTGAAGAAGAGGTCCATGTCGGAAGTCATGCTCCAGCGATCAATTTCATCATCGTCACTACTTAAGCAAGCCGCCGCCGCTGTGCAGGCCCAGCAGAAAGAGGCCACTAGTAGGATAGGTCGACCTATTCTGCATCGCGCTCATACCGATATCGTTACCTTCCCCTTCTCCAAGCGAAGGAGAAGCAGAGCGAACACGAGCCTTCAGCCGTCGACCGCAACATCAGGCCTAGCATCTCCTGCGACTGAGAGGAAGCACATTCATTTTGATGAGCAAGTCAAGCAGTGCATCGCGGTTGAGGTAAAAGGAGATGACGACGATGACGATGAACCGGATTCGTACCACTGGAGATGCGATGACAGCGACTCGGATGATGGCGCAATCATGATGAAACCAACTAAAACCGGGAAGAAGCCTATATTTTTACGGAAGAAAACGCCTCCAAATAATAATAATGAAAGCAAGACAATCGCTATGCTCCCATCAACTACTCTTAAGTATAGGGAAGACTCCCCAGCACCGCCTGAGAGCGCCATCAAGCACAGCACAGGCATCGTGAGAAGTCCGACGATATCACCCTCAGCGTCGCAAGAGACATTACGACCATCTAAAACATCTGGGGCATTTTTCCAGCACGACGGCGAAGATGATATGGGTGCTTCATTCCGGGGCAGCGAACCAAACACAAGTTCAAGTCTATCTGAAGAGATTCCACGACAATCAGGCCTCCGTCGGTCTACTGCCATTGGCGATTTGAGAGAGGAAGGACAGCCAGCTGGCATGCGCCGTACTGAGTCCGGCATGCTTATGCCGTATGAAGAAGGCGAGGCGCAGCCCAATGATGGCATTATTGGCCGCGTGATTGACACAGTCAACACGGCGAGAGACATCGCTCACGTCATCTGGAATGTTGGCTGGAGAAGATGACTACTGGCATCAATCTGGTCTAGTCTATCCAGATTGGCTGGACTCGGCGGCGGTGATCCGAGACGCTGCTTACTAAACGAGATACCCATCGGTGAAACAGAATGGAAGGAGGGAATACACTTGCCGAACGCATCGTGTAGAACTGCATTTTGAAAGGCGTTGGAATGGAAATGGTACTCGAATTTCTTTGGTCTCACGATGCTACGATCGTCAGCCATTGTATTAGGCTTCCTGTATCCGACATACAGAGTCGCATAAACGCATTACACATACACGGAAGGGGCTATCGGTATCCTCGTTGACACGAAAACAAAACAAGGACTAAAATTAGGGAAATGGATGGTTTACTGGGGTTAAGACAGATATTTGCTATTACATTGTTCAGCTGACTACTGCTTGTCTCAGCCCAATATACATAGGCCAACGACTAGTCGATTAAGACGTGGGCTTACGATAAATTAATACTTTACTACAATCCATCTTGGTCTTTTCGGTTGAATGTGCCCATACTTTACGTCTTTGCTTTCGTAAGTACGGCTATTTATGTGGATTAAAGTTACCTGGATGTTATCGTAGTTACTATTTCGCAATACTTACCACTGGAGAGCAATTATGCGTAATGCCACATATTCTACTACTACTACTACTACTACTACTTTGCCTCACACTACCAAACGCACTCCGGGTATCATGAGCTGGTTTAGTTGCTATTACACTTACACTGGCTAGTTTCGAGGTTAAACGTAGGGCTGTTATGGACGCACAAAATCTCATACTACGATGGTATTCACCAGGTTCACCGGCTATTACACTCTTCTTACGTGTAAAATACATCTTTAGGCACAGTAATATAAGCCACACAATAACAGCCCTCGGTTTTTACGAGACCAAGGTGGATGTGGAGACTTTCGAGTTAAACTACATACGTATATGTGTGTTCATACCTACCTACCTACCTCGTCTGAATCAGAGCAATGTAACAACTCATAGACGAATACGAAAGTAACCGTTTGCTGTGCGAAACTGCCAGCCATGTTTAAGACGCACAGTCCTCACGTCGTTTGAAATTCAACAGGGCGCCGTAGATTAGGTACGATCACTACAAAGCCTATTTTGTCTGTACATGGTATGAGAGTTGGTATCAGAGGGCGTAGATAATGTACACGAGGGTTCGGTGTTGTGTGTTACGGTGTCTTATTAATATATGTGTTTGCCTGCTCGGTATACAATCTATCTAGCGGTATCGTTACATGTATTTATACAACAGAGTCGTACGTATGTATCTCGTCCGTCTATCTTTCCATAAAGGTAGGCCATGCTATCCAAGCCTGTAATCTTACATAGTTCGTACAAGCCCCAGTACGTGTACACCAGCATCTCTTGTATCACAGTGTTACTCCAGTCTAGGACCAACTTAGATCGTTTCAACGGGTATATCCTTAACCGCGCCGTCAAGAGGGACCCGCGCACTCCCTGACCCTTGTTGCTTATCCTCAGCTTTCCCCAGCACGCGCAAAGCCTCGACGAATATCTGCTTGGAGTGGACATTAATGTCGGTGAGGCGGACTTCGATAACGTCACCCACTCGCGCATCTGCACTTTTGATGACGTTGTTGAGCGCGTCGTGTTTCAGCGTCGCTTGACGCTCGAACCAGTCCAGCCGGCCCATGATGCGTGACCGGGTCAAGTGCCACACGGTCAGCTTAAACGTCTCGGGCAGCGAGGCCTCCTTGAACCGCCAGGCGCGAACCATTGCCTGCAGGATCCACTGGTCCGCGCCGTCCGCGTTGGTGAGGGCGCGGGCCTGTTTCTCGCGGAGGCGGATCATTGGTAGCATCCGGTCGAGGCGGTCGCGGCTGAATGGTAGGAAGGAGAGATCGTCGCCCTGCTTCTCACTCCCTTTGCTGCCAACGAGCTTACGTTTCAGTCTCCTCTCCTCGAGCAGGGCCGCCTCGATCTGCCAGTGCACAATTAGATCGCCAAAGCGGCGCAACGGCGATGTCGCTTTAGTATACATGCTACTACCTAGGGTGAAGTGCGGGCTAGGCGTTGTCGAAACTTCGTCGATGCCAATTAGTGACCGCATATGTCTCCACACCCCCTCGCCGAGACGCGCACCGGAACTCAGCATTGGATTCAGCACATCGCGTGCGTATTGCTGGACAAGAGCGGCGTTGCGCAACGCGTGAGGTTGTGTTCGATACGGAATAGGGATACCTCGCTCGTGGCACCAACGTGCGGCAACCTCGTTAGCCAGTTTCATAGCGTTCTCGACTAGGTCAGTCCCAGAACGTTGAGAATAGTGGACATAAATATTAGGGTCTCCGGCGGTAGTAATGAAGCCGTCGGATTCTTTCAACTTAACGCCATCGAATCCAATAGTTGCCGTCGGGCGAGGCTGGAAGAACGGCGTTGCGCCTTTCTCTAGCCGCCTCGCTTGGATTGCTTTGCCAAGTTTAGAAAGGATAACGAGATCACTCTTCTGTTTTTTCGTCAAGTCGTCGG
The DNA here is from genome assembly GCA_022495125.1 of Xylaria acuta. NCBI lineage: Eukaryota > Fungi > Ascomycota > Sordariomycetes > Xylariales > Xylariaceae > Xylaria > Xylaria acuta. The sequence goes on along the minus strand of MU383138.1, from coordinate 270,400 downwards.
GTTGGGTCATATTCCTATTCACCGTTTCGATTTTCGGTACTGTACCAAGAGCCCACTCTGCGTCTTCAGCGTAAGGGTCCCCTCTGATCTCACCGACGGCTAAAGCAGCATTTTCATACGTCATATAAATGACGTCTTTCAGGGTGTTTGCGGTGATCTTCTCATTTAGAACAACGCCATCCGTGTTTACGAGCGCGCTGAATGTAAGACAGGGCCTATCGGGAGCTAGAGAAAATCGATCGTGGATAAGACTCTCAGGTAACATAGACTCAAGATGACCCGGGAGGTATATCGCTTCAGGGATAAGCTCAGCGTGTTTGGCCACAGGTGTGTCGGCGCCAAGTGATGATGCTGGATCTGCAACATGTACATGAATCCAGTATTCCCCGGGGTTCGACGTCCGCTCAAGAGATACTGCATCATCAATTTCGCGAGCCGTAATATCGTCAATGCAGTAGGCTGTAACGCCCTTCAAGGGCTTTCGAATGAGTGATAACGTATCTCGCTTCAGGTGCCTGTCAAGCACGCCCAAAAAAGGACGAACATAGCTACCTCCGCGTTTAATCTCGACGCCTGGAAACCGTACACTATAGCGAGCTGGAATCTCCCACGGAGGTATCCAGCCAACTTCCTGGAGGAAAGTCCAGCCGGTGGCAGGCAGATATGCTCCGGCTTCCTGGTACCGGCCGACAGCTCGTAGAAGAGCGGCGCCAAGAGTTTGAAAAGTTGAATACTGTGGGAATTTTTGGTAGCTGGCCCAGAGTTCGATGAATTGCAAGATCTCCAGGTCTGTAGAAGACCATTCTGTTTTTGTTCGAACTGGTTTTGAAGACGGGCCAATAATGCCATTCTGAGACCACTCTCGGTGTTTCCGGCTTTCGTCGATAATCTTTTGTGCACTCCCCACGAAAGATTCAATGGGCGACCCGGCTGTTGAATTAGTAGTCCCGTAATTACCTTGCTTATCTACGTAGTCTCGCACAAGTTTCTCTACCTTCTGTATGATACGGACCTCTGAAAGTGGGCTGATTTCGAACAAGTACGATCTTCTATGCCCCGTGTATCGGAGTGGTCTGAAAAATACCTCATCTTGGAGCAGCGCTCGATGGACTGCATATAGAGAATGAGGGCTAAACTTGCCGCCGTATTTATCAGTATCAGGGAGTAGAAGATCCGCAATTTCATGCAAGGTGAGATATCGGTGCTTGACAGGGTCCCCAATGAATGAGCTGGAGGCATCAAGGGTGCCAGCATTCGCCTGGTATACAGCTTCGGACCTCTGGGTAAACAGTAGCATTTTGCGCAGAAGCTCTGCTCCCGCTGCTCGCGATGGGCCTTCTCCTAGATCTTGAAGAATGTTCAAGTCGGCGATAGAGACCTCGGCCGAGGGCAGTGCCGCAATAACGGGCTCCAGCTCACCTGGTGTTACGAATTGATTGACGACGAATAGCGTCTTGACACCCAGGGCTGAAAACCATTTGCCGCTGATTGTGTAAAAGTGTTCATAGCCGTGGATGCGGCCCAGACAGATAGCGAGGCCAGGTCGCCTCGACCCTTCGGAGCTGCCGGTATTGGATTAGTAGAAGCAAAATGGGAGAGTCAAGAAATAAGGAACGCACCTCAATTCGACCAGATCTCCAGGGTCCAACATGGCATCATCAGAACGCAGGTCTACCAACTCGTCACCGGCGAACAGGGGTGAGCTATCTTCGTCGTCGATTTGTATCATGCCCACATTCTGCGGACGGGTAATGTTATTGCTCAAGTTGCCGTTGTCTGCAAAATCACCGAGCATCATCTCTCCCTGGCTCGGATTCTCCTCTTCCCATCGACGGAGACGTTCCCGGATAGGTGTTTTACGCGCCGGCGCCTGCCCAGCACCAGAGGACTTGTTCAGATCATCATAGTTGGACTGTGTGTGGTGCACAGTTGCCAAGTTCTGCAATAACGAATTAGTATTGATATGTGGGATGGTCGAGTTGGTTCTCGTTACTCTGGTGGATGCCGAGTTGGTGTGTTGTTGTTGATGAGTGGCCTTGCAGAGGGACCCGGTCACGGACGCTGTGTGCAGCCATGGAGAGGCCGGACCAGGCCCCAGATGGCGGGCTGCACATCGCCAGCAGACATACGACCGACGCGAAGCCTGTAGCATTATCACTCCGGGTTTTGGTTTTGATTAGCCGTGGGGGGGAACAAGGCACTTGAAGGGCAGCAAAGCTTGGGGCATGTTTGATATCGACGAAATTTCGGACGATAAGGGGTGGCGATGCCCTTGGTATTGCCAGGTGCTGAGAGCATTCTGACAGCTGGCAGTGCGGCCTCCTCGCCGCCATACTACTGTGCTTAGTAAGTTATTCCAGCCTTACTTACAGAGGTCTGGGCCAAAATTGACCATTATCCTTAGCAATGGCGTAGCTTATCTAAATAGGCCTTTGGTATTGGTGCTATGAAACGCACCCCGTACGGGTGGGCGGCTTTGGTCAGTATGGCAAATTTTTTCTAGCAGCATTCGACCGTTCCGCTACTCTCGTTGCCACAACTGGCGTCGCAGCTCTTTTCTTCTACTTATGGCTAACCAAGCTGTCGCTAACCTACTTCCACCCGCCCCGAGAAGACCGAATATGGAGATACTGGTGGCTCCGAAACCGCGTATTGTGCTATATGACAATAGGCCTCCGTTAGTTCATGTTCGCTTATGGTGACGGTTGCGTTAGGGATCGATCTCCATTTCTATACGCGGGTTTTAGTGTATGCACGGTTCCATTTTTTGGATCCTAAAACTTCCACTCTTACAGGCTTCCATACTCACTCTTCATCATTTGTGTGTAATCTGCTGCCCAAGTTCCCTTGTACCTCGGCGGCAGTCAGGGATAATCATATTTGGGGACATTGTGGAAAGTGGCGTCTGCGAAGATGATTAGATGACTGTCTGAATCGGGAATTCTGTCAACGGGTTCGGTTTCTTGTGGTGCGAGTGCCTGAGCTAACATATAATAGAACCAGGGCAAGAAACTTGAATCCTAACAGAATTATGCCACTTCCTCTTCTTATGTTACAAGGTTGATATTCTAGCGGCATATAATAGCGTAGCTATGAGGAATTCGATAACACTTTCCACATCTACCCGTGAGGGGTTATAATTGTATGACCTGACGTATAACTGATGCACGATAAGTACCTGCCATAGTAACTGGGTACCCTACCCAGGGAGAATAACACGTGCTGAACCGCCAGCGTCGAATCATCTCTAGCTAGGCTCTATACCGCTGCCATGACTTGTTTTCCTGGATGATGTGCAAGTGTAATTAAAATATCGACCCGTGGTGAATTACGAGCATTGAGGTAGATAAGCCATATTATATTAAGCATTAAGGTATAAGTCGCGATGCGGTAGGGTAAGATGGTGGCTTTACAATATAGCAGAGTTTGGGGCGAAGTACCTAGCCACTGGCTTGATCAGCTTTATTGATTTTAACAACCTGGATTTAACTGTAAGATCTAGACAAAATGCCTCGGTGTGTAGAACCATATCTACTATTAGGTGCACATGTGTTTTCTGCTATTCTTTGAATACTAACTATCTACAACACACGAGGCTAATGCTAGTACAGTGTGGCTACGTTTCCCAAAGCCCAGCTCTGGGATCGGAGCAGGCCTCGAAAGCTAGCCTATAACTGCCTGACTAACTGGAAAATCAAACTAATAATATAGGGAGGCGGGCGGGTAACATTCCTGTCGTTTTCGAGCCGGATGTAGTGACCTGTAGAGCAAATCATAACAAATTCTAAGCGTTGATTGGCCAGTTTCATTATACGGGGAATTTCATTAGGAGGAGGAGGACCCAGTCGTAAACCAATAATTTAGCACAGACCATCTATCTACCATCGTACTGCGTGCTTAATATTGCATCATATCTACACGTGCATCGACCAAAATCTCTGTAAGGTCGCAAGTATGTAGGTCGATCATTGGAGACTACTCTTCCTGCTATTTGGCCGTTTGTCTCTCCTCGCTCCTCTTTATCTCCCACTCTTGCAACAAGCCGCTCCGCAAAACAATGCCAACAACACGGGATGCAGACTTAGAATTGTTACAATCCTGTTGCTCATTTGACCCTGGCCGGATATGGGACCTCAGAGTTCGCCCAGAAGAACTCCGAGCTCACGCGTGACTCCAGTTGAGTCGATTGAGAATGATTCGTGGTGTTTACCATGGTGTTCATCGCAAATGTGTCCCCTGGGTTAGAGGCGGAGTCATGCTTCGGAGGGAGCTCGGCAGGTTTAGGGGCGACTGGAGGAGGGATCTTCGCGGGCTGTGAGCTATTGTGTTGAATGTAGAGGGTGCGAAATGATGCGATGCAAGCGACGAAGATTGCTACTTCAGTGATCAGAAACCCTTCTTCGACAAGACGATATCCGATATGTCTCACCCGTAGTCATCTCGACGGAGCTCCACAGCAATATCCACGTCTGATCTGGAGGTCCAGTAATCCTGACAATGGCGACGACGATGATGAAGATAGTCAGTGAACAAATGCCGCCGAGAGCAAGTTTCTTTCTCCGCGGTACCTGCACCCTCCACACAATATTTCCGGAGACTACGACGACTTTTCAAAATTATTAGCACATTGACAGCGAGACTGCGAGCTTATCTAAGCTGACTTACTGGAGGCATCGGTGACTATATCCAAAACTGCTGTAATCCTCGCTCCAGTGTATTCGTAATTAGTGGTTTGTTGGCTAGCGCATACAGCTATTCAAACACTATTAGCAGATATCCGACACTCGTTCTTCAGGGACCACGCACTGATAATGTCGAACCCTGCGCTTGTCAAGCATCGGTAGTCCAACACGCCAATACATACGAAATAACTAGCTAAGACAAAGATCAAAACGCCGGTCCAAAGGTATCGCTGGGCTTTGATGTGTCTTCCAAGACCACGGAAGAATGCCATGAAGGATAGCTTCACACACCACAGACCAGTCCAGACGATGACATAATTGGCGAGATCTGCATGCAGTGAAACACCCGATCTGTCGAGAAAGGTTCCTATATCCGATAGATTCTTGACGCTATCAAGGGTCAGATATAGATCATCGCTGAGAATGGTCCATAATATCGCCGATGACATATGGAGGCAAACAGCGACTATGACTAGGTAGTCTTCGATTTGCAGGCGCTTCAATATCGTCCTGCGAATAATCAACCGTGCGGTGACGCTGATTGTGGCGAACGCTGCGCCAAACCACAGCGTGCCCTAGTGCTTTGATTAGCGAACAACGGCCTCATGGTTGATGCCGAAATTTAGAAATATTGTCCTATGTCTTGTCTCTTCAGATGATGCTATGATGATCTTGAGCAAATATTCCTTCCTTCTATAACATGTAACGAGATATAGAGTGGTAACTAGGCAATCTTAAAAACAAGAGATCAGCCTACCAGGAGACTTGACCGAGTGACACTTGGAGACGGTAGGACGTCCGAGTTGATTGACAAAGGTGGAGGTGAGAAAGACATATTACTGAGTTGAGAAATGAACAGGGTCTGATATTTGAGATACGACTCATACGACTCGTCTGAAAGAATAGGGATCGTGTAAGGAAGGAGATATTCAACTACAGTCTATTGCGAAAATCCGGCATGTTATTGCCATTCGACAGGGCGGAGAGAATTAACGCAAGAGTTATAAGAAAAAACAGGCCGACAGAGGGATAGCCGCCAAACAGGATGAACGATTGCGACTGTCGTACATGTGTATTGGTACAATTGAGAATAACGGGCAGGCGTATTTGTTAGGCGACATTGATCGTAGGCAGACGTGTATGAAATCGGAACTCGGGGCTACATGGACTGCAAGATAGTCCCGAAAGGGCCATTGTGGTGGGTAATGGCAAAAATGATGACATGGCGTCGAGCTACATTGATCCTATCCAATGTTGACAGACTAGATGAGGCCTTTTGGCCTCCATTGTAACATTGTGAAGCGGCGTGCTGGCCTAGTGTCCTCTCAGATCCGACAATTCGCCAGGCTACGATACCCGGATACTTAACATTCTTAACGAGGCCCAGATAAGAGTAGACCAAGCTATGTCTCGACGAGATTTTGATAAAAGAACTGGTAGAAAGGTGTTTTAGGGTCTTCTACAATAAACTGTACAATGAAGCGACCGGTATGTACTCGGTCATTTAACAAACTATATGGTCCCTTTTCCTCAAGTATCATCGGTAAAGAACAGCTTTAAGCCGGTTTAGATTTATCTCGAGGAAGGAGTCTTACCTGCGTCGTAGCAATTTTTAAACCTTACATAGCTCGCCTTTTTAGCACTCAAACGCCTAACCAGGGCATCGAGAGCGAGACAGCTGTGACCGGGCGCTCTCACCTTTAGCGAATGTTGATCGTTACTCATTATATTACTTAAAGATTAGGTGTACGTGTGGCATCCGGCTCCTCCGGCTCTCTCTGCAGGCTTAGGTATGGACCAGCAGTAGCAAATACTTCGCCTTGGGACAACCAAGAGCAACTTCCTACATTACTACTGCAACACTCCAAAGTCCATGAACCCACTTATGAAAATGAGGCGCTTGAGATTTCTTGAGGTGCGGGAGGTGTGCTTACTAACCACAAGCTTGCTATGATTTATAAGAAATACACGTTGATCGTGATATATTACGAGGAAATTAGGTCATAACATTACGGTATGGCTTAAAGGACTGCTGGGGTTGACAATATTTCTGGCTTCTACTACGGTAATATCCTAAAGCTGACTGTGACAAGGGTTTGTGCTTAGAGGATTGGAACAAGGGTTTATATTCAACTAATAATTATCCAGGGGTCTAAAGTACACCTTTGGAGGAATACGCCTCTGGTGCGTAGCACTCCGTATATAGCCCTCTTGTATGACCCTCTGGTTTAAGGCCCTGTGCGCGTATCCCTTCAATGCGTAGCTTTTGAGTCCTTTGGTACGTAGCCCTCCGTATTGTATATAGCCGTTTAGTGTGTGGCCCTTCGTGTTGGGCCGCAGCCTTATAGGATGTGTTATTTTCTTAATAAAGTGCGCTATAGAATTTCGCGGTCCTCATAGGTTGGCAGATTACCGGAATATCGTAACCGCGCCCTATATCTCGAGCTTCAGGTAACACAAACACGCACAAACACGCAAGTATTAGAGCATTGCATTGCTCTGCCACCGCCACCAGGCGTATAGCATGGTTCATTGCAACGTCGCTAAATACTTCAAATTGAAGCGTGACCAACCAAAACTCTTGATGCTATCTACCTCCGAATTCCATCAATAAAACTTGGGAAGGGTGGTAGCAACTTCATCAGGGCCAAGATTCCTGCGAAAGGAGCGGTCCCATACCTTAATGCCACCCTCTGATAAAGAGTCTCAAAGTGAAGGACTGAGCCTAATTGCTGGCATTCTGTCCCGAGGGCCTGCGCCGCCACCTCGCTTTCCCCCTTGCTGCACTTCCACGCCTGACTGACCCTAACAGGACTGTTGGCTCTCTGTCCTCAAGTCCGTATTCACTGTTGTGCCGTTGTTATCTGCACGCTCTAATTTTAGGAGCCATAGGATCAATGGAACCGACATCGTGGCTCGCTCGACTGCTTGAGACGATGCAGCTTTTCTTCGCGTCAGTTGCGATCAGATTCGACGTCACGTAAGATACTTTAGCTGTTTTATCCCATATGGAGCCGTTTGCCAGCACGAATGCTGTCCAAGCACAGAGCTTCTATCAGTCTTCCATTCCTAAAAGTCAAATCTTTTTTCTGTTAAACCTATTTTCAGCGCTGCTATGCCCTCATGAGAGCATAAAACATCACCAGTGCTCGGTAAACATGAAGCTGATGATTCAATGAAATATAGCACACATCGAACACGGCGCCGTCGAAATCCTGGAGGAACACTTGACAGATGAAATGGCCAAACATCGATTCAACATGTTCGCCGTCACCGGATGAGCTGAGGGCTACAATTGAACGACCTCGAACTGAATAAATATCAAATCTACAAGACACCATCACGGGATGTGATAGCTGCTCTTAGGCGATGATTGAAGCGGTCGGTGTTGCAAACTACATTTGTGTACTCCGTCAGGAAGGAAGGAAGGGGTTTTGGCATCGAGGGAGAAGGAAAATCGGTGTGGCAATGCTAAATGTGGTTGAAAATCAATGTATTACGTATATACAGAGACAAATGAAGCACACTTCTGGATAATGTAGAGGGCCATTTCGTTCGCTTTAGTTTGAGATGAGGGCATTCCTAAGGACCCCTTTACGAACACCACTACCTAGCAACACCGGCCCGCCCTGCTTGGCATCACGACTCTCAGCCTTGCGATAACTCACCTTAATTTTGAATATGCTGAGAATTCGGCATGCTCCCCAGAATGCCACGTGAACCTTGCTGATGCCATGTGTGACTACCTGTAGCCGGAAGTTTTCTGCTTTACGTAGTAAAAATAACAACGTTAATGTAAATACCATTATAAGGGGTTGTAAGGGGAGCACAATTTAAGCCGTCCAAAAACGGGTTAGTTTTGTTGTATAGCTTATAGCGTTACAATCGCGTTTTTTACCTTTTTATATAATGACTACTTTAACAGTTTTAATATTTTTTTGTTTAACAGCGTTTATTTTAGCTTATAGCTTTTTAGCCTTTTTAAAAATAATTAATTTTTTATTTTATAATTTAGTTTTTTTAATATAATAACGTTAGCTAAATTTATTATTTGCTTTTTAAAGTTTAACGATTTTTTTAATAACGTAAATTAGTAATAAACGGCGGTTATATTACGTAATAATTAGTTTATATTTTAAATAATTAAAGTAAACAAGTTATTTATATATTATATAATATAAAATTAAATATCTTTATTTAAAGTCCTTTAATTTTAATATAATAATTATATTAAAAACAATTATTGTTACCCCACCCACTTTCCTAATATAGTAAATAGATATTTATAACTAAACACTTGATTAGTAGAACCGAAGTCCTGTGGTCTCTCAAACTTTCAAGTATAAATCACTCGAGGTGGTTGTGAAGTGGAATTCGCCAGCCATGGATTTTAACAAGCCGCTCGTGCCTATCTAGATCGCCATAGATCGATCGCCTTCGCACTACAGCGCCCCTTTGTCTCGGGCCTGGCATGAACCAATGCTAATACCTATGCTGCTTTCGAAAGTCTCGATTTCACGAACCATTCAATACGCATTTTCGGACCGACGTCCTCGTTGCCTCGACCACCTCATGGAATGTATCAAAAAGGAAGAAAAAACCTGCCCCTTAACTTGTAGAATTTCCTTGAGTTGTAATAGTATAATACTGTGTCAAAGACGCCTTGAGGCTTTGTTCTTGAGATATGTTCTTCAACCCGTCGTCCTCCAACTTTTCTATTCGTGCTATCTCCTTTCCAATACCGCAACTTGTCTTCGCCGGTTGGGTTGTCCTACGTTTTAGTGCATCACTTAAGTAAACATGGCGATGAAAAGAGTTGCGATCTTAGCCCTAGCCGGCGCTGCCTTCGCCCAAATGGATACGAATAGCAGCAGTGTGCCCGACTCTACGGCTCTGGCTGCCTACAATACGAATTCTGGACCAGCTATCAGCGTCACTAATCCTCTGACGACCACTACCGATGCTGCCTCAGGCGTGCCGGCCAGTTACAGTACTAATAGCCCACACGGCTCGACCACGCCAGGGGACAACTATTCTAGCGAGAGCATCACGGCAGTCGTGGGTTCCTCAGTGACGGCTAGCTCCCCAGTTGCCCCAATCGTGACTGTAACGGACACGATCGGCGTGTCTTCTCAACCCAAGACAAACACTACGAATACGCACGTGGGCAGCATGGGCGCTGGGGGAAGGAATACGCCCAAACCCAGTGCCAGTGCCAGTGCCAGTGCCACCACAACTAGCAAGCCAGTCTCCGACGACGGCGTCGTGAATGGCATTTCGGTAAGCGTTTACTCAGACAGAGGCTCACCTTGTACATCACTTGAGACTAACGAGAGAGTAGATTAGCCTCTTTCTCGTATCTCTTACCTTGACTGCTCTGCTTCAGATGTGAAAGCAAGAGCGGTAGACAGGGACGGCAAACGAAATGATATCAATAGGGGGCGGGTAGAGGTATCCTAATGGCATACCTACATAGTATACCGACCTTGCACTCAATTATTATGGAAGGGCTCTGGGAGGAATGAAGAGTTTGCAAGCAGCCGCTATACTGTACACTATAATCAATCAATTTTCGGACACCGCCCTTACCTTAATCATCGTAGCTTGCCCAAGGAGTCGCTGTACCCTTTCTGACCTGAAACTTCGGTACCTACAGTAGTGCAATACAGAAATCAGAACTTCATACTTATTTAACGTCCGAACTGCCACAATTTGGTGACCCTAGCAAACACTCATGTACTTACAGTAGTACAGTAGATATTATCTGCCCGCCAAGACTACCGGCATTTACAAGTAGAGTAGGGCGTTGTGGTGAATTAACGGTACCTGAAGTAGGTAGTGAAAAGAGGTGGCTGATGCCAAAGCCAAATCTCAACGGTTCGTATTGAAAGAGGAAAAAGCCCCTTTCAAAAGCTTGATTTTTGGGGCTGTGGGGAAAGCTGATGGTCTCGCCCTGCGTAGGCTGGCGATGGACAGAGGTCGCTCACCGGAACAGGAACCGGGAGTATGAGCAATCTACGATCTCCGACACCCCCTATTGGAAATACTGTAAAAGAGTGTGCTAGTAGCGGACACTATACAATTGAAGCTATCTTACACACACTGTACTGGTCTATAACTTTTGCGCCCGTAACATTAGGTACAGTACTTTACGGTACTCCTACCTCGGGGGAGGCACACAAATGAACAGATACCCATTAGCACTGTCGATCTAGGTAACTCGAATAGCTTCGAATTAAATGGAAGCGTCCATTTTCCATTGTTGGTCTCAAAATTCAACCAGATCGGGCTAATGCCGGTGCTAGTGCTATGCATAAATATTAGCTCTTTCTTGTTCCGACGACAATACCCGGTACAAGTGAGGAGGAAACAGAACCAGATGAACCGCTCGACCTTGATTGAAACATGACAGCGCCAAAAATGGGTGCATGTACCTATAAGTAGACGGATAACGGCTGGGCCATGCGCTACCGTACAATACATATTGTAGGTAGATGCAGGTACGAGTTGTTGGCCCCACATTCAAGACGGCAGGTCAATGCAGGTACCTGGATTAACCAGTGTGCCAGGCTCCCGACCTGGCTAAACCTCGATCCGGCCAGCCCTTACTCAGAAACGATCAGCATCGGTGGATTCATATTCATGAGGCCTCTCTCCACCGTCATTCAGTCCCGAGCTGCTCACCCAGTATATTCCGTATACAGCATTGCATAAGTGGCTTCTGTGACGACGAGCACAGTATACACGATATATATAGTTATAGTACTTTGATAATCAACTACTTATCAAGGCAGTCAGTCAGTTCGGCTCCTCCGCAACGTTTAGGGAAAATGATCATGCACAAGCCCATGTGTTTGTTGGTGTGTCTGTAAGTATGTGTGCTACACAAATTATGGAGTGATCCTCTTGCTGCTGCTGCGCGATTACTATGGAAGTACCCATTGTTTTCTTGAGCAGTTTGTGTGGCTTTATGTTAGTGGGGATGGTAATAAACTGTACAGGTACTCGTCACCACGGCTATCAAGGCCGAGGGGAGGAAGTTACCAATACTCCAAGTTTCGCATGTACCTAGGTAGTATAGAGTAATTTCGCTTGGACCACCGGCAATTTCCCTTACCTCCCTTCAATCCACACGATCCCTGCAGACATCCCGCGCTATCTGGGGCCTGAGAAATCGACTAGCTGAATTCGAATATTCGTCGACTTCTTTGGACTCTCCTGGCTCAAATCGCCCCTCCACTTCCATCCCACCTCATGATCCTGTCTGGATGCCAGACAATGCTTTGGATATACGGCCGTCCAATCAACAACCCTCTCATCTCGCGGCCGCACCACTCACCTGTCGTCTTTGCGGTGCCCTATGGTACTTCCCAGGACGAGCGGCGCTTCCGATGACCAGAGAGGTCCCTCTCCGTCACCAAGCAAGGCTGTATGAAGCAGTCGTAGGTCCCAACTCTACGGGCCGCAGGCGCAAGACTTGTATTCATGGATTGATGCTCGCTCGAAGACAGACGACGGACGAAGAATCGTCGCAAAGGATGGCGTCTGCGAGTGCGGTGTGGTGATGCTTTTGCTGGTCACTTCCGGTCTCAAACACCACAATACGGTGAAGCAGATACCCACACCAGCGTATGCTACGCTATGTACCCCGGCTCTGATGAGAGGGACCACTTGGTGCCCTGCGCTAGGTACCTAGCCATCGAGCCTGAGTAGAAAGAAAAGATGTGTACATTTGCGCGTGCAAGGGGTCCCCTGAGTTTGGTCAGCCTGCCCCGTTAGTACGAACGAGAGGTGCCAGCATCTCGCTGCGCCATACCGAAAAAAACAAAGCCAGGCAAATTGGCGCCAAAAGACCCATGGCGCCGTGGCCACGTAATAAAACTAACGACCATGCTGTCTGCCCAAGACCCCCTTTCCCTTCTCCTCTCTTTCATGAGCGGCTTCTTTTAATGTCCACGCCTGACGCCGATCGATCTTTGGTCCTTCGCCATTGCCATATCCCACCCACCGCTTCACTCTTTTAGCGGGCACTCGTTTTTATCACGACATCACGAAGAGGAACAGACAGCCGTATACGACCGGTAGATTCGGAGTTCAGTCCCAAGGAGTTTTCGGTAGAAAAAGTTGGAAAATGAAGGCAACTTTGGCTGTTGCGGCGCTCGCCGCTGGTGCCAGCGCTGGCAGCGTTCACCACAGACACAACCACGCCGCTCTCCACGCGAAGAAGGGCTACGAGACTGAGGAGACGTGCGGCTGCACAACCGTATACAGCACCTACTACGGCCAGCCTACTCGTACGTGAATGACTCTTAAAACAGCGGAGCCGCTGCCAGCAATGTGGGAGCTCAGTGTTGAAAGATATTTGTGCTAACGGCAACAGTCGTATTCCCCCCTGCACCGCCGCCAGCGCCCACGACCGTGTCTACCACCCAGGTCGTTATTCCCACGCCAATTCCCCAGACATGCCCTACCACAGGTGTCTACACTTTCCCGGCGACCACAATCACGCTGACTGACGCCACGACGGTCCCGGTCCCGTACACGACTTCAGTTCCTGCCGGCACCCACACTCTCGGTGGTGTCACCACTGTGGTTACCACCGCCACAACTGTTGTCTGCCCCTATGCTACCGTCTCGACCAGCGAGGGTGTCACGACCAGTGTCATTGAGAGCACCACCTATGTGTGTCCCTCCGCCGGCACTTATACCATTGCTCCCACCACTACGACTGTGACCGAGGACACGACTGTGACCATCCCGACTGTTACTAGCTACCCCGCTGGCACATACACTCAGCCTGAGGTTGTGACTACCATCTATGAGACGAGCACTGTCGTCTACTGCCCCTTCGATATCCCCACCCCGTCTACTAGCGAGGCTGCCCCAACTACACACGTTGTTGAGACTACTCCCGCCCCGGAGCCGACCTACCCTGTCACCACCCCCAAGCACGAGCCCGAGCCAACAACCACCACCAAGAAGACTCCTAAGCCCACCAGCAGCCCGGGTAAGACCCCGGGCAAGGGCGTACCTGGTAAGCCTTGGGCCGTCACCTATACTCCCTATGAGACCTCCGCCAGCGGTGGCTGCAAGTCTCAGAGCCAAGTGAACAGCGATATTGCTGCGATTGCGGCTGCTGGTGTTACCACCATCCGTGTCTACTCGACCGACTGCAGCACCCTTGAGTTTGTTGGTGGTGCCTCTGAGGCCCACGGTATCAAGATGATCCTGGGTATCTTTGTTGATCAGCCCGGTTGCCACGCCGGTAACCCAAGTGTTACCGAGCAGACCAGTGCTATCAAGTCCTGGGGTCGATGGGATCTTGTTTCTTTGATCACTGTTGGTAATGAGGCTGTGCTGCACGGTTACTGCACACCCTCTGAGCTCGCCGGTCTTATCTCTACAACCAAGCAGCAACTCAGCTACACCGGTCCCTACTCCACCGCCGAGACCGTCAATATTTGGCAGCAGGAGGAATTTGCCGGCCTTCTCTGCCCCGTTGTTGACTTTGTGGGTGCCAATGCCCACGCTTTCTTCAACACTGAGACGACTGCCGACCAGGCTGGTCAATTTGTAAAGGGTCAGCTTGATATCATTGACAATGTCTGCGGCGGCAAGGAGGGGCGTATCATGGAGACCGGCTGGCCTTCCGCTGGTCAGGCTCTGGGTCTGGCCGTCCCTGGCTTCAGCCAGCAGGCTGCCGCCATCAAGTCGATTGTCCAGGCGGTTGGTGACAAGGCCGTCATCTTCAGTCTTACATCAGATGCTTGGAAGGATGGTAACACGCAGTGTCAGTGCGAGCAGCACTGGGGTTGCGCGTCAGTTCTCGGCATCAGCATGTAATTGCGTCCGTTCTTCTATACATGATTCATAAATTTTGCATACTTGAGCAGTTAGGTCAAGATGAGTCTTGGGTTGCGTGGAAAGTCATTTAGGTGTCCGAGAGAAACAAACCACGTGCAATTACGTATATAACCCTTCGCTTGCGACGACAGACAATATCAGGTATCGGATTTCCCCGGTCGTCGCGTTGTAATGGGCCTGGTTCATAATATTGTAATTTACTAGTGTCTATTTACGAATTATCGCTGTCTTGTTCCCAACTCGTGTGTTCACGCTCCCGCTGTGTCTTAGACATGTTATCCGCCGTGTCTCGCGTCCTCGGGGACTTTTACTCGTAGCTGTTTCGGATGTAGTCCTGTGATATGCTCGGGCCTTGGTCTCATGTCCAATTCGCTCCTTGTTTATTTAACATGGGAAATGCCCACCAATGGTAAAGTTCACGTTTCTTGTTTTCTCCCTCTATGTCAATCACCGTACGCAGGCGCTCCGTGTTTGGAATTCACGAAAAGGACGTTCGTTAAACCCGGGATTTAGGAATCCACAAATGCAGAGTAGATCGACACAAATATTTTGGCCTTTTCGCTCTTTGTATAAGCCAGAGTCGAAGTATCCAATGGACAATATCCAATAACGGCGTAGTATTCGCAAGTAAAATACATCATGCATCCTATTCTAAGATGGCTTAGTGCCGACGAGCCTCATAAGGCCAAAAGAGGTAAATATAAAATCCCAATCAAATCGCCCGTATATCGGATGAGAGAGATGAGTGTTACTTAGCGGCGTGAATATACGTAGTACAAGCACGGCCCCACACGCTGCATTTCGGGCCCGGCTCATCGACGCCATGACACGCTCTAGGTTACCAAAAAGGGTAATTTTGTATAAGTGCTGAGAGGTGTCCGCCTACCATAGCCCCCAAGTTAACCAACAATACGTGACTGTTTACAACTTTCATCAGAGAATCCCTGCTTTAGTTTTCGAATATTGGTCAAAACGACTCGGACTTAAAGCTGTATCTAGTTCATTGCTCGGACGTAGAGAGGTGCCGTCGAGGAATATAAAGGCAGTTGTATCCGGAAGATAATATGCCTTAAACTACACACTCATCATATACTGCCAAGCCTGAGTGAGAAACCCAGCCCCCGAATAAAATGCAGTTCCTCGCAAGCTATCTACTGTTCCTGAATGCCCTTCTTCTCCCGGCACATGGGCACAGTGGCTCCCAGCAGCACCAGGTCCTCAACGCCGCCATACCTCCCAGCCAGGACCCGTGGTACACGGCGCCAGCTGGTTTCGAGTCAGCGTTGCCAGGGACGATCCTCCGTATCCGCCCAGATCCTAGCAACGCCACGGCCGTCGTGTCGGCAGCGGCGGCTTAGTATGCATTCCCAAGTCTCTTATTCCCCGTCTCAGTGTCCTCGACCCCACATACTCCCGAAGCCCACCGTCTAACACTGTTCATAGCAACATTCTATTCCGAACAACAGACACGCGGTACCGGCCGTCATGGGCGGCGACGACGCCCCCGCTGCCCAAGAGCCCTGTTAGGGCCAAGAACAACGGGGCAGAGGCCTGTGACGGAAAAGGCGGCCCTGCTGTCCTGCCAGATCCCCTACAACACCGCCGACGTCGATGCTAGCCCCAGCTAGCTCCTCTCCACGGTTCTTGCCGAGGAGTTCATGGGTATTCCACCTTATACAGACGGTATTGCCGAGGCGCTCAGTCGGGGCTGGTACGGTGAGTCGGTCGTCCATGATTTGCCGCTGGTTGCCTTTTCCAATCCATAGTATAACCACAGATGTTATATTACATCGCCAGTTCAGGGCTTTAAAAAGCGCCAACACGTCGTCTCTCGAGATTTACTCTTATTAACCCTCTCTCCCACACCCCACTCTATATCTCGAATCCTGGTTTCGAACCATGCTGACACCGGTACATCCCGTAGTAAACGTGCCTGACTTCGAAGGTCCCTCGGCCTCCCTTCCAGCGGGGCCGCAGGAGGGATACGCGGTGCTGGACTCGGTGCGCGCGGCCCTCTCCTCGGACCCCTTTCCCAGCACGCTTGAGGAAACCCGCTATGCGACGTGGGGATACTCGGGTGGCAGTGTAGCGAGCACGCTTGCAGCCGAGCTTCAGGCATCGTACGCACAGGAGCTCGACTTCGCGGACGCGGCCATCGGTGGCCTGGTCCCGAACGCGACCACAGCGTTCTCCGATCCTAGATCTGTTGTGGCGAGCTTGATCCCAGCAGGGCTCCTTGGACGTGAGTTAGCCTCATCCCATCCTCTTGCTCCTTTGTCATTTCTTTCCCTGCTCTTCCCCTTGCTTTGGGTCCTACGCATATCACTGTCTCTAACCGCTTATCTCCATCGCAGTGACGTCCCAGTACCCCGAAGCCCGCGAGTTCCTGCTCGGCCAGCTCAAAACCGAGGGGCCGTACAACGCAACCGGGTTCCTCGCGGCGCTGAATCTGAACGTGGACGAGGTTAGTCGCCGGAGTCTTATATTCCCCCTTTTGATATGTCTCAGAGACACGAATTGTCTCAACGGGCATATTCCGCTCTTTCTACCCCTGCAGGCTCCCGAAACCCCGAGTCACTTTTACCACAAGGGAGACATTACTGACTCCAGTGTTACAAATAGGGACTGGCCCACTACGCCGGTCAGGACCTCAACGAATACTTCGTCGACGGGCTGGGCGCCGTCTTCACAGCGCCGGAGCTGACCCGCGTCTTTGGCAACAACGGGTACCAGGGATATCACGGCATCCCGCAGATGCCGGTTTTTGCTTACAAGGCAATCAAGGATGATGGTAAGAGAATATCTCTAATATTTTATGTGTTTATGCCTATCTTACAAGCATTTTCCCTAACCCCTCCCTCCCTCCCTCCCTCCGATCCCCTTAATTCTCATCCCGTCCTTTTTTTGGAGGCCATGGACGCAGACCACGAGAGCATATTCAAGAAAACAACACGTGATTTTAAGATGAAAGCTAATCAAAACCACCACCTGGACATAGCCACCGCGGGCATCGCGGATTCCGACGAGGTCATATCGCGGTACTGTGGCGTGGGCGCCAGCATCCTGTACCACCGCAACACGATCGGCGGGCACAACAGACGAGCTCATTAACGGCGCCCCGCGAGCCCTCGACTTCCTCGCCGGGAAGTACAACACCACTGGCTGCACGTGGGTCGACGTAGCGGTGAACGTCACGGTGTCCGCTCTCGCTGAAGCGCGGATGGGACGGGACGGGACGGGACGAATTCCCCATATCGGACGAAGTCATGGAGCGTGTGCGAAGGAAAATGGGCGATATAATGCCATGGCCTTGTTTGATGCTAGCCTGTACTGGTATAAAAGAAGAAGAAAACGAAGGCCCCAAGAAAGAGACGCCACCGTGTATAATTAGATGTTTGAATATCCTAACTATCATCATTCATTCTATTTACTAATAGTTACCATGCCTGTAAACCAATAGACAAGGCGGTAGTAGTAATAGTAACAGTGCCGTACCGCTTTTGAGACTTGTTCTCTACCTCTTAACGCGTAGTGAACCTATCTATAGTGACCGTTGTGTCTAGTCCCAGCATGGTGTGCGGTCTGTCGAGTAACTTCTTTCTAAGAAGAGTAGTCTAACGCGGGCTGAAAGACGCCGCTAAGTCATCCGACCGGAAGGAACTAACTTAAATTATAAGAGGGCAAAGTCTACGGGCTCGTTTAATTCATATTACCACAAAGAACCGACTTAACGAAGGGGCGCAGGATTTGTGTATCGAAGAGATCCAGCACCTATTTCGACAGAGAGGTAAGTGACGGGAAAGCTTGATCTGGCGAAAGGGAGCATCTGCAAGCAGGTAAGCTGATTCTCATCGTCCGCTTCTAACCATTTCTATGCATATTATAAGTATACTGAATGAAATCTATCCATAGCATCCAGTCTCTAACACTAGACGGGATAGGAACCCGTAAGATTCCACGTGAAAATACCCAATAGTCTCCTGAGACGACGCGAAGATCATATCAGCGTCTAAGCTCGATACATGATTCATGCTGGCCAGCCCAGTTCCCCGACTGCCATGGCCGACAAGGAGGTTGATTACGCGCCTTTATGTCTTCCCACGCAGAGCCTCTTTATCCACCATACATCTTGCCAAAACTAGAAGTCCATGCCTTCGACTGCGCACACGATGACGACGTGGCGCGGGTATTATGACGGATAAGAGGGAAACGAAAGTGCCCAAAGGCTCGATAATGCCAATTACCAATAAATGACCCTTGAATGCTCCTCGTAATCCGAACGCCCATCCACCATATAAATCAAATGCTATTTTGAGGCATATATACCCTATTAGAAGAACCAATCTTCTGCCATGGCGGCTTGCCGTCGTTTCTGTGTCAGAGTTACTTGGGATCCAGCGTGGTCCAAGACCTGTTGAGGTGTTAACCAGTCGTAATCCACGTCCTGTGTGTAACCAAAGGTGTCTTCCGCACCAGCGTCGCACCTTTCGAGACTTAGTACTCCTCCGCGTACCGGATCGCTCGACAGAGCTACAACTTCTTGGCCGGCACTGGTAAAAGATACGCCGGCAAGTTCGCCGAATACGTCAATTGTCTGTTTAGAGTTGAAAGTTTGCGCATCGATGATGTTGATTACGTCTGCTTCTTCGGCTGCAAGGAGTAGCCGTTTCCCAGAGCCGAGCGGAGAAAATCGTAAGCTTCGGACGCCCGCCATTTCAGTCCGTATGACACTAACACTGCTGCTTTTGCCTTGGCTATTACTCCACTTTCGAGCGTCCCAAATCCGAATGCTTTTGTCTTGATTACCAGTGGCTACGGTCCAGCCGTCCGGCGCCCAATCACAAGCAAAACCATAGTCTCTATGCCCCTCAAGACTTTTGACGATTTCGCCTGTTCCAGCATCTGTAATCAGAACGTTTTGCATGTCACCGACCATGACGCGGAGTCTCTTGTCCGTGCTAAGGGCAGTACAATTGAGTGCGTAATCATACATATTGTTAAGAATGGTCTCATTCCTGGCCAAGTCCACCATTCGGAAGCCATAATCGTTCGAGGCAAACGCTGCGATGGGTGTGGATGAATAGCGAGACGAATTGACTTGTACGTGGTTGGTAATACCGCTAACATGATCGGTAAGCCTCCCATCGTAGCACCAGGACTCGTCTTCCGTCTCCAGACGACGGTAGCGATATGTTCCGTAGAAACTGCCTGTAACTAACATGCCCTCTTCTGCTGCTATCGTAGAAACCTGGGCATCATTGCTGGTTTTAAACCTCATAGCAGTTTTAACGTACCCAGTAGTAGGATCCAGCCTTCGAACGGTGCCGGATATACAGGGATAATATACAGCTGTCCGAGAGGCACAACCCATAATGTTGCGTAGTTGAAAGTGCAGTAGACGTACGTCAGTTCGTAAATCCATGCTTCGAAACCGAAAATAATTTTCATGGCGGGTAAGTAACCTATCAGGGACAGAGGGGTCCCAGGCATCTGAATTGGGCTTGTTGGTATAATTTCGAAAAGTTTTGGCGCGGCATTTTCGCGCCGAGCTCCTAGTTACACCTATATGCTGCCAGTTGATGCCTTGTAGATCGTATTCGTCCCCTTTCAAGTCATCGTAGGTAATCCTCGGCTCCTTCACCTCCGTTATGCTAATTTCGTTGCGGGGGATACCCCTTACATCTTTCATGTGATTCTGCCTTTTGCGCCACCGCCAAAGTCGCAGAAAATCAAGGCAGTTATGGTTACCGGGCATGAGAATGCCAGGATTGGCGTTAGTCAAGAAGAGGGGGTGGGGTTCGAACCCATCGGCGCCGAAACCGAGGGCATCTTGATCTTCCACGTCCTGCTCTAACGCCGGCTGAGGAGAATCGATGATGACCAGGCCAGTGGGAGGATCGGCTGCGGTCGGTATGGATGGCTGATGAGCTACGTTGTTTATAGAGCCACCAGCAAGGTCGAATACTGGCGGCGTGTCTTGTAGCGGTGACACAGGTGGCTGGTCGTACGTTTCTTCCATGTCGATATCATATAAAGGGGCGCCACCTTCCTCAACATCTACCATATCATGGTCATTGTTTTCTTCCTCATCAGTTGCCTCGGCTTCGCCAACCCCTTTAATAGTGGAATGGTGGTGATTCTGCGCATGGGCGGGGAGATGGTGCAAGGGAGTTGGTTCGGAGCTTTGGAGATCCTCGTGGTTTGCAATGCTTAGATGATGAGACGGGGTGTTTGTAGTCGATCCAACGTAGTGAGTCTGTAGGGGTACATCTTCTTCGGCGACAGGACGCTCAGGCTCAGAGGAGGGAGAGGCTGGCGGTGGATTCTGAGTGCGCATTGTTCTCAATAAGTAGAATGAACACCGTCTACGGCACTGGTTTATTGGGCCGTGACCGGACGGGGGAGAACGCCAACCGGGTTATCGGTACTGATCCAGACTAAACTGTCTCGGGCAGTCTGGGAGCTGCGATGGCGACGAATACCTAGCCAAGCCTCCTGACATATGTGGAAAGCGTGGCTTTTCCGAACCATTGAGGATGCAGGTTGCGCTTTGTCACTTGACGCGGACTCGCACACCACTGTCGAAACCCTGCGGATGGAGCTATGTATCTCTCGCAGGCGGGAAATGAGATACACCACGGCCTACAGGTATGGCCTACACGTACGCAAGGACCTAGATACAGTAGATGGTGTTGGAATCAAATGGTCTGCCGTGATCCAGTTGTTATAAAAATGCTCAAAGATTGCAGGCGTCTGACAGGGAGCCTTGGCTGGGTGGCTAGGGCTGATGGGAAAAGTGCGGGAGCGACGACGATCTTCTGCTGGCGACCCCTTTGGGATAGTTCAGCCGTCTAAGCTTTTAACACGTATCTGGGCTCTCGATAGATACTCCAACCGGGCCCGATAGGGGCTGGAGATGTTGGCGCAAGTGAATGCCCGGCGTCGATCAAACAACGGTAAACGTACAGACTGGACTCGGGAGGGTACACTGTCGTAGTGCATATGCTATGTAAGTACAGTCGAGTCTGGCGTCGAAGGAAGAGGCGTCTCGTGCTGTAGAAGGCCTAGATACGGTAAAATCAAAGCAGATTCACATGAACCGAACCGAGACGGGGGGCAAGGCCAGCTGGGAGAGATGCGAAGGATCAGGGTTGCAGATTAAGTTTAGTCTAGATAGTCAGATGGCAGACGAGCACGCACACCTACCGCTGTCGACGAGAACAGAAAGGCGGCAGCTGCATGCGAGAACCGTGCTAATAAGGACGGCATGGTTGCTAATAAAAATAACGACGTAACGGCGACGATATCCGTTGGCATCTACCTGTGGTCCATGATGATGAGAAATGTCGCCGTGATCACGGGGTGCAGGCGAGATCAGAGTGTGTGTACTACGTACAGTACAGCCGTCGAAGCAGCGGGAATGCAGATGGCGCTGGAGATGGCCTAGTGCAAGAGGAACAAGGCCGGCTGATTGGCTCGGCATGGGCAGCAGACGAGGTGGGGTGCGCTTCTCTTCAGACCCTCTTCATCGAGGGACATGAGCAGGACATGGGCGTGGACCAGCAAGGGCCGGTGGTGGGATTTGGGCAGGGGACAGACAGGGTCAGGGCAGGGTCAGCCAGACACGGCGAATGACGGGTCTTCTCCTCCCGACCTGCAGACGAGGAACCAAAGGTAGGCAGGTACCTACTGACCGACCCGCCCGACTGCTACAGCTACACGTTACCAGCAGGAAGGAAGGAGACCTGCCCGTACGTACGGCACGGCACTGTAGGCAAGTACCTGGACTAAGTAGGTCACATCTGATGCAATACCGCGGCTACCTTATTAGTCGATGTTTCAAGCGAGTGACATGGAACTTCACCACCGGCCTCGACGCAAGCCAAAGACAGCCTTGAACCTTGGGAACTCACTCGAGACCGGACCCGTTCGGTATGCATCCATCGTCATTCTGTAGTCATTCTTTATTTTGTTTTCCCGGCTGCCGCCATATGCTGCAATATTGATCGAGTGCCTGGATAAGCGCTGGCGCCTCACTGGACCAAGGTCTGCTTACATCAGAAACAACCTTGACCGTCACATATCAATATCTCACACGCGTCCGAGGTCCCTCCCACACGCCCGCCTGTCACCTTCCGATTATTGTACGCATGGCTTCGAGCGACTGGATTCTGCTGGCCCAGACGGCAAGGGTCCAGCCGCTGCTTCGAACTGCCTCTGCCTCTGACTCCAAGCCACGGCCGGGGGACGACTTATCTGTGTTCCGGCGCGTTCCCGCAGTTGCTATTGGTAGATAGGATGCTTCCCGTGGCTGAGCTGGCCAGACGGTGGCAGCCGCTTATGAAGATTGCGGATGTTCACAATTCAGCCATGGTAAACAACTGGCTTTGAGCGTACGCCTGTCGGTGAGTAGCTCGAAGGCGTGCGCGTGCTCGTGCTCGTGGGCGATCTCGACTCGACATGTCATGAGTGATATATCACTTATAGCTGCTGTGCCCCCAACAACGGTTGCAATGAGATACCTATCACTCCGCGACTCGACCTCTGTCGCAGACAGAATACCATTGTTCAGCACTATCTTGCCGCCCAGGAAGGATGACGGCCCGCTGAGGCATTGCGGGCGTAGCCAGCGAAGGGCAGTTTGAGACAATCACTCCCTAGTGTACTGGTCAACATTGACGGAACGTGACTGGGTTAGTGTCTCGTTGATGAGGCTTACCCACTGGCTTACTTGCATACAGGCCATAAAATGATGACCATGGCTTCTGCGCCTCATCCCGTCCACCCCTTCGACTTGGTTCCAATCCCACTCAACTGGACCCTGGTTAGGGCCCAACACACCTCTCCGACCGCCACAACTTTGTTAAATACTCACTGTCCGCATACCCGGACTTCGAGACACGGGTGCCGGCATCAAGGGGCTGGACGCTTACAATTGTCGGATCCCACACCTTTGCGAACGGCGACCTGAGCAGTCAAATCAGCAATACAACGTCAAGCAACTGGCGATACTCCTGGCTTTAAGGCTTGACGAGCTGGCCATTTCCGAGGTTCGGGTTCGAGGGGGTTCTATGGTGACACAGCATCGTCACCCACGCAACCATGAGGCGTGATATGCTGGAAACACCGGTCGGGGCGTTCATGCTTGCAGACTGCGTTGGACCTGCAAGATCGCAGCGCACCCCACGGTGGACGAGAGAAGAGTATAGTGGCATCTCATCAACCATGGTTACTCAAGTATATGCTAGCATCGCAACTAGTGGGCTAGGCTTGGTGCCGTGAAGGGTTCCTCGTTCCCCCCATGGACCCGAAGTACTGGTCACTTTCAAGGATGTCAACTGTTAGTTTCGTTGCTAATTAGCCACGTCTACTACGATATGGCACAATGTATACAGAACAGGGACTCTTATTTCCCTTCCGCACGGCTGCTTGCCTTATGACTCTAGATGCCTCCAGAAACCATTAGTGTCAACGTGCGGCGTATTAGGGTATTTGTCAACATCTAGACTGAAATACTGTGGTATTTACCGCGCTATGTTCGGTTTCAACTGCTGCTGTCATGCAGAACACTTTCACTCCCAACATATGGTAGCAGTGGGGGACCCGCAACAACCAACAATAAGCCACAAATGATACCTAACCAGACACAACATCCAGGTGACAATATGACAGATTCGATTCTCGGGCTCTACACGATAATTGTTGGCTCCACCAGAAGCAGAACTGACCATCCAATCTCCATCGCCGGGCCCGGCAGAGTGGTTCGCCCTTCGTCAAGCAGCCGAGATTCCGCCTAATTTCACCCTCACTCGTACTCTGGGGCACAGCGCCACGCATCGTTTTGAAATGGTATAGTTGCCGAAGGCTGCTTTCCTCAAATCTCATTCACGTGGCCAGAAACCAAACGCCGCATTGCTGGGAAATGTGACGAAAGTGGCTGCTAGCTATGCGACGACATGTCAAAACCTACCCACTCGACCGAAAGAGAAAGCTACAGCTTAATATAAAGTGTGATTTGGACGTGCAAATGGGTAGGGTGTCCGAGTTTTTTGAGGAATGTGATGCGTGGGGGTTTGATGTATCACCAAAGATTTTCGAGGATTTGCTCCCATTTGTAATTACTGCCAAGGATCGACAAGACCCTCCGGTCTACCTCTGCCGACAACAGCCCACGGTAGGCGCAACAGAAATAAAATAGGATCGGCCGATTTCCAAGCAGTCGACAAATGGCTCCCTTCTCTTGAGACAATCCAAAAGTACCTTCCTTATCTATCCAAAATTGACAAGACTATAATTAATAAATACACACAGTGCACCAGGACCCATATGACATACCGATCCTGACATGTGCATTTATTTTATGGTATGGGCAGATGTATGGGGTTCGTCTGTGTTAGGTAGTGCAGGCAACTAGATCCGATCAATCGACTATTTTAGTTCAGTTGTACCGCTTCCGTACCACTTATGTAGAGGTAGTGTGACACACAGATGACCGACTGAGCTAGTAGGTACGCTTGAGTTTCTCATTAATTGTAGCGGCTCGGTTACGTACACGATAACCTCGTCTTGCCGTCCGATACGATGAAGGTACAACGCCCCAACTCAAGCTCGTACTCGGAAGGGGTCAAACTTATACATGAGCTACATTGGCCTATGTGCTGATGGTCCCGGACGGTTGATGAAATTAAGGTAAGTTTGGTATAGTATAGCCGTGTACAGAAGTTTAAAAGGAAAAAGAGCCCCGTTGCGCCCCATTCCATGCCGCTGCATCTTATATATATCTAGAAAGAGGCGTGCTCATAGCTTGGTATAGGCAAGTCGCTAAATTACGGACAATGCTATCATCCCCTTCCTGACCAAACAAGCTCGACGGCACGACACGCCCGAAATGGCCACGTTCTCACATGTCCGGATAGAACTGATCGTCGTATGGATGCTGAGATAACGTACCGGGCCCTCTAGGCCAGTTGCCGCCACCTACAACACTCTCTCGTGAGCTCCAGAAGTTATCTCGCGTCCGACGCTCGCGCTCGAACTCGGCCCATCTCCGCATCTTAATTTTGCTGCTATCAAACTCGCCCTCGTACTCGATACCGGCCTTCTTCGTCTTCTCACCTGCCGTCTTTCGAGTGTCACCCCAGGAGAAATCGTCAAATTTCCAGAAGGCGTAGGCAGGGAGAACGAAATTCCAAATAGGAAGGGACAGAAGGTAGATCGCCATCCACATCACGTACGTCCAGGAGTGAGCGGTAACTACAATGAGAACCGCAGGTAGACCAAGAATTAACGCTAAGAGGACAAGAGGAATAATTTGCACGGTCGGCCCAACGATGGAAATGATAACTATAGCCTTGTTAGAAGTGGAAGGCAAGTTTGGGAATAATAAGACGATCTTACCAACGTAGAGGGTGAACGCGATAGCCGCGGGCAATACTAGAGTACCAATCAAGTCGATGAAGACGATAAATTGCATACTAAAGCAAAAAGTACCACAAAGATCCTTGACGAGAACCAATTCCATCAGATTGTGGACAGTCGAGTTGATCCATCTTCGACGCTGCGAAAGTAGCACGCTGAATTCGTCTGGAACGGTTGTCTTGCAAACAGCCTGCGGAACGAAGACTTGTTTGCGTTTGGGAAAGGTTCGTAACATGAGCGTGGTCAGGTATCGATCTTCTCCCAGAAGTAACAGATTCTTTGTGTGTAGAGTATCAACCACGTTCTCCGAGTAATGTTCCACGATATCAGGATTAGCCAAAATGGGAACCCAGAAATTCTGGGCCTTCGGGGCTTTAATGCGGTACATGCAGAAACAACCAGGCAGACAAGTAACACCACCGAAAACGGATTCGAAGGACTTAGACTGATGATGAGAAATGAAGTACTCAAACACCTGAATGGCCGTGACCCAGCTCTGCTTCTTGTTGGCAATTTTCGTTTCGCCACATAAACCCATGATATCGGGATCCCGTACCAAGGCGCATAACATGTGGGTCAAGCTGTCAGGGAAGATCTTGGTATCGGCGTCGACCATCAGAACAGCCTCATAAAAATCGGGCGAAATGCCAGTGACTTTCCAGAGGCCGTTGAACATTTCATACTCCAATTCTGACATACGCTCGTCAAACATTACCTTCTGGAGGAACGACATCAAGATGATTTGACTGTCGCGCTTTCCTCTGTTGCCGGGCTTGGCCTTCGTGGCCTCATCGGGAGTACCGCACTTCACAACAAGCATCATAGGTACCCTCTGCTGCTTATCTATCGGGATAGCGGACTTGGCCCCATAATCGTAGAACCCAGCGTAGATCTTTGCCATATTGTGTCTCTTTGAGCCACTCGCCACGGCAACATAGGAAAATGCTTCAACTTCATTGGGAGGGACTGTATGGTCCTTCATCATCCCTAAGCACACGTCCGGAGTGGACATCGATTCACCCTTTCCTTTAATGAGACCATCGCAGATAACGAGAATTACCTTATGGCTGTTAGGGTAATCAGTCATGGCAATCGAGTCCAGCGTAGTTCGGAGACCGAGCTCGCCCTCGGAGTAGGCTGTAACTAAGCATATGGAATGGATCAGGGGGAAGCCAAATGGTTGGTAGTCAGAAGGCGGCTGAGGAACCACAGCCTCGTGAATAAATCCAGCGGGACCGTAACCATCCATGGGACTCGCGGCGCTACCGTATGTGTCGGACCTGAGCATGCTGACCCTGCTGTCATTTCCCTGTCTGTACATCGAAGTAGGGTGAAGCAAAGGCCCTGTGGATGCTTGGCTTGCCATCGTAGTGGGCATTGGCGGTCGACTGCTCCTTTCACTCCCAGGACCGTATACGGCAGAGAAGCGCGAGGTGGTAGGCAGGAAAGCGCTGGTACGCTTGCTGATCCTATCAGAGCCACCATAGCTACTGCTGATATCCCCGGGCATTCGCACTGGCGCACGATATATATCCTCACTCCAGTCCTCGATTTGGCGATTGCGTTTCTTCTTGTCTGCACTTTGCGAGGTCTTGGCCGCTGCATATTTGCGGCTGATGAACCATTGGAATAGGAGTGCCAAGCCAAATCTCGCGGCGACTACGGCCAGAATAAGAGCCAGGGACACGTAAAGGACAACTTTGGACGCAATGCACCCAACCGTCTCCGTGTCTACAGTCCCAACCTTGATAATTTCCTCCAAGCATTCAGCAATTCCCTTGTCGTCGGCATTGGAAAATGCCCTAGTCACATCGCGCCCACGAATGGCAGCGTTAGCGGCGGTGCTCTTATCTCTCAACTCCTTGAAGCGGTCGGGGATTTTCACATCATCTTCGTTGAACCAGTTGAGCAGATCCAAATCAAGAACTTGGCCCGAGTATACGACCAAGTTGCGCGAGTTGTTCTTCAAGTCTTCCCACGTGAAGAAAACGTCACCAGTGCCTTTCAGTCCAAGATAAAAAGTGTCTCGGGCTTTCTGGGTAGTGTGACAAGACCATCCTATGCCGTATGGCGAAGTAAAGTTTGGCTTGCTTGATCCATCTTGGGCGAATGTGGTACACGGGAAATACCAGGCCAGATCACCGTTGCTATTGGTGGGAACCTCAGACTTCTCAGCGGCTGTGATAAGACCTTTGCATTTCCCGTTGACGTTTTGGAACATGAAACTTCCATCCCGGCCGCCATATCTCATGTTTGGTATGTCATAGAGAACATTGGCGAAACGACCATCTGATCGCAGTGGAATGCCATCTGCAGGGGGGTGGGCAGAATTAGTCAAATCGTACGCAGTCCCATGGAATATCATGAAACCATCAGAAACCTCATTAATGTGAAGCCGGACACCAGGAGTCGAGCAGACTACTTGGGTGAACCCAAAGGTCAGGAATCCGACAAATGCCATGAGATACAAAATGATGCTGATGAGACCCATTTTCTCTCTCCAAGCTCTGCGTTGTGCCTTCGATCGAAAACCAAAGCAACTGAGAATGAAATCAGGACACCAGAATGTGACGACGGCACAGTAACCATTCCAGACGCTTGGTGGTCGGATTGTCTCTTTAGGCTTGTTCCGTTTCGGTTCCTTTCCCAACTTCGACGCCCCATGACCACTGGATCTTCGGCGGCGCGAGGCATGGGTTTTTGCCTTGGTTTTCTCTAAGTCGTCACTTCGTTCTCGCGGCGGCGAGCTATCCGAGGTCGCACCCAAGCTTCGTTCTCCCGATAGCTTGGCACTACTCTCCGCGTCTTCGTAAATCGGGTCATTGCCCGTTGATGAGGGAAGAGTATCCATTTGAGCAGCATGCCTTCGGTAGTGGTAGTTTGGGTGGTCTCTGTCTATTCTGTTGCGTTCAGGGCGTATTAGGCTTCTTTTACGCGTCGGAACTCCGTGGTCGGGCGCTTGTTCATCCGTTGGCGACAAAGGCTGTCTATCTGGAACCACCTCGGGATTTCGAATTGTCTCGGGGAAGGAATTTCCCGATGCGACACGCTGATGTTGGCTAGGATGACGGCCGGACATAGGAAAGTAGGCTCCAGTCTCGACGTCGGTTGGGCGGCTACGTCGTGCGGGAGACTGTCGGTATGAATTGCGCTGCTCGTACGATGGACTCAGGGCCCCGGGCCTCTCAGGGAGAGACATGATTCTGCGTACACGGCCAAGTTAGTAGATGGCATCTCGCTCCGTTCTCGAAGAAACATCGGCTTCAATCAACGCGACGACCGAGTATGAACGACGAAGGGAACACGAACGAGAAGGTTGGCCCCTGACTGGGGACCTGGCGTCTTTGTCACCCGCGTATTGGCTCAAGAATCGGAAAAGTCAATATAATCTATGTTGACATGACAAGGACTCGAACGGGCGATTTTGGCAGCAGAGTCCGTGGGAACACAATACAATACAACAAGACAACGGGCGTGGTGACGGAGATGTGCGATAGACCAATGGGCAGGCCACAGCAACTACGGCTACTCACAAGTCTTGTTGTGGTGGGCAACAAACAGGGGGATTGGGATTGGGGGCTTCGTCGACGGGACCTTAGCAAGCAGCGGGACACCCCTGTCGTTGTCAGGTCGTGACCCGTAAAACCGGCTGGCGCGACCGGCCGTATGCTGTGCTTAGGTAGGCAAGTACCTGCCACCTATGTAGATCGAGAGATGGTGTGTGCCGTGTAGCGCGTAGTGTAGGTGGATAGCAGGTACCTTACTTACTTGTACCAGTAGGTATGCCACTGGAAAGGGTCGGGTCGGGTCTGGAGAGAAATAGGTCAACCAATGCTAGCCTCCTTGTTTCCTTGTTTAGCGTCGAGCACTGGCAGAGAGCAAGGGCCAGCCGTGCCTCTGTAACGTTTCTGTTTTGGGCTTCCTCGATTCACACGATCTGGTCCGAGTCCACTCTAGCCCGAAGTACACCGTACCGCCGTGCCGCAGTCGAAGCTGCTCTTAGAACGGTGAGAGCACACAGCAGCCGAGTAATGATCAATACGATCAATCCACAAGACAGGTGGCACGCCACTCGAATAGACCGTAGTCCACCTGGGGTAGCTGATTGACTGGCTGGTGAATTCGCAGAATGGAGGACGGGCGATGACAGGGTACGGGTGGCGGCGTAAGGAATACGACAACTGACAGTTTATGGGTCGCGGATGATCTGTTTGTGCAGAGAAACTCGAGATCCGGGGGTTACGACTGGGATTTAATGAAAGCGCAGTTTAATTTATGGGACGAATGAAAGTGGAGGGCGGGACCGCCTACATATGCGGTGCAATGAAGGTTGTTTATGGTGTACAGTAGGTTGCAAACGACATCACGAAAACAAGCGAGCGCTTCTGTCCAAGACCACGACCACGTTGGGAAGTTGATGGTCAAATAGGAAAAGACCTATGTAGGGCGGCTTGGCTTGGCCTATCCTTTAGAACCAGACTGAGAAATGTTGCCACCACATGGAACAGCTCGTTTCTGGAAACAGTAAAGAGAGGTTGGTCTCGAAACAGATACAGTACGATTTCCCATAACTTTACTGTATTTAATGGGTGTTTCAGGGATTGGTTTACTTAGTAGGATGCCTAGAATACAGTACAATATACAGTATTATACAGTATGGCCGCTATGCAAATTTTATCTTGGCAAAGGCACATCTCTTGCACAACATTTCTCCCTGTCTTTCTCTCAAGTTGCAGTAGCGTTCCAGCACGCGGCCAAGTATGTACTAATTCCTAACGCCGATTAACCAAGACCACTGCAGTAGATAAACTTAATAACAGGTAGGCTGGGCGGAAGTTGAGTGAGAACACCGGCTTTACCAAGCTGAAATGATTGAGTGTTGCCTTGCAGGTTTCGCTGAGGTTATCCCAGGACTGAAATCCCATAACTCTTCCTGCGATTCCTCTGTTGTCACGAGGGCCCTCTGCCGTCATCGCAGGGACCTTCATCAAGCGCTACAGTACAAGCACCTAGGTACCTACTTACCCAGCTAAGTGTAACATTGCTTCTAGTCCAGATTTAAGGATCCCCGTAGATACTGTTGACTAACACCACAACTAGCTTATAGTCCTCTCAATCCCTGGTTTCATGATAATCCGAGGGTCTCTCGGCCCTAACGCCATTCACTGCAATGAAAGTTTGGTTTATTAAGACAAGTATCAACATTAGTACTAACAATCTAATCTGCCTTTTGGGGTCTTTCGATCATCTGATGGCGGTACTGAGACAAGGGACAAGAGGTTAGTCAAACTACCTTACGAGTTCGGATTTTGAACACTCAACAATCCATGTAGCGGATAAGTGTACTAATAAGCAGCGACGGCGTTCGACGAACTGGAAACATATGACGTCCTCTCTGGGATATAATAGAAAATCAAAATCATAACCAATGCGAAACTCACGGAACCCCATCTCTCTTCTACATAGTAGGAGTTGGAAAACAAGCAATCTTGCACCAGGCGTAGGGATGTTGGGGCGATCATCATGCGACCAGCCATGCCAACTTGCTTTTGCCAAATCTCACTTAATTTATCCCCGTCTCTCTGTGACAGCCTACGACTATAACAAAGCTCACAAGTTCTTAATACCTGGACTACCCAGTCAACTCGACGTACTGTAAACACCTGCAACTGCTCCTGCGTCGTTCCGAAAGCCGCGTCGGGCGTGCCCGAGACGCAGTGTAAATACCGGCAGTTCTCACACAAGCATACCTGGTCCTTGACCGTGTTCTGCGCCAAGTGGGAGAGCCTGGGGATCGGGACGATCTCGAAGTGTAACGTTTTCCCATGCATTGTAGTTAAGCGGATGCATACTGCTGCATGTATAATACCTTACGCGTCCCTTCCAAACATACCTTCTATGTGCTACTGAGCGTAATTAGCCAGCGTCTATCTCGTAGGTACCTAAGGTAGGTACATGCAAACATGAATCGACCTCGGGAGCGTAACCTTTTTGTGTTTAGAGGCATAAGTCTACGTACGTAGCGGTTAAATCGATAAGGTGGTACTGGTTATTAATACCTAACTTCCAGGGCTGTGACTAAAGGGAATACCCGACCTAGCAGATATACTACCATTATCATGGATGGCCCACACGCTCATAGGTTAATGGTTGTCTTTAATAGCTTTCATCCCTTTCTCACTATTGCTCTGGAAAACAACTTGAAGCCATCAAGTCAATTGTAAAGAGTATTGCAGTTGGACGCTCAGGCTAGATAGTGGTGACAGAAAGTTAGTATAATATTAGCGTAGAGAACGAAGATGGCGTATGCGGGTTCCGATAGATCCGATCGATTGAAAAGACCCACTTGGTGGAATACGAGATATGTCACAGGAGCACTGAGCTTGGCAGGTTGTCTCTTCAACAAGTCCAGCACCGTACTTCAGCATCTTGAGCCAAGGGCCCGTTAATTTAAAGCTTACTTGGGCAATTCAAGCGGAGCTTTCAAACTGAAAAAGTGGAACGACAAAATGGTATAGTGAATCGACTCACTAAGAGGGCTTCTCGACTACGTGTACAAGCAGCAATAACACGCTGAGCAAGCCAGCCCGAGCTGCGGCTGATACAAGTGATTAAAAACGTGTATACTTAGCTGTGGTATTACTTAGTGCGGTATACCTAATAACTTACTCTATGTAACCTTAAACTTGTGGCACACTGTGGAATTCATCGTACGTACAGCCTACCTAGGTAGGTGGGAACGATGAGACGCATGTATAGCCCTTTTTTGAGATGATCACACCGCAAGAAGGGAAAAAAAACCGAGTCTGCATACTGAAGCAAGTGAGGTTAGACATTAGCAGCACGTGGGCTTTGGCCTCATATGAACGGTCCATTCATACGTTACCTACTAGGCTACACTACTACATACCTACATGTACCTGGTCTATTGCGGGTAGTCACCCTATCGTCTCCAACTTTTATGAAGCTGCACGTACTGTAACCTGGTCTACCTACTTGGTTGACAACAACGATACCCTTTACACATCAATGAATCGAGGACAGTAAAGACGAAAGAGTACCGTGGGAGGTAGGGCACTGATACGGCTTATCACCTCAATTCTGCCTTGCGCAGCAGCTGAAGAGTAGTCGCAAAGAGCTGAACGAGATGAATGAGCTGTACCGATTAGTAGTGAGCAACTTGAATTCTTTTAGTCTAGCGTAAGCTGACGAGAGTCCAATTCCAATCAAGCTGATATAATGCACCTAGCGTACAGCTTTGACAGACGCCAACGACGCAAGGCTCAATATCGTCGAACTTTGTTACGCTTTGACAGTTCAACGAGGCCCAACTCCCGACATATCAATACAACTGAGAGGTCCATAGGTACATGACCACTGGTCGATTTATGGAGTAAATGTACCCGGTTCCTTGTCGGCCAATTCCCAAACTGGATACGAAGGATAGCGTACGCCCACTACGATAACCGTAGCGCGCTACAAATACGAATGATGCTGGGGCCTTATTTTGTGTCTGACATCAAATTGCGACTTTTTCTCCTCGGATGATCTGCAGTGGCTGGGTCCAGTCTTTCCAGTGGAACTGGTTCAGGAGCTTCAGACAGGCCCCGACCTCTTTGGATGTGAGCCTAGGCCTATATTGGCAGTATTTGATGAACACTGAACTCTGGTACGATGTGACCGCATCATTACTGTAGTACTGCTTCCACTTCGGTACCTATTGAACGCTGGCGGATAAATCACATCTCCTTGGAAGAACCCTGAAACGAATTCAAATCTAGCCCCAACCTTGTTGACAAAACACGCGCTCGACGTAAGTGCACACGCAGGAGCAGACGCGGACTTGGGTTACAAGCACTTGTTAGAATGCGATAGCCCTCTACTGCCTATTAGTCCCAAAATCAGGGTTGTGAGGTGCGACTACTGTAGCACCGGTCTATAGATCTACAGGCTATACTACATAGTACAGCAGTAGTCCAAGGTATGCGGATGTTAGTGCATAACTCCCCTCAGTGCAAGCAGCAGAGCTGAAGTCACCTAGCGCCACCACACTGTACGAGGCGTGGAATGCTAGGTACAGAACCTTGGGGGATCCTGGGAGCTGATGAGGTACCAGTATAGCTGCTAGCGACCTGCATCCTGTATGAAGGGTGCACAGGGTGCACGGGGTAAGGTACCTAAGGTAGGTACGTGCCTCAGTAGGTAGGTAAGTAGGCAGGCAGAAAAGGCAGACAGGGCAAAGGCGCCTGCGGGCAGGGAGACCCAATGGCTCTACCGGTACCTACGCTCTGAGACACTGCTTCTCTGCCCTGGTGCGCTGCCTGCATTCGCCAACAGGCGACAGCCCTGCTTGCTTCTTGCACCACGACCTATTAACACCGCCACTCCACCACTGCACTGTTGCTGCTGCTGTTTTTGTTGCGTTGCATTGATCGCTTGATTGATAGACGCCGCTGTCGTTCCCCCCGAGTTTGGCCCAAACTGCAGACATCATGTCAACCTGAGCCCGTTTCGATCATAGCCATCATTTTCGTTCCGCATAGCACGATACCTCGCCGGCGTTGTCAGCTCTATTCTGTTGCTTGTTGTATCTCCTGACGCAGTTTCTTTGTCGCCCTCCCAGTATCGATTTGCATAGAAAGCACCACATAGAGACGCCCGTTGTCTGCGATATCACCTGCATTCTGCGTAGCCTTGCCGCACCTCCCGTTCGTCGGCTCGGTACCACGCATCTTCCAGTACGACCACCTCCACAAACCGCCGTAGTCCACTGCTGTGCTGTGCTCGCCAATCCCCTCCAGTCGCACACGTACGTTGTCCCTCGCGCCTGGTCGGGATCGGATCGTGCTAGTCCAACGGTCTCGACATATCCCCGAGCCAATGCATGCAGCAGCCGCACAGTGAACACAGGGACGTTGTTGCTCGCGTATCACCGCCCACCACGCCGGTAACGACCCTGACGAAGTAGCTTTCCGCCGCGGTTGTCGTCAGGGCCCAGCCCAACACCGTCGGGGGACTTTGCTGGCACAGCTGACAGCGCCGCTCCAGCGATGGCGACCGTAACTACCACGCCACCTCCGATAGCTACGCCGTCGCCTCCGAGATCACTGCAACGGAAGCCTCTGCCAGCGCCGAGGTTATCACCAGGATCGCCAGGGGCATCCGAGTCGCCTCAGCCGGGAGCGTCTCACAATGATGGCTACCGGAACGCGATGGCCGCAGAGCCTAGCACAGGGTCACCCGTTATGAGGAAAGCTCCTGCGTCTCCAGCCAGGGTCAATTATCAGCCCGAGAACTGGACCCGGCCAGCGAGCGCGGCTATCCAAAACGGCCATGTCAAAGATGCAAGTCATATATCCGCTCAAGATCGAGAGTTGCCGAAATCGCCTGCTGCACCCACACCACCACCTCACAGTCCTATGTACATGCAGGCCCAGATGCAACATGGGGTCCCGTCCAAGAAAAGGAGCTTAGACAAACCGCTACCATCAACATTTGCTGTAGATTTACCGCATAGTACAGGGCAGGAACGGGTGCCGAGTCCCAGCATCATGCAGATGAGTGTCAACAATGGCTATGGCAATGCTTCTGTCCCGCCAGAACAAGACAATGGAAACATTCAGGATGCGGGTCCCAACCACGATCCAAATCGGCAGAGCCGTGAATCCGATACCACGGTCAGCACTCGTCAGCAAGCATCGACAGACTCATCTGTGGAGACAAGCGCCAGCTCACTATCAGGTGGCCTTAATGAGATGTTGGAAAGCCATGTTCCATCAGATAATACGTCCATGAAGGAGTCCGTCATAGAGGACACCATACTGGAAGAGCCGCCCGTCCCGCAACTGCAATATCACCACCAGCCTTTTCACCCTCGGGTCTCGAGTGTTCCTATAGAAGCCATTTCGCGGAATTCGTCTACGCCCGATGTTTCCGAGGGAGCCTTGGCAGTCAACCGTCACCTGACGCCTAATTCGTTTTATGTAAGGAGAAGCTCGCTGCCACGACCGCAATCATCCTATTCACTGTATTCTGATTTGGGCCAACGGGGACGGTCTCCTGCCCTTGGAGGTTCCCATGCTCGTACCCCTTCTCAAAACCGTAGATCACCCGACAATCGAGCTTCATCATACGGGGAGTTATTGAATGTCCCATACCCTCAGCCAGCTCCAGCCCCCATTACATTCGATAATTCCCATTTACGCAACAATGTGGGAATTAACGCCTCCCTGTTAAGCACACAGAAGACGCTTGAGATGTATAGGCAGAATGTGAAGAAGACGAATGATTTTTCCATTCAATATTCCTTTGCGGTATTCCTAATATCTACAGCCCAGGAACAAGGCCTTGATTACGATGAACCTTCCCGGAGAAAGTCAAACTCAAAACATGACATGCATAAGGGCGGGGTCGAATTATCGTCGGCAGAGTTGATCCGAGAAGCGAAAAGTATTCTAACAAGATTAGCGAACGGTGGTTATCCGTTTGCCCAATACTACCTTGCAGATGGATGTGCGTCAGGCCTTTTCAATAAAGGCAAGGAGGACTACAATGCAGCCTTCCCCCTCTTTGTTCTCGCTGCGAAGCATGGCCATGCCGAGTCGGCTTACCGGGCTGGATTGTGCTACGAATTTGGATGGGGCTGTAGAAAAGATCCAGCCAAAGCAGTTCAGTTTTTAAGGTCGGCTGCATCAAAGAATCATCCTGGCGCGATGACGAGACTTGGAAAGGCGTGCCTGTCCGGGGACCTCGGCGAGAACCGATACCGAGAGGGTATTAAGTGGCTCAAAAGAGCCACCGAGTCCGCTGATACCATGTACAATTCGGCTCCGTACCATCTGGGTGCAATGTATGAGACAGGCTACGGCGACGATATCTTCAAAGATGAGAATTACGCTGCTGAGTTGTTCACTCAGGCTGCCGAGCTCGGCCACCCGGAGGCTGGTTACCGAATGGGCGATGCATACGAGCACGGGAAGCTGAACTGCCCTCGCGATCCAGCTCTCAGTGTCCATTTTTATACCGGCGCAGCAGAACGTGGGCATGCTGCCGCCATGATGGGTCTCTGCGCTTGGTATCTAGTGGGTGCAGATCCCATCCTCGAGAAGGACGAAGAAGAAGCTTACGAATGGGCACGCCGGTCTGCAGAGCTTGGTAAGTATTTCGATCTCCATATTGTCGTCCTTCCAACTGATCGAGATTAGACTTTGTAAAAGCACAGTACGCTGTTGGGTACTTCACCGAGATGGGCATTGGATGTCGTCGTGATATCCTAGAAGCCAATGTGTGGTATGTTAAGGCAGCGGATGCCGGCGACGAACGCGCAAAGCAAAGACTGCAAGCCATCCGTCTAGCTGTGAGTGGTGGGACGCCCATGGATGTTGCACCCGCTAGAAACGGGAAAATGAAGAAGAGTCAAGGGAAAGAAGAAAAAGAGTGTATCGTCATGTAAATGGCACTCTATGCGAGATGAAGGGAAAGCACGCGTCCCAGTAGGTGGCTTTTGAATACTATCTAAAACGGGAACATAATCACTAGAGCTCGGTCACCTCCCTGCCTGGGCTGCAATCGGGAATGAAGGGTGGGATTAGAGAGGGCGCGGATAAGACACTTGGCGGCTTTCATTTGATCTCTAGAAGGGCTCCGGGCGGGTCAGCTCTCGTTCCTTTTTAGAGCTACTCGAAAAACTCTTGCATTTGCATGCCGTGACGCAGCTACAATGTTGTCGTCCAGAGAGCATGCTCGGCGTTTGTTTCATTGCGATCTCACGTTTTTCATACATACCTATCTGATCTGAACCGTTTCCCAAGGTTAGTTGTGGATACGAAAAAGCCGTAATGGGATGGGGGCCTACAGTACGAGCAGGGAGTTATCGACAGCGCTTGAACCTTGGACGCTGCTCCGAAGGTCGCCTTGCTTTTTTCCCTCACATTTTTTTGCGCTCATACATCTTCGTTGTACATACCGCTGCATATTCCTTCCGACTAGCTACACCTACTCATTAATACTTAGAATCCAGACCACAAGCCGTAAGGGGGGTTGGTATGACAATTATGCGTTACTTATCGTCCGTCTCCGCTTTGATGTGAACCTGTATTTGAATGTAACTGGTAGGAAATAAACAGTATAGGTTCAAGAGGGGCGCCAATGTAGTAGGGGCATCGTATATGCAGCAGCCTCGAAGAGGCCCATGTCCTTCTTGTCGATTCTTGCACATATACGCTGGCTTGATAGTGTGGCTGATCCGAGTCCCGTAAGATGTTACTTCAGACAAAGATATTATTGCAGATTAAGTGTCTAGATAGAGAGGGGAAGCCGAGGGCGGCTCAGGATCAGAATAACTACCACGAGCCGACACCGGTAGACAATCGCACCAATTCGGTATTAGCCCAAGCCTCCTTTACCGAACATTTGACGAGGAGCAGGACATGCCTGGGTGGTCTACAAGGTCGCCATCGGGAAAAGCAACGCCCTGCGTATCACAAAATCATATTGGCCACACATTTCGATGACGGAAACAGGGTATATTATATAGACTCGGACGAGAAATATATTACTTTATATACACGCTACGCCATGCTTCAAAGTTCCCAGGTTGATAACACGCCTGTCGTAACAAAAACGCCCCCGTCATCTCTCATGAATCTACAAGCCACTTCCCACGCGCCCCCACAACACCAGCCAATTCATGGATCAGCAAATGCGAAATACTTCTCTCTCCTCATCAGGTTCCTACTCAAGCACTCGAAGACGACTTCGACTGGATCTCCTCGCCTAGCACGCCAGGGTTTTTCGGATCGACGACAGCCGAGTACCTGCAGTCGCCCCATCTTGCCCCGATCGTCACCCAGACATGTTTGCTCGGGCCGCTGTGTACTGACTCACGGCTACCCATCCACATCAGGCGATGCTCGCGGCCCATTCTAGAATTGCCAAGGCCATTGTTGGTTGTCCACTCCTTGATGATGCCCACAATGAACTCGATTTTGCGGCGGAAATCGTTGGCCCCCGGGATTCCCTGGATCTCTGGGTCGATTTCTGGGCGTTTTCGGGTGGGATTACGCGCAGGCCGCGTGGCTGACTTGGTTGTGAAATTCAGCAGAGTCTGCACAGGATGTGACAGGATGCCTCGCTCATCTAGCGCAGCTTCGTCGAGTTGTCCTGTCGTTGCCAGCTTCTCAGCCGAGCCTTGGGGAAGATGCCAAAAATGACACCATGTCCCCGTCGCATCCAGGACAAGCTTGGTGTGATCGGGAAAATTAAACTGTAAATGACCATCCCCGAAAACCCAGCATCCAACGTCTCCGGTCCGTTGATAAAAAGTAACCACATCACTAGGGGGCATCGTTTGTTTAGATGATGTTCGGCTTTCTATCTGTCCTGTAGCGTCCGAGCTCTCTTGATCACGTCCATATGCCACCATGTAATTAGCGAACTTTTTCCACAAGACGATATGTTCTCGCTTTCTGTAGTCATAAATATCGTTGCCTGTTGGCATTCTGCCTGGCGAACCATCGTCCTTTGGAACGATCTTGAACTGCGAAGGGTGAACGAACACGGTGGAAAGTCCAGCTTCACCGTTATTCTCGTAAAACTGTATTTCATTAGACATAGGCACGATCTGATCGCGGTCGACATAACCGGGATCCTCCCGCCGTGAGCAATGTTGCTCAGCTCCTCGAACAAGGATGCAGCTCGGTGGGAGCTTAACTGTCTTGCCTCCTCTAGCACTACCAGGGATGCTCTTCAGAACACAGCCTACGCTTCCATCATTTAAGATGTAACCCAGACCAAATTTGTTCGAATAGTCGACCCATTTCACCACAATATGAGGAGGCGGTGGGGTGGGCGTCTTCCCAAGAAGTGCCATTGACCTTGAGTTCAAAGCACGTTCAAGCTCTGCTTGAAGACTACGAAGACGACTTAATACCACATCGGGCTTCGTGTTTGGCACTGCTAATATCCGCTCTTTAGAACCGAACAAGGAGCTCATTTTCGTTTCGGATGTCTCCGGGCGAGGGACCAGAGCCTGGACTTCTCTCGGTTGAGCTGCAACTTTTGTAGATTCTAACGCAGTTGCCTGGGGCGTAGAAGTATGCCTGGTTCCTGGATTTTCTGACAGGGTTGGGGGCACGGCCACTGCCTTTCTGGTGAGGCTGCTTACTGTCGAGCTCTGGGAAAGATCCCGCCTTGCTCGCTGTCGCATTGTACCACTGCTGCTTGGTGGCAGGTCATTCATTGTTTGGGCCCGTGGTAGTGTAGTTGGCTGAGGTGGTTTGTTTTGTGCTCTCTGCTGGGCCGCAAAACTTTGTGGAGGAGCCCGTAGGAGCCCCGTATGAATTGATTGTGTCGGTTGTCCATCATCCCCTGATCTAGCGATGGGTTGCGGCGGCGGTCGGATGGGAACCTGAGTCAAACCAAGCTCCTTGCTGACCTCCTCATAAGGCCTGTAAACAATGCCTTCCGCAAGTGGAATAATGGGCGTTAATCCGGCCTGCTCTTCCAGCGCAACTTCTCTCCAGGTGCTCTTGTAAACCGACTGAACTTTGTTCCATGGCCCAACCTCACAAACACCACACAAGTCCTGTAGATTCTGCGAGATCTCCGGCATCATTTTCGCAGTGACGTCTACTGCGTAGAAGCGCTCATCATCGGGAGGATAGTCTCGGAGTTTCGTGGTAATTTCCGAGGGTGTTGGGACATAACCACAGGAGAAGAAGCGATGCTGAACAATCGTATCCGGATCTGGTCGCCTTTCTGCATCTTCCAGCATTGTAGCTACAATGTCCTTCGCCTCCTCGGATATGAACTTGGTGCCCGGTTTTGGCCATTCGTAATCTCGGTTTCTTGCTCGACGATAAATCTCATCAGTCGTAGAAGATTGAAAAGGGGGTTTCGATGTCAACATGGCAAACCTAAGGCAGGTATTAGCTTAGCAACAGTCACGCCCAGTGAATCTTACATGATAATCCCGAGACTCCAGATATCAACCATATGGTCGTGACCCTTTTTGCCCTTCTCGAGGATCTCGGGTGCAATATAGTTCGGTGTGCCACATAAAGTTGTTCGGCGGATGGTCTGCATGTCTTTACCAGTAACCAATAACGCCGCCAGACCGAAGTCGCCAATTTTGGCGTTCATATATCTATCGAGGAAGATGTTGCCCATCTTCAAGTCTCGGTGAATGATGCCTTTGGCATGCATGTATTTGATTGCGCCGGCAATCTGGATAGAGTAGAACCGCACCTCAGGCTCGGTAAGACCTTTCCTACGCTTGACCATATCCATCAGAGAGCCGTTCGGACACAGTTCCAACACAAGGTAAGTGCAGCTGTCGAATGAGAAGGCCCTCAGGAATTGGACGATGTTTTGATGCTTCATCTTGGAGTGGATCTGTAGCTCGGTTTGGAACTTGTGCGGCTGTTAGTGGTGTGCCGATAGATTCGACGGTGACAAAACACACCTTTTGCTCCATCTTGGACGGCATCTTGCTCCTCACGATCTTGAGGGCATACTTTTTCCTATGCCCCGGCAGCTGGCCCTCGTAGCACACTGCGAATCCCCCCTTACCCAGCATCCTGCCGACCTGGTATACGGCTCCATCCTGGCGATCGGTGCTTGGAGGCTCGTAGACCTGCGTCGGCGGCTGAAGAGGGGGTTCCTTTTCCTTTTGGGGGGGTTTGGAAGCCACGGCTGCTTTCGATTTCGCGGACTCGATGGCACGGCTGGGCACTCGGGCGTTGGCGTCCCGGGGAGACAAGGCGTCGGTGTACGCTCCTTGCTTGGCAGCGATGAGTCGATCGGCCATCTGTTGGGTTCTCGGGGCTGGCCTGTTGACAGGACAACAAGCGAAGCCAGGTAACAGTGTAGTCGGGACGTTAAACGCTGAAGCAACTTGTGTCAGTCGGGAGAGCAATACGATGCTACTGAAGCTTCTATAAATGCGTCTAAAACGGCTGTACGCAAAGGTGGGAGAAGAGGGAGAAAAACAAACACAGGTGTGGACTCACATGTAAGTCTGTGGAACCATGAGAGGTGGTAATAAAGTCACGCTGGTGTATAGAACGAATCCCAACTACTCAGTTACTCCTAGCATAAGCGCGAGGAGCAAGGGGAGTGTGCG
Organism: Xylaria acuta; assembly: GCA_022495125.1. Lineage (NCBI taxonomy): Eukaryota > Fungi > Ascomycota > Sordariomycetes > Xylariales > Xylariaceae > Xylaria > Xylaria acuta. The sequence goes on along the minus strand of MU383138.1, from coordinate 228,313 downwards.
TTGTCGACAAGATAATTGCAAACTACCTAATCATCAAGCACGAGAAGATAGTGCACGGTTGGTGGGAGCACTCTTCGTAGTTCGTTTACCTAAAGATGCACGGTGGGCGTTGGAGAGGCAACCGTAGGTGGAGTCGGGCTTTCTTGATGGGGGCAGCAGCTTCCCTGCCCGGTATTATATCTACTATGTACCCAGGTACCTGCCCACTTAGATACATACCTAGCGTACATAATCCGTACATACACGTAGGTAACCTGTCTACATAGTATCATTATCGATTAGGCCCCTTCGGAGATTTCTGGTGATAACCTAACGTAACACTTGCTAGCTACATGGACCCGGTCCGGACCCGTTGAATGTGATTCACGTCGTCACTTTAGCACCCGCGGTCGCAACATATCTTCAACTTGTTTGGGCTTTCGCTGTGTTGCTAAACATGTTGGAGGCTTACTAGAAGTATTCCACGTTCGAATTGGTTCCTAATTTCCCCCGTTTTCTCCCCACCTGTTGCTTAATCTTCTCTAAGGAGACGATCAGCAGCAGGAGGTGACAATCCACCCAAAATGGTGGCCTTGCCATTATTCAAACTTGGATCTCTTTTCGTCCGGCACATCTCAAAATATGGCGCAGTAAGTTGCGTCACAGAGCTTACATTGATGCCTGACGATTGACCCCCGTCTTCAGAACCGGATCAAGAAACAAGCCCACGACCATCCGGGCTTCCGGACGTTTGCTGCGAAGTATGGCCAGATGATGCACCAGCTGAACATGCGCACGTCGGTCGCCCTTTTGCGCAATGTCGATGCTGAAATGAAAGCGAAAGAGAAAGCTGAGGCTCCGACTGTCAAGACGAAAGAAGAAATAGAAAAGGAGAACGAAATCCGTGCCAAGCATGGTACTACCAACCACGAAATCAGAGCCAAGAAGACATTCCCTATAACCAGTATTTGGAGGCGGAAATTTAGGCCCTTACCAGAGACCAAGGCGGTCGATTTGTTTGCAGACGTCATAGGCGATGCTTTCATTCTGTTTGTGGCAACAGCCTTGATTCTCTTCGAATACCACCGGTCTGCGCAGAAACCCGATGCCAACTTGGAGAAAATCGCAAAGCTCACAGAGCGCTTCGAAGAGCTCGAGAGGAGAGAAAAGGAGCTTGAGGAAGCAGAGAAACAACACCAGGACAGGACGGCAACGTTGGAAGACGTGCTGAGGCAGTTAAACGACCCCAAAACTAAAAAACCATTACTGCCACCACCAGCGACGCCGATACCGGCTACATCGCCCCTCGCGTAAGTTCAATATACGGATTCTTAAGTTATCAACTAGCGTCATGAATTCACCACCACAATGGGGTCCATAGTGTCAAATGGTATGACATTGGGCAGTATCAGCTACGGAGCGTGGACTAGATATTATACCCTTACAACTACTGCCATATTAGCCGCAGTTTCTGACGACTACCATATCTGGATAGAGCTTTTTTGTAAGACCCCCTTCATACTTCATGTACATTAAGTCTGTATATAGATTAGGGGCGTCTTAGACGACACAACTCTGCCCCGGTAACTATCCTAACTGATACCCAACTCCATGTAGATTTATAGTCGTCAGAATTCGTTTACCTGCAAGCCATGCCGACCTAGACGTCTTCACATAGATACATATATGCATCTTAATGATGGCATATTCATACCTATATAGTAGGTAATGACTCCCAATAGTGGCAATATGCAGAGATGTATGTTGTGCCATAACGTCTCAACCTTATGCCTAGTAACTACCTTACTGGTCTGGTCGTATCTACCTATATATAGTATTCCTAGGTGTAGATGGGGATCTCCTACCAGTAACACTTGCACACATTGTTGGTAGCAAAGGTGTATGTATATTGATGTGGTAGAAGAGATGGAGTGGGTAAGTAGGCAGCCTCCGTAGGGGGTAGTTATATACACTGTAAGCCGTACCTTCCCTAACAACATTCGAATTGCAGAGTTAAGCGGCTGCTAGGTAGTATCCGGTATCTCTTCGTGCTTTCCCTTTGGACACATCGGGTTTTAACTATTACCTACGCACCAGGTAGTGTAACTACTCGGCCTTCTTACTCCTAACGTCTACTGCAATGTTCAGACCGACCTCACTACTAACTACCTACACCTAAGTAGCCCGGAATTCTTCGCACGCATGCTCTGAAGCTCGTGGTGCGTTTTGATCTGCTAAACACTGTGGCCGCGCTATTTTATGAGGTTCGCATTATATGTCTTTAACCAATGCTTCAACGGTAAACCTTGAACAGAACACATGCTGCGGCCACCAAGTCCCCAGTTGCACTTGTCGGAGAAAACGATGGAGCGACCGCTTATTTGCACGTCTCTTCGCAAACGCCTCGATTTGGCCGGCCTTGCTCCTTCGCTCTTAAAGAGCAATAGTTCGTGTGGCAAGTGGAAGGGTACATCGCCATCCCCAATGCCTACCCTACTTCATGCCCGTCTCTGGACCAGACAAGCAACGCAGTGCTAAAACAGGGCAGAGACTCAACTAGATACCCATGACGTAGCGATTTCTCTCCACTCACAACGGGTGTTCCGTGCTATTTTTATATCACCGGGAGATGTTGCCTCGAGCGAAGGCCTAAACCGCATTGAACGACTGTACAATCTCAATGGTGGTCAAGACTCAGGCCTCATCTTCTTGATGAAGGGTGATGATGCCCAACAGAATGTGACACATGCACTTATGATGCTTCAACTACAGTGAGTTCCTCGTTCTCGAGGCAAAATTTGTGTTTGGTATGCTACTAGAGAATATAATCTGATCTATGCTAGGTTGGTTGGTAACTGGGAGCTGCCCGTCATTCCGGTCGGGTCAGTAGCCGCCGTAGAAGCGAGCTTAGCCACCCTTCGACACCAACTAATGGCAGCCAGCCGAAAGCCCCCCGGTCCAGCAAGCAGCCTTCTTCCATTCTGCTCAGATAGGGAGCCGTTAGCAAAACATACCATCAACGTCTTAACCGATGTGACTTCCGATTTCAGGGACCTTCTTGACAAACTCTCGTCGAATTCCGTATTCGAGTCAGAAATTGCTCCGCTTCTAGGCCCCGATGCAGAGAAGCTGAAGAGTTTCTGGATGGATGAATATCTAGTAGATTAGTCTCGATGTTTGCAGATAATCGTCACAACTCTTCCAAATCACGACGATATATTTGGAAGCAGGTAGGTAGAAGAGCGATTCTAGGGGACCCTGGTGCCGAAGTCAAGCTGGTTGCGATTGGCTGGAACTGCTCTAATGAAGGAAAATAGAACATTCTTGCATTCCAATCAACTAAGTGTCTATGGTCATTCTTAAGCAGGTCAAATACTAAAGTTGTTTGCTATCGTGTCTTATTGGTCACAAGAGGATATGTGCAGATTCTAGGGGGATAGCGCTGGGATCTACGCTGTAGATAATGGCAATCATCTGCATCGTGGGCGGAAGCAGCCAAGATTATGATGAAGATGGGTATTGGCACAAATACACAATGGACAGGAGCTTCAAAGTCTGCAGAAAAGCAGACGACTGGCCTACTTATTGTAATCTTGACTACAATTCTCAACTTGGCTAACACTATCAGGAGGAGTTGAGTTCTAAACATGCCTCAAAGCTGCCTCACCCAGCATAAGCTGAGCAACACAGTAAATATCTAACGCACCTCATCTACCACCGTGCGGCATTCGTCCTTCGTGCTGTTGTCGATCCGAGAAGATAGTGGTAGAGAGCGAGGGTCAATTGGCCAATAATTCATTCGATCAGCCACACCTCTCCCAGCCATCCAAGAGACCTGGGTCTCAACGTGGCTTCCGAAGCGAGTCGAATGGGCGTCGTCGAACAACCGCCGGTAAATACTAAGTATACATACATGCTGACGCCGCAGACGTGCAGTGTGTGATCGAGTAGGTACATGCATGAACCCCACCCCATACCACACGGTATCTGTAGTGGTTAAGTATTGGTATCGACGTCGCGAAAGCTCGAACTGGGTACGGGCAAGCAGAGGCCATCACACCGCATGATTGGACCTAGAAGCCATCACCGAAACTAACCACTCATACGTACGGATACGCATAGCCTCGTGATCTCACTGCCGAGTAGAATTGTCCTAATGAACTGTCCGATACGAATCACAACCTAGTATATATCAGTTCTATTTCGAGAAGTGAATCTCTCCCCCAAGTCGTATACAAGTTGCTGAACCATTTGCCCACACCCCGAGTTCGGTAATCCTACTTACGGTCGACGGGCGTGTCGAGCCTCATTCACGAGACAAATGGGGCTGGAGTCCCTTTATCTTGAGTCTTTGCATCTCAGTCTCGGCGAGTTTATGACGGTCCTAGCCACTCTTCGCGTTTGCCTTGCGTATGCTCACTAGTAAGTAAATTCGAGGCTTCACTACGGCAGTCATAATTGGTCATATTCCTCACAAATGCAACCAGAACTTAACATCCATATTAAACGGTCATGACAAGTGTCCCAGACGTACGGTAGCACTCGGCTTCCCCTTCGGATGCAAGATATGTATAAGTCACTTTCGTCGCATGACTGTGATCCTTTACCCGTACCTAGCAGGTACCTATCTGGGTATGCTGTCTTGCTTCGGAGCGTCTGGGTTGCAGACACTGGAATCGGGGAAGCAATTGCGCGAGGTATTTCGTCTCTGTTTAGGTGTTGGGGTTTTCCTTGTCGACTTTGACCAATTTTGATTGATTCGGCGAGCTGTTCACAATCTATTTCCGGAAGGGGTCCCACGGAGTACAACAGTCACCGTTGGCTGCGTTCCCCGCGATGTAGATGTAAGGGCGGTTGGCCGGTATCTAGTTCCTGGGCGCTTCAACCGTGTAACCGTCCACCATGACGATCGGATCGTGATAGACCATGTTCCCTGCCTGACGCAAGGGGTATCGGTGTTGTTCGTGACTGCACCGGCATTCTTTTCGGCTGTAAACGGCGTTCTATCTACGGTATCTATCGAATTCGATTGTCTGCTGCATCATAGCCGCTTTCCTATGCATTCAATCGGGCTTTTCGGCGACCGAAAAGGATATGTATAGTCGGTATCTGATACCGTGCTCTAAAATGCGCTGCTACTGTAGCTAGCAGAGGTTACGTGTAAATGCAAAAGGGCCATCTTCCGCGCGTCCTGGGGGGTCATTGTACGCAAATACTATCGCCATCATCATTCGAAAGAGAAAACGACTCTTCCCGTGCATCAAGATCGTGGTTGGCCTGTTTAGATAGTCGCTTCTAATCAAGGTATTGGACATAAAACAAGGAAAATGTCACCAACGCTGGGATGCCTGTATTGAGACCCGTTGCTGACTGGTCACCCTGCCTGTACTGTATGTATTAGGTACGTAGTCAGTACCATGTCCTGATCATGCCATGTCAGGCTCACGATAATACGAAATGTGCAGCGCTGCCATTGAATCACCGCACCGCACTATTATTAGCTGTGTTGCTGGAATGGAATGGAATGGCCATAACTATTGAAGCACGCACGTTGACAATTGGGCTGAGCAAATAGTCGACTTTGGGTCGTTATATATGTATAGTCAACCTGCCTCTCCAAATTTCTCCAATCGAGATCGCACGACCCAGAAAAGAAAGACTGGGTCGGATAATGCGACCCCATCACTGCCCCATGTTGATAAGTGCCTCAACATTATGAATTTTCGAAACCTAGCAGTGTTTGAGACCAGACTCGAACCCCAGGCTCAAACCGGTCCTGGATTCAGGTCAATTGAATAATACCATCACCGTCACCGCCATCGCGATCATCATCGGAGACTATGATGAATTCATTGAAAAGAAAGAAAGGGAAGAGAGAAAAAAAAGGAAAAAAAAAAAAAACCTGAGGCGGTGTAACGGCGGCAAGGGCTGGTGCGACTGTGTCTCTGCGCTGATGAATCTCGAAGCAGCGTGTACGTCGCCACGTTTTTTTCTTCGGATCGGTCGACATCTTGCTATCAACGGTGAATTTGGGACAATGGTATTGCCCGTTTAGGACGCAGAGGCGGTCCTACCTAGTGTACGGTATATGCGGTCAAGCTGTAAGTATACAAGCCATTGCTAGCTAAGTATGCTGTACGGTACTGCTCGTAAGTAGAAAATTGGTCACGACTGAGACGAGGCCATTCACAACATCCTGGCGGTTCGACGTACCCAGCCAGTGCCAGCGCCAGCCCCTCGCACCACGGGTCCATCTCACCATCCCTGTCACGGAGGCAGATACCCCTGTTTCTCATCACCACCCTGCAGCTTGGCAGGTCGGGGTGTCCCTTGATTGGTCGTGCGCCCATCTCTAACCGCCAACGCCAGCCCCAATCACGGCCACCCTCTCGCAATATTGCTGCATGGGACGTCGACGACCTTCGCTGGAGACCGCAATCATGTGTGGACAGCCAATGCCCGTCGTCGCAGTGCTGCGTTACCGCCGCGGCCGTGTACACGCGAGCTGTCTCTCCGCTTTTTGCTTCCTGCAGCGTCTCCCGGCCGTCCAATTGACCACGCTTTCGTGCTTGTTCCCGCCCCAGCTTCACAGGCTCGGGTCCTTCCAACGCCCGCCCGCCATGGTCCACGGTCCCTCCACGCTGGATTTGGATACGTTCTGCACATCATGCGGCAAGATTCAACCGCTTTGATACCCTGGCCATCCTGGAATTCCCAACCTTGCCCCCCTTCTTCGCTAGACTACTGTACAGCACGCTAGTCAGTATAGACGTCGGCTCTCATGGCTCATGGGTCGGTCGCATGGGTACGAGATAATGGCGGTCTCGGCCGTGGCTGTTGAGACTCTCCATGTTTCCCGTCGGACCCATCCTCTTAAAACGCCTGCATGCTGCCCCCGAGTTTGAACATCTCCTCTTTTGTACATGAAGAAACCCCTTCGCCTCATATCCGGACCTCCTGCGAGTCTCAGCAGCGTGTCTGATCTTCAACGCTGCCTATCCCGAACAAAATAAGCGATCAGTCTCACCAGCTAGCCCATCTCTTGCGGCCCACCACCACCCACTCATAGAACGAGCTATAGTGTCAGGTGCCTCAAGCTACGCTGTTTCGCCTCATAATCCGGTCTCGTATTGCCTGCCCTCCTCCTCCTCAACCCAGATATCCTGGGCGCGGATCAGGCTGAGGCCTACCACCTCACTGCTTATCGAGAAAAGTCGATAATCTATCCCTTTCCGGATGATGCCAATGCCGCGCGAATGCCAGCTGTCATAATAGATCGGATTTCAAGAACGTGGATCTCAGACTAAGACAGCTCGTCGCGGGCAAGTCCCCCCCCCAAGTATCAGATTCTCTACCCCGGCAGACATCTGCCTGTTTCGACACAAGGTCTCCCTGAACGGGAGCCCTGCTCCCTACCAGGGTCACGAGCCAAGCCGAGTAGCTCTCCAATATAGCCTCACCGGGTCCCCAGTAGTCGTTGCCAACCTTCTGCTGGTCTTCCCTCTCTCCTTCTCCCTGCTCGGCTCCCAGCGCTGTGTACTCGCCTCGTCGATCGCTTTCTTTCGTACCGGTCAGACCGTTTTCTTGTTTCCTTCCTTTCGACGCTCCGCAGGTCCGGCTACCTCGCATTTTGCTATCTTTGACTTATTTACCGAATCTACTTCGATACATTATTTTGTGGACGCCGACTAGTCGACCGTCTTCGCCTTTCATACCTTGTTTGGACTACGCGGATTGTTTGAAAAGGAAGTTCTGGGTTTAATAGGCATCCGGGCAGCTTGGGACTTAGGGGGAATCAGAGAAGAAGACACCAAAAAAGACAAACTCCATTTAGAAAGAGCGTGGAACCTTCAGAGGTCGAATTCTAGCGAAGCGTGCTTTTCTGTGTGTTGAAAGAACCGGAAAGGAATATTTACGAACAACCAACGACAAGATGGGCAAACTCATCAAGAACCACTGGGCAAGGCTCATCGTCTTGACCGCAGCAGTGTGTAAGTTGACGCCTATGATTCCCCCCCCCCTTTGTATTTGTTCAAGGGGGGAGAAGAGAGGAATTGATGTCAAGCATAAGTTAACTAACGTGCAATCCAGACCAAGTCGCTGCTGCTCTGGAGGCCTTCTTCTGGCCCAAGATATTCTGGGACTTCTTGACCAAGACGTTAGACCCGGCGGTCAAGCCCATCCCCGTCCTGCAGATCATCAATCTTCTGATGGGCATCGGCATGTTCGCCCTCGAGTGGCCGCTGAGCTTCGTCGCCGGGACGACGTTCCACCGCAGCTTAGAGGCTCGTCTGGCGATCCTCCCCCTGGCCGCCCTGTCCGCGGTCCTCATCTACCAGGGCACGAACCCGGCCCTCTACTACCTTACGGGCAGTTTTGTATATTTCTGGGCGTATAGTGAAGGCGAGGTATGTATCCTCCGCATCTCATTACCCACGGAGCCATGAATAGACTAACACGGACACTAGATCGTCTGCGCCAAGCCATGGACACTTCCGCAGAGAGGAGGTCGACCCAGTGCTCGGGCGTGAAGAAAGGTAGATGTAAAGAGAACCCAAGCAACGTCAGTAACGACGGAAGGATCATATATGTCATCAACTGGATATAACGATTAGTACATGTTTCCCACCACCGTCTCAGCCCTCGCTATTTTTCCGCCGAGAAGAAGAAGCGGGCAGGAGGATAGATGGCCGTACATACCAAACCATGTTGTTCACATACTACATACATCATCACCTATGCAACTACCCATGTATCCAGAGGGAATTCCCCCTGCAGTTTTACAAGCGAGCATCATAATTACCGATACTATTATTCGTTTACATATGTGCATATCCACATCTTTATCTTTCCATCGAGAATTTGGCACTGCAAATGAAAATGCGACGGTCCATCGGCGAATTCATGCTTTCCACGACGAGACAAGTTGGTGGCTATAGCGGAGGAAAATATAATATAATCAGGTCGAGGAGAGACAAGCATAAAAGTATAAATCAGATCGGCGTAAAACGCGATGAATATCTGTCGCGTGAGACGTATTGTTTTATGCGCAGGGGCGCAATAGATGGACAGGCGTTGTACTTGCACCATGACGTTAATCGTTCCATTTGAAGGAGTGAACTCTTGACAGAGCCAATCCCTTTTTTTCCTGTCCTGGTTCCTCGTGATCTAACTAGTAAGTATTGCTAAGAATTGAAGATCCGTATACTTGTCCGGCGCCAGTGCCAAAGGTATTCTGGGCTATTCCTTTCGAAACCTGGATGACGGGAAGCGACTGAGACGATTAGTCGTCACCGTTACGAGACATCCCTAGCGAAGGAATTTGTTTTACGACTAGTATTGGATTCTTAATGTTGGAACAGAAGAGCTCTCAAGGGGTTTCTAATACATTTGCGCGATGATACAAGTTCAATCATTTTTCATCTTTTAATTCCTATCGAAATGCTTATTATTCCGCTAGTTACCTATCTTCACAATTGTCGCAGAAGAGGGAGAGAGATACGAAATTGATCTCTCTTGCTGGTGTACAGAGCACAGCCCATATTCATGCCTCGGGTCTCATCAAGTATCATAACGCCAATGTCGTACAGCCTACAGCGCTGCCACCAGCACCAAGCCACCCCGGTAAAGTCATGACACTGGAAAACCGCAAGGTAGGCGGAGCGAAGGCAGCATTATTAGACTAATCGGTAAGTCCAAGCTGCACAGCTCTATCTTCCAGCCGCCGGCGTAACTCAATGTCTCTCTATCTCGTGTGGGGTTGGCCGTTCACAATACTGCCCGTCTGAGAATCGTTCTTGGGTCCATTTCGTCCAGGGAACTAGTGCAAAAATAAATATTAGTCTCACTGCGTTGACAGGTACTAGTTGATATGGTAAACGCGACGGTTCGCATACCTGTGTCTCTTGAACGTTACCCTTCTGAAGGATCTGCTTGATGGCCTCGTCCTCGTCCTCAGTATTGAACTCGGCTGCCAGTGTTAACTTTGAAGCGTCATGCAGCTGGCCTTGGGTTCCTTGTCTGTTTTGGGATGTCAGTTAGCCGCTCGGTCGATGATGGATACGTTATATTGTCTGCCTGGAACGAGGTAACACGTCGGCTACAGTCGGTGCCGTGCGACAACAGGACTGTACGTTGGGACGTGCTGCAATTAGGCTGATGAAATAATGTATGTGCACTTACTTGCCCGTCGCAAAGACCTTGAATGTTGACACAAAGTGTGCCAGAGGAATAGACTTGTCGTTCAGCCACTTCTGGTAGGTTTCATTGTCGTCGACGAAGATGATGAAGTCGTCGTCCTTGCCCTTGTAGTGGACCTTGATCTGGGTGGCCTCGCCTTTGGTCATGTTGACGGTGTTGTAGAAGGGGTATTGCTTTGGAGTGGTGTGCTATTGTGCGTAAATGAACTGAATCACGCGATCAATTCTTCGTTGACTGGTGTATGAAGGAGGTGTGATGAATTTCGTCGTGCGTGAAGTGTGTGTGTAGGTATGGAAAGAGGTTGAGAGTAGAAATTGAGTTCGTCGGAGATGGTTGATGGAGTATATGATGAGAATGAAGAGGAGGGGAGATTGGCTTTTTGCGAAGAGCTTCAAATAAGAGAGCTGAAAGCTGCCATTTCCTGCTCTTGTTTGCATTCCATCATCAGTGGCAGGCACTACGTCATCGTAGCTGCGCTACCTGCTGCCCGCAGTGCAAACAAAGCGTCGGCCCCCACTTACCCACTGAGTACTTACCTACTATGTAGGTAGGTAGCAGGTACCCCGCGCGCCTGGCGGTACACTCACCACCCGTGACCAAACCAGGCTGGTCACTGTTCCTACATTAGCGCACTTCCCTACCATACGGCCGGCTGAGCCCTGCTAAAATAAACCACCCGTCATGTCTCATTAGGTAGGCAGGACGCATTTCTACTGTTTTCTTCCCCGTCCCATTTACGTCACCCAGAGACATTGCTCATACTAGGCCAGCAAGGGCATAAGACACTCTACATGTACCTAATCTAGATGCATGTGGATATGCCCGAAAGCGGTTTAGAATTTACCTAATCAGAGATACGAAGTGACGGCACAGCACCCCCTCCATGGGCGGGAGCTTCCGAACTTGCTAGCTCGGCACGTTAACAGCTAATCTTTCTAGAAGTCTAAGGTAGCATAGTTCTTCTATTGCGCAGTCGTCAAGTTCGTACAATTAGTAGTAATTCGGCTCTGCAACAATGACCTGTATTTACTCGCCACAAGTAGGTAGACTAGGTGATCTACGGGCCCGATGTGGGTTTAGCTTAAGGCTTCGTTATTTTCATTTGGTACGGCGTACCCAACTGTGTATCTCTCACCGTTCGAGGCTAAGTGATATGTACTTTCAGCCTGCCTAGTATAGTTCATACAGCCCCAGACTCCTCCTTTGTTAAGGGCCGTGATCCATGCAAGTTAAGGCCCTGGCTATAGATATCGTTTCGTTACGTGATAGAAGCAGTAAAGGGGTGGGTGGTATCATTTTGTAGCCAAGCCAGCCAAACTCCTACATCAGCATTCAATGAATGAGCCATGAGCCACGGCTACCTTTCTCGGCGTATACAAACCATTTATCCTTAATGGAAGAAACTGCGGCTCCCTAAAGCTTGGAGCCCCCTGTTGATGGCGCCGACCCGGGTCCATCTACCACTGGATCTCGGGGTGTTCATACAATCTCCTGCGGGATTGATGCTGTGGGATGCGTGGTACGACTTGCCGGCTTGCATCGGACGAGGATATGGAGAAGATTTGGTCGGCGGTGGCATCTTTTGCGGACGGACACCGTGCGTGGATGATGATGTTTGAAGAGATGAAGTGTTCAATCCCTTCTCATCGCCCCAAATCGCCTCCACTTTCGCCATGTCTGTTCGTCGTACAGTGCCTTCTGGCGTAGTAGCATCGGCTGCTTGGGAAACACTACTGCCGCTGCTTGATCTCTCTATCTCATCGCGAATCATCGGTAATCGTTGTAATGGGCTATCTTCCATAACTTCTGTTCTAGAGGGCGTCAGAGCATCACAATTCACGCTAACGAGCGAATCGAGAAAACTGTTCACGTGAGGCATCTGCTCGTTGTCTTCTGTGTGCAGTAAGTTGGAGGTACTAGCAGAGCGCTTGGCAAACGGGTTGGTGAGGCTGGCAGCACTGAACTTCCGCATCATGGTTGATGCCGAGCTCCGCACACGATGTTCACCCCTTGATCGCGATATTATACCGGGGTACGGTAGGACCTTACGACTCCAGACATCCGCTAACAATGCTTCCAGGCGAGCTCGTTCAGCCCGAGGTGGCGCAAGGACTGGTATTCGAGAATTTGTGGTCAAGAGTGACTGTGAACGGTTGATCGAAGACGGTACATCTGTGGATGTGGTATCCTGGGCGGTAGTTGTATTTCTGAGAACGACTTGACATAGTGAAGACTTGGGGCCGATGGTCGTAGCCCGATGGATAGAGAGGCGACGAGCCACCGACCCTAGTGTATGTGAGTAGATGTTGGCCTATTGAGATTTGAACACCCACCTGGTTTTCTAAACACTGTCCCAAGGCTTTTGATGTGAAGAGAATTCGAGCTGTAGAATGCCGGACCTGATTGCTCATGGTGGCCACATTGCTTTACGTTGGATAGGTGTGTACGCCACTCCATTTGTTCTTTCTGAGAACAGGCTGTCATAATCATCTCATAGAGCTGGTGATCGCACTCGAAGACGAGCTTCCAGGAAAAGGGCGCCGTGTGACATTGCAAGCCTAGTCTGATTAGCGCGTATTTAAATCGAAGATACAATAATTCATTCGAAGCACTCACCCCGTCCATTATCAGCTTCTTCGATCTTGATGCTATCCAAACTAATACACACCTGGATGGTGTATGTCTGATCGGATTTGCCGGCCGTAGCAAGGCACAGGCAATCTCTGTAGAGAAGCGAAACCATGTATTGGCCGGTCACACCATCTCTGGTTTGCCAGCAGACATGTAGAGCACCACATAAGCGTATCCGTCCAAACGAACGTATAGTACTCTTGGAAGTGGCACACAATCTCTGATGAAATTAGCAGATGCAAAAATCACAAAAACCGATTCTCTTACTTGATTAGGAAACACGAGTCGATCTTGGAGCAGCCAGGTTTGTTCCAACGAGGCCTTAACTCCGGGGTCGTCTGTGGCCTGATTGATCTCAGCAGTAGTTTCACGGAGTCTTATGAGCACACTCTCAATCTCCATATAAGAACTAGGGCAGTCGCAAACTGGTGTGTATTTCAGAAGCTCAGAAAAGAGAAGAGGGTATCTGCAGATTCGTTGTATGGGCTATCTGCGTGTTAGCCAATTAGCCTTCTGAGACGTCGATGATTCTTACTTTGACTAATAGGTCGCCGATGGTTAGAGACTTCCGGGAGTGGCCCGAATGATTATTTGTGGCACTGAGTGAAGCGGCCAATGCCTCAATGCCTCTCTGGTAATTTTCCCAGTGTGGGAGCATGCGATGGGTAGACGCGATATCCTTGATCATCAGCTCATATCTTGCTCCGTACTCTTCGTAGATGAGGAAGCGATTTATCTGGGATTCGTCAGCACATCCAGTCAGTTACACAGCTCAGTCCCGACTGCTTCCCGGAGATCTCCGATATTACCTTATTCCCAAAGATTTGAGCAACCCCAGCTGCAATGCTCGGTTCAGCAACCACGCTAGGGACGCTATGCAACCATGACCGCCTTCCCCTGTCTTCTGGGACAGAGTCCAGGCTATGCCAGCGGTGGTGCTGTTGGCTTGGGAGTGAACTTGGTTTCACCGCAACATATTCGGGCTGAGTGTACTCGGAATCGGGGACGGCACGATGAAGCTCACTAAGGATTTCTTCGTGGAGCTCGATAATGTCCGTTAAGTTTTGGTTGATCGAAGATCGAAGACCGTGGTGTTGTGTGGGCAGAGAAGCCAAGATTGTGACATAGACCTTGGGCATGTCAGTAGCTATGACGACGGGATAGTGGGTTGAACGCACGTTCATGAGAAACCTAATGTCGCCGATATAACTTTCTTCTGTGGTGATCAGCTCCTCAAGTATCCGTCTGCGCTGCAGCAGACGTTCTGTCACTGCTGGGTCCGTGTGCAAACCCCTATCGAAACAAGTGCTGTCTTCGGACAGTCTCTGGGCGGAAATGGAGCCTCGGCTGCTGTGATCTGTCCTCGTATGGATAGAAGATCGAGCGGCATGTCTCCGTTGACGAGTTCTTACACTCGCACTGGCTAGACTTACGGTAGCGCTCTTCACAGCAGCGACAAACCCAAAAGAAGAGCCGGATGAAGATTTTCTGTGGCCATCGAGTCTTATAGGGTTCCCCGTAAACAGGCATTCGGGCAATTGCTCCGCTGCTCTACTTCCGATACTGCGGCGGTTTGCTCGTCTGTGCAAGGTCTTCATCCACTTATGAAATGGCCGGGATGTTGACATCGGGTGCTCTTCTGGTCCATCTGCAATGCCGCTATCGTCTTGACAAACAGAGAACCTAGGCAGATCTATGGAGCACCTTGACGCTTCATCGTCGTCCTCTAGACTGAGGCGGAAAGCAGCTATATCATCCAATGCCTTCCAGACGTCCTCGCTATCATCTTGTAGAAGATCAAAACAATCGAGTCCGAGGTCGGGATCAGTCCGATTGAACTTGAGTGTTGCCGGCGTCGTCAGGGACTTTACCCAACTCTTGCCTCGCGCGACACGCAATGACTTACTTCGCATGTACGGCCGAGGCGAATTGCTTTCCGAGGCGGTGAGAGGCATACCGGAGTTCGAGGGAAGGAAACGGCGCCTACTAAGATGACGGCCAAGAAAAAATGACGATGTAGCGTTGGGTTCCAAAACTCCAAAGAGGTTGATAGAGCAAAAAACGAAACAAAACAAAAAACAAAAAAGTGCCCACGGGCCGGGTCAGATTCAAAACATAATTATCGGCACGAAGGAGACGGTGGCGAAGTAGAAGACGAGTCGGAAGATGCAAGCTTCTCTTCTGTTGGGTGCATCATCGGTAAGGCAGGTATGTATGTCTAGTCTAGCATGCGCGGAAAGAACGAACGAACTCATTGGACGGAGATTGGTACCTGAAGGCAATGGCAGGGACGACAGGACGTGAAGAACATCTGCAATGGGTGCACTTCCCTACACCCACAGCTTCTTGGTAAACAAAAAGTCCGAAGCGAGAGAGAAAAAAAGGTGTGGAGGAGCGACGCAGTGCTCGCTCCGGTCTCCTGCTCCGGTCCGGAAGATTTCACTTTCATCATTCTGTTCGCGTTTGAGGGCGCGCCCAAGGCGCTCAATGGCTATGAGGATGTGACACAAGTCGCGGAGCTCGCGGGAACATAGGAGGAGCTGCGTCATAACTGCAGAGATAAAGCACGATAACTAGGGACATTCCGATATGCTTAATGGCGATCCGCATTTGCATTTCCAGAGACTAGTACGTACTTAGATAAACATTGTGAGATGCTGGGCGAGGTGACGCAAATGCAGCAGCCGCAGGGATCGTCAAGATAGGAGACGGTTTGCATTCGTCATGCTGCAGACCAGACCCTAAGGGTTGGACGCAATATGGCGAAAGCAGGTAGACGCGGAGATGTGGTTCGTGTTACGCCTGTTTGAGGCCATGATATTATTAATGAACCACAACATCAACAAAGACGCGGATTGGCGGCGCCTGGTCCCAGGTCGAGCTGAAGCTGACCCACTTGAAAAGCAGCAGTGGGGAACGTGGCTGTCGGGCTACCGAATAGAGTCGAGCCACACCTGAGCCGCAGATCTGATCCGATAAAGCCTTATCGGGGCACCCACAGGGGAAGTGGGTCCCTCGAACCCGCCGGGCAATTCGGTTAATTATTTCGCACACCAAAAATCCTCGTCGCCCAAGAATATCCGTCTGCCGTCAACCGTCAACATCTCCTCCACCCAACCACCGTTACTAACGACCACAGCAACACCGGCAAGATGGCGCTCGCACGTGGTCTCGACGTGAGTTACTCTCCCCTTACCAATGCTGTGCTGAACAGGGAACTGACGAGTTGCGCATAACAGAAAGGATATGTAAGGCTTTAAAGACGACTTCCCCGACCCCTCCAACCCAACACACAAACCAACCTCCATCGATCCCATCGTGGGGAGCAATCCTCCGCCCTGGCTGGGCGATCAGTTCTACACGTCTCACCTCGTGGAGGATCCTGCTCTCTTTGCTTCTATTTTCTTCGCAAAGTCATGGCAGAGATGGACACTTTAGACTGACGCTTGGACACCCTCGAACTAGAAAACGACGACTCGCGTCAACAAGAAGCGTGTTTCCCGCACCAAGGGACACCTCAGCCGCCGCACCGCCCACGTTCGCGATGTGTACGTCCATATCTCCCCTCCCCTCCCCTCCCCGTTTACGGAGTTTGAGCGTCGCGGTGGGAAGCAGCCTTTGACTGACTGATTGTGTAGAGTCCGTGAGGTTATGGGCCTTGCTCCCTATGAGCGCAGAGTTATTGAGCTTCTCCGTAACTCGAAAGACAAGGTGAGGATCAGCAACCGTGAAACTCAACCAGAAACCATGAGCTAAACATGTGATTGTAGCGTGCTCGCAAGCTTGCCAAGAAGAGACTCGGTTCTTTCCAGCGTGGCAAGAAGAAGGTTAGTCCGGAATGCATATCATATTCGTGGTGTGGAGGTAATAACTAATTGACATTACAGGTTGACGAGCTCCAGCGTGTCATCGCTGAGTCTCGTCGTGTCGGCCACTAAAATATCAACTCGTCATTCTGAGTAAAACACGGAGAAGGGATGGAGTGAATCGGGAAATAAAAAACTGGCTCGGTCCGGCGTCAACGTCTTTTTGGGATGTATCCTCATATCCCTACAGTATGGGATTGGTCTAGGTGGGCAGTTAAGCTTACGAAGTTACTGCGACACGAAACATGAACGCGAGATACCAAATTTCTCATACCAAGCCGCTATTTATTTCCACGTCTACAATGAGAAGCCATCACACCCCCAAAACAAATTGTCTATGCACAGGCTAGTGAAATGGAGACCTCGAACACGATGCTAACCACTGAACTCCGAGCTGATGCTGACTATGTTTGTCCGCTCTCTTTTAAGAGATGTAATTTACTTAATGCTTTCCTTTGTGAAGGCAGTTGTATTCTCTAGTGCTTAAAACACAGTAGCTTTACTTCTTGCCGAACCCCTTGAGCCATTTGGGTTTCTTAAAACCCGAGCCTTCACTGTCGTTCCTCGGTGCAGGTGCTTGTGCTGGTGCGCTTGGTCCTTCTTGCTTGACTTCGATTTCAGGGACTTCAGGGACGAAGACCTCCTGCGCCTGCCCCACGGCACTGCTCTTGAGGAGGGGTTGCCGTCTGATATCCGCGGGTACATCATCGTCCCACGTGAAGTTGACGAGCGTGTTCGTGCTCAGCCGGTATCCCTTGATGAGCTTACTACTCGCATCCTCCTTAATGACTGTCCGCGTGCCGGGGAGCACCAGCCTAAACGGCGTCGAGCTGTTCGCCATGATGCTCCTGACCTCGCCGTAGAGACTTGCACCCGTGTCCTCCGGCCCAAATGTCCACTCGGCGGAGTAGTTGTCAGGGAACCGCACCTTTATCTTGATGGATTTGACCGCTGCTACCTTTGCCTCTTCCGCAGCTGCCTTCTCCTCGAGCTCTCGGTCTGACAGAAGGCGCTTGTTCTCTCCCAACGACTTCAAGAGCTTTTGGTGCGCCTTTGCGTGGCTGATATCGGGTGCGTAGTCTTCTTCCGAGTCCGGCCGCAGAGCCGCGACTGGGGTAGATGATGCAGGAGCTGAGAAGATGGTAACGGGCCGAAGCCCGGACGACATCTCTTCATCGATATCCATAACATTGGTGCCCGCAGTATCTTGAGTAGTTGTGGGTTCTTTAGCTGTAGCGGCTAGTGGTACGACTTCGGTCGGAGTTGGCGCTTCCGGTGCCGAACAACGGGCTTCGTTTGGTGAAGCTGCAGGCTCAGACGCACTCGCTGACTTCTCATCCACGCCGATGCCTTCGTTTTTATGCAGCACGTTCTCCTGTTCCTCTGACTTAAAGTACTCTCCAATCTCTCTCATAGCATCAGACAAGAGCCGGTCCGTCTTCTGGAAGGACAAGCGCATTAAGACACCACCCGAATTATACCCAAGCTGTGACAAGGTCTTCTGGAAGTCGACAAACGTCGATAGCGTCCGGTTCTCTATGATGATATTCGGTATCTCATAGTATAGCTGCCCACTACCCGCTTGTGTTCCATTACTCGTCTGTGGGATCCCTCTGGCGGTGATATTTAGGTTCTTCCCAGCGCTCGCCTTGCCGCTCTCGAACTGGCGTAATACTTGCCATATGGTAAAGTCGCTTGGCATTTTCTCGCTTACACGGCCGTGCGGAGGGAAGGTACTGGATTCAGGTGACGGGAGTTGCAACGCAACATTAACGGCGGTCGGCGTGTTGGCTCGGACGACGAGTTCTAACCGGGCACCTGGAATCAGGCCCGACGTCCGGAAAGTCTGGGATAGGTCAAGCTGCCGCTGCTTATGCTTTAACAGATACCTGTCGTTTGAGACTTTGAGTTTGCTGCATGCTTGTTCCAGGATCTCTGTGAGGTATGTGCCAGGGTTTACTTTGATGGTGACCTGTCTCAGGTCCGTTCCGACAACCTTAACATTAGTCGCCATGGTGGTCGTTTGTCTGCGTGATAGGCTCTACGCCGGGTGGACTCGAGACGGGTTTACTAGTCGCAACACGTAGACAGTGGCGCAACTTGGACAAAGGCCTGCTGGACACGCTACTGGTTTTGTCGCCGGCTTTGTTTGAGGTCGTTCAAGTTTCTAGTTCCGATCGGCGACGAGATACGAATCCCACATACACAGCAAGGGGAGGAGACGTCTTTGGATTTGCGATGTTGTCCTAGTAACATGTGCGTTCAAAAAAGGTGGCAGAGATGTATTGTTGTTATGTAGGCACTCGGGCCAGAAAACAAAGAAGGTTTACAAAGCACAGTTTAGTGGCGTTAAACCGGCCAGCGTTATTGGCGATATTAGTGATGGTCTGATAGAGGAAGCGTCGACGAGCAGGCAGCTTACACCTGACGACAATGGATGGAACATGATGGAGGGGCAATGACACCAAAGTATGTACAGTAGTACCTACCTAGGTACCTTGCGTTCCACCCACTGGAGCTCAATACTGTACTAGGTAACCTGCTTATACTGGCTGAGGTATTGTAGGTACTGTAGGTAGGTATCGATAGTGGGCTAGCGTAGTGGAGGTGACCTCAGGCCGTCCATTAGCTGACACCTGCTGTCCGCATCCATGCAAGGGCCTGGAGCTTGCCGCGCCAGCGTGTGTTTGCCTTGCAGCTACAGCTGTATTCCACCGACCTCAGCCTGGCCACTAGGACATCATCACCATCGAGCAAGCCAACAACACCCCATCCACTTTCTGTTCTCACCATAACCCGACGAGACGAGACGGGTTCACCACCACCACCACACGGCCCTACGACGAACACAGCATACAGCTCTCTCTAGACGGGACTGAGTTGCCATTTTGCACCCCGCTCTCCTGCTCACCGTCGTCTCACAATGGTAAGCTTCCCATCTATGGCTTCATCAAAAACACACAGTCAACTAACTAGCACGTGTGTGCCTAGTCCTCACCCTTCTCGATAAGTATGCTCGCCCAAGACCCGTCCCGCCCGAACTCCAGAGTCCTCCCCTCGCAAAGACAAAGCAGAAGCACCCCGAGCTGACCACCCCATCTCCCCCACGAACAGACGGCGGCGCCTGCGTCGCCATGGTAGGCAAGGACTGCGTGGCCATCGCCTGCGACCTGCGCCTGGGCCTGCAGGCCCTGACCGTGTCCAACAACTTCCCCAAGGTCTTCCAGTACGGCGACAACGTGTTCCTGGGGCTCACGGGGCTGGCCACCGACGTGTCGACCGTGTCGGACCTGTTCCGGTACAAGGTGAACATGTACCGCCTGCGGGAGGAGCGGGCCATCGCGCCCACCACCTTCGCCAACCTCGTCTCCTCGTCGCTGTACGAGCGCCGCTTCGGCCCCTACTTCGTCAGCCCCGTCGTCGCCGGCCTCGACCCCAAGACCGGCGCCCCCTTCATCTGCGGCTTCGACTCCATCGGCTGCATCGACTTCGCCAAGGACTTCATCGTGAGCGGTACCGCTTCCGAGCAGCTGTTCGGCATGTGCGAGAGCCTTTGGGAACCTGACCTGGTGCGTGTCTGCCTCACTCTAATCGATGGTTCATGACCGTGGTATAATTGACTAACCACATCGCCCCACGTTAAACAGGAGCCGGAGGATCTCTTCGAGACCATTTCACAGGCTTTGTTGAGTGCCGTAGATCGGGACGCTTTATCTGGCTGGGGTGCACACGTCTACGTCATCGAGAAGAACAAGGTGACCAAGAGATTACTCAAGGGACGACAGGATTAGAGGATAGAGGCCAAATTAATACCACCCTTCAGCTTTGAAGGGAGTTGAGAGAGGCACATAAAGCGACGAGTCCGGGCCCTATGATTGCAAGTGCTAATAGAAGTTATTATGCGAATAGGGACCCAGAGTTTAACGCTACGGACATGGATGGGTGGGAGATTAGACACGTGATGGTGAATACACCGTCCTGTATCAACCTCTAGGCATGAGGATTTAGCTTTGGAGGTGCTTTAGCGGGGTCAAGACTTCAAAGAATGCCTTGACATACTTGAATGAACGACGTAAATGCGCAATGCTTTTATTCTGTTTATATGCCTTGCTATGTGGAGAGGGAGCTCAGGCTCTTAAAGGTCTACTCTATTGCCTAAAACGTCTATTCTTTAGCTGCCTTATGCGTCCTTCTTGGCCTTGGTAACATCCTTGCTGCTGCTTTGAACGAACGATAGTCGCTCAATAGCTTTAAGCACCTCGTCGATCAATCTATGCGGAGTTAGCTGGGTTCTTTTCGAATCATATGAAGTGTGGTAACAATACTTACATCACTGGCGCACTTATCAACAACACTGCTTTCCACTCAGTCCAGTTCAGAGGTAGAATAGAGAAGAGGGTTTGTAGGAACGGAGTATAGAGCAGTGCGAAGTGCAGAGCCATTGACAAGGTAATAGCATATACAAGCATCATGTTATCCCATAGAGGCAGCGTCAAAAGAGATTCACTCGATGATAGCGCGTTCATGGCATTCAGCATCTCAATGACGACGAGAATGGAAAGGGAAACGGTGGACGCTGATTTGGCGTTGTTGTCCTCAAACATCTGGCAGCCAATGTTCGCGAACTCTGTAGAGCATCGGTGAAAGTGAGAGAGTTGATAGAAACTGATCTGGGGTCCTTCGGGATTGTACATGAACCACCAGGCGTATCCGGCTACAGTGGCGAGGCCGACATATGTGCCAATTACCAAGTAGCGGAAGAAGAGCCAGCCACCAATAAGAGCTTCATCGCGCTTACGCGGCTGTCTTCTCATGATGTCGTGGTCCGGCGGATTGAACGACAGGGCGGTGGCTGGGAGACCGTCCGTGACAAGATTAACCCACAACAGTTGAACGGGGATGAGAGCCTCGGGCATGCCTAGCGCTGCAGTGATGAAAATGGAAACAACTTCTCCGATATTTGAGGAAATGAGGTAGCGAATGAACTGTTGGGTGTTGTTGTAGATAGATCGACCTTCTTCGATGGCAACCTCAATCGTGGCAAAGTTGTCATCGGCAAGAACCATATCTGCAGCCAGCTTAGAAACATCAGTACCCGAGCCCATGGCAACGCCAATATCGGCTTTCTTGAGCGCGGGCGCATCGTTCACACCATCTCCAGTCATGGCGACGACTTCGTTCAACGATTGAAGTAAATCCACTAGCTTGGACTTGTGGCTGGGCTCAACACGAGAGAACAGAGAGGCGTGTTTTGCGGCCTCGAGCTGTTGGCTGGGAGTTAAGTTCTCGAACTCCCTACCGGTGAAACTCTTGCCCTTTAGATCTTCAAATTCTCCAAATACACCAATTTGTCGACAGATACTTTCGGCAGTGTTACGATTATCGCCAGTAATGACGATCACTCTAATACCGGCAGCCTTACATTTCTTGATCGCACCGGCTACTTCAGGGCGGGGGGGATCAAGCATGCCAACGAGGCCGAGCAACGTAAGATTTTGTTCCAATTGGGTATAGTGAACGGACGTTTTAGCAGTCTTAATCAATGGATTAGATCCCACATCATCGAGGCTAGCCAGTGCAATAACCCGGAGTCCACGGTTGCCATATTCAACAACTTCTTTCATAAGAAGATCCTGAAGCTTCTTATTAAGCGGGACTCGTTTTCCATTAGCTCCAACTAGCGTATGTGTGCATCGCTCAATGATGGACTCAGGGGCGCCTTTCACGAGAAGCTTCTTCTGCTTGCCGGTTTGGACGAGCACGGACATACTCTTCCGGTCTCGGGAGAACTCGAAGGTGGCAAGACGGGGATATTTCTGCTCATACCAAGCACTAGCGTGGTGGACGCAGTTTTCGGGGTTCGTTTCGGCGGGCGCACAAGGTCCAATCTTTTCAGCAAGGACTCTCAATGCGCCTTCGGTCGGCTCTCCGACGTTTGAGAAGGCAGCAGAACGGGCATCATACATAAGCTGGGCATCGTTGCAAAGCGCAGCAACTTCGGTCATTTGGCTGATTGTGCTGGATGTCTGGAACAGATTTTGGACCACTTTGCCGTCGCGTTTGATATCGCCTTTCGGAGCGAAGGTGGTGCCCTCCACATCGAGCTCCTCCAGGTCATCGCCATTCTCGCTAATATGAACAACCTTGCTAACGCTCATTTGATTGGTAGTGAGCGTGCCAGTCTTGTCAGAGCAAATGACGCTACAACTTCCCAAAGTCTCCACGGATGGCAGGCTTCGGACCACTGCGTTCTTCGCTGCCATCTTGCGTGTACCCAATGCCAAGCAGGTAGTAATAACAACAGCTAGACCTTCAGGAATAGCCGCAACGCCAAGAGAAACAGCAATCTTCAGATAGTAGATAGCACCCTTAGTCCAGTTGCCATGGCTGGGATCAGCGAAGTTGGGTATGTTAATCAGCCACACAAGAACACAAATGACAGTGATGACCTTGGCGAGATTGTCGCCGAAGTCGTTAAGCTTTTGTTTCAACGGCGTAGGTTCCGAGATTTGGGCGGTAATGCTCTCATGAATATCACCGATGGCAGTATTGGATCCTGTCAAGACAACGATGGCCTTGGCACGTCCCGTCACTACGGTGGTTCCGGAGAAGAGCATGTTGGTTTGATCTTGAAGCACAGCCTTTTCATCCTGAACTACATTCGCATGGTCCTTTCCTACGCTTTCACTCTCGCCTGTCAAGATTGCCTGATCAACAGCGAAGCTGTTGCTTTCAATGGAGATGACTCGACAGTCGGCGGGGACTCGGTCGCCGACGGAAACAGAGATTATGTCACCCGGTACCAGCTCTTCAGCTTTGACACGAGAGACATGTCCGTTTCGGACGACATTGGCGATATTGGCGGAGTATTCTTGGAGGGCGGCGATGGCTTTCTCGGCGCTGCTTTCTTGAGACACGCCGACGACAGCATTGAGGATTAGGATAGTCAAGATCTGGAGATGTCTAGGTCAGCCTACACCGGGACACGCACCACACCGCTGTGGCATAGGAACAGGCAAACTTACAACTGCAGGGTCAACGAATGCACTCCAGCCGCCCTCGTCTTCGAAGAGCGCTAAGACGAAAGACACGGCAGCAGATCCGAGCAGTATAATGACAAGCTGGTCCTTGAACTGCTCGAGAATCAGCTCCCAGACGGGCGTGGGCGGTTCTTCGGGTATAGCTGGGACAGAAGCGGATTAGCACGAATTGCGCACACCCAAGAGACTACGAGGTTCAGTAGGTCTCCGCGCGCGCACACACACACGAGGACCATAGCGCAGAGAGACATACCATTCTTGCCGTGCTTAGTTCTCAAATCCACAACCTGGCTATCAGTGAGTCCAGTCTTAGGGTCGGCTTGGAAGTGATCTAAGACAGCCTCTATGGGCTGGGCGAAGGCATTCTCCATCGCAGCCGACAGGTTGGTCGAGTACAAGGTGGTGGTGGTGGTCGAGGTTGTGGTGGGGTGTGGCCTTAGCACCAGCACGCAATACCTTGAGCCGCTGGATGGTTGGATTTGCGTGCAGAAACGAGGGCAGGGTGTCGACCGTGCAAAGCAGAGCGGGACGAGATCAACAGGGTCTGTCGGTCTATCCAGCGAGAGAGGCAGAGACCACGGCGACAATGGGGATTAAGAACGGCAGGTGGGAAAGAAAACAGGTTCCGTCAAACAAGCCACATGTCTTTTTCAACTTGAAGCACTAAGTAACTACCTTGCCCAACCCAGAACCCAGAACCCAGAGATGGCAGTACATCGGCTTATGTCAGGCGTTGGGGTGCACTATGTACACTCGGGTGGGAAGAGAGAGGTGCTAGGGACGGGGCGAAAGAATGGAACAGGCCAGTTGCCACAGAACTAACGACGATGCCGTGCCGGTATACCTACCTGGGTGTACTAGGTATAGACCACGGAGTGGAGGAGGGACGGCCTGGGTACTGGACTGTAGGTAGGCTGTGGATCTCCGTTGGAAGAAATCGATATTGTGCGAGAGCGGGCTGACTAACTGACTGACTGGCTGACCTGCACGCTGGATGTTGGGTGAATGCTGTTGCTTCCAGGCACATCGGTAGGGTACCCGAGTGAATAGGCAAACCCGTGCTCACAGCCTCCGTATCAAACAGACTTGTCTCCCGTACCTGCCCGCCTAAGAGTCTGGCAAGTAAGTACTGTAGTGCATGTAGGTACTGTAAGTCCTCTATTTACCACAACCGTTGATACGGGTCTGCAATAGAGAATTGCGGCAACGTGTTCTCTGTAAGCCCTACAGCAGGCTACAGACCCTGACCCCTGGCCACCTGACCTGCAGTGTCTCCACGGCCTCGCCTTCCTGACAAATCAAGCTCTTGATAGACGGCCCACCGCTGCCAGCAATCTAGATCCCTGTAGCTGCAAGATTCAGGGCCTCAACACTCCGCTGATTCGCTAAGATACCTGTCTGTTGCACCGCAAACTGCAAGGCTACCAAGCGAACACTACCTACACTAGCACTAGCACCCATCACGGTTTTTAACTTGGCCCACATTTATCAAGGTCCTTTACTGTACGTACAGTACACGCGGACGAGAGAGTACAGTAGTACCTACCGGCACATATTCTAGTACTGAGTATTCGGCGGCGCATGGAACCTGCAACATAGTATCCCTCTCACGGCGAGAAATACCTAAGGTTTCGGGCGTACAAGCAAGCTGTGGTGGAAACGAACTTGAGCACCG
Source organism: Xylaria acuta (assembly GCA_022495125.1). Classification (NCBI taxonomy): domain Eukaryota; kingdom Fungi; phylum Ascomycota; class Sordariomycetes; order Xylariales; family Xylariaceae; genus Xylaria; species Xylaria acuta. The sequence goes on along the minus strand of MU383138.1, from coordinate 202,922 downwards.
CCCAGATACGCCTACCTACCTAGTCAGATGAGATCTCTCGATTATGTAATCCAACTTAATTCTATCAAGAACAGATTCACCGCCAGACCTGGGTAAGATGGCAACCCGACAGACTACAATAATAAAGACACGTCCTCAAAGCTGGCAGAAGGTCGGCAATAAACACGTTTTATACTAAGCGACATATGTAATTTCGTTTCCTTAAATCGCCAATTAACCTGAAGAGTATCGGTCGAGTGTAATGAAGCCACAGATAGATCACCGATGCTATCAAGAGGAATGTCAGAATAGAGCACTGGAAACAAGCTACTCGTGTTGGTTATTTCCCGTGCAGGTGAACAGACTTTGATATGATAGATCAAGTCACAATCCTCAGCTGCCATGACATGTTCAAGAGACCACGCGCAGTACAAAGCCTAAGGTGGTCGATTTTTTGTGTTAGTTGTAGAAAGTGCATGTACTAGAGTGAAACGGACGGTCACTTTTGCCTCCTAAAACTGTCTATCAAGGGTGCTATCTAGGGCTGCATATGCAGCTATGCGTCGGAACTTCTTCTGCTCTCAAGGTCAGTGGCAATCACCACCGACTATCGTCACGCAACCATTCACCCCTAGCCATCATGATGCGTACTCGCTATTTCTTGCCAAGTAGAGCATTACCGTGGTCCATCAAACCCCTGTCCATCCCAAATTCCTGCTGGCGTTGAGTTTGTCGTGCTGAACAAGATTAATCCATAATCCAGGCTACCCGTGCCCTCCCAGTAGTCGTAGAGCATTTACAAGTCATCGTCGTCATCCTCGCCAGGCAGAGGCATTGCAGCAGCCTCGTCCATCTCCTTCCGGTATTGCTCGAGGAGTTTCTCGTCAACCTGTGCAGTCGGGGGTGCGAGGGCGGGAGCAGCGACGAATTCCTGTTCAGGTTAGTCGGTCACGGAACGATGATAGCTTGAGAATAATAGTACTTACCACAGCCGGGTTACCAACAAGCTTGCGGGCGAGCCACAGGAATGGCTTCTCGAAGTTGTAGTTGGATTTGGCAGAGATGTCGTAGTACTGGAGGTTCTTCTTGCGGTGGAATGTAATAGTCTTAGCCTTGACCTTACGCTCCTTGACATCAACCTTGTTACCACAGAGGACGATGGGAATGTTCTCGCAAACGCGAACGAGATCACCTAAGAGCCAATGGTCAGTTTAGAATAAACAGGAAATAGAGCAATGAGACTCACGGTGCCAATTGGGGACGTTCTTGTACGTGATTCGGGAAGTCACATCGAACATGATGATACCGCACTGTCCGTTGATATAGTAGCCATCACGAAGACCGCCGAACTTCTCCTGGCCGGCAGTGTCCCAGACATCGAAGGTGATAGGGCCGAAGTTCTAATTTGTTGTCAGAAGCAATGCGCAGGTGGCAGAAGGCGGTAACTACTCACGGTTGTAAAGCCAAGGGGGTGTACCTCAACACCCAGCGTGGCCATATATTTCTTTTCGAACTCTCCGGTCAAGTGGCGCTTGACAAAGGTGGTCTAACCAGGTCAGTTGGCGATACAAACACCATCTCGAGCTGAAGCCCGGCAAAGGAGGGGCAGATCGCAGGTGGGGCGACATTTGTAAACAGAGCATGTCGCAAGAAACAATGCGCGAGAACAGCAGAGCCGCGAGATATCACATACCTTGCCAGTACCACCGTCGCCCACGAGGACAAGCTTGAAGGTAGGAGCCGGCTGCGCCATCGTGTGCGTTGATTAGAGAATCGGCGGTGTCGTTGGGGGGGTAAACAGAGGGCGAAGACTGGACCCGACGTCAGTGTGGGGGTGGTTTTTGGCGCGCGAGATTGTTGATGGCAGAAGTGAAATAGCTTGCGCAAGGAGTTGGCTGGGGGGGACGGGTATTTATCTGTAGGGTGCGTACCTTTGGTGGACAGCGAAGGGAGATGAGATGGATGAGTTACGCAAAGGAAGGGTTGACTTGGTGGCAGTTCACCGATGATGATCGTTCTTGCGAGAAAGAGTTTGGAGGGCGGGCCTTTTTTTGGGTGAGAACCTTGCTTGGGCTGCCGGAAAATTGGGTGGTGGTGGTTGGTGGTTGCGGGGCAGGCCGAAGCACGTGATGTCTCTGAACAGTCAGTCCGCGCAGCAAAGCAGGCAGGACACTAAATAGGGAAGCTACTGCAGTGGCTGCTGGTCCGGGCTGATTTCGCTGCTGGAATGTGCTTTTCTGCTTTCATCAACCACCCCAAATTCAACAAGTTCCAAGTTGTGAACAAGGAGTCATGGATGCCTAATAGGGCAACGGCGTCACCCCATTGGTCTGCTGAAACCATTCTCTCTACCTACATGCTTCCACAGTCCTACCAAACAAGGTCTGCCTTGCGTCCCAAAGAAGCTCGACCATATGTATTAGTAATGTCTTCGGTGCCTAATACTGGCCAGGTCTTTGCGGAAGACTTTCCAATACACCGTGCAAACTTTGGGTATCAACCCCAACAGAAACAGCATCAAAATCATTTGCCACGGTTTATTTCACGACTATTACAGGGGTGGGGTGAGACTTAGTTTGTATCAGGCAAAGACTGTTTTAGTATCTGGTCGGCTGTATTTTTCTCGTTGGATATTCGTCGGCCTATCGCTGTCTTGTCATACTCTCCTACTTTGTGTATATGCCTCGCACGGGCATTGATGATCTGCTGGCTCCATTAATCATCATAGACCCAAGCGCTGCTGACAGATGCAAGGATGTTGCACTAGTAGGTACAGGAATTGTACGCGGACTCCTCTGCGTTTAAACTACCAATACGTGCATGCGTAGGTGAGAAGCCTTTCATCATTTACCAGCCTTTTCAGAAGACTACGTTACAATGGAAGTATATGGCAACCAAGAAGGCCCCGACCGCCCCAGTTACGTTGCGGTGTTAAGTATAACTGGAGCTCCTGTCGTGTGCCTGCATCGGTTCGTCTGGAGATTTTAACTAGAACCCGTTGCTAAATCAAGTCAGTGATTGTTCATATCCTACACAGGCAGATAGATGGGCGCTAAAGTCGGCGTTCAGAATTGTTGAATCTAAACTTACCCCTTCATTCCCTTGGACACACTCTCCTACTTTCTTGAGGCCATCGTGGTTGCTCTTGTTTACGTATCCGAAGTTTCTGATCTCATCACCAGCTTTCAGACCAGCGGCTTCAGCTGGACTACCAGCAACCACGCTATTCACCTTGGCGAATGGTATTTCCAAGGTCTCGGGTATGGAGTCTCCCATCATCACAGATTGGTTCGTATGATTAGGGTTGGAAGCAACATCGCCGATGTCTTGCAGGCTTGCAAAATGTTCGTGTAGATGCTTCTCGATAGCATTCATGAGATCTTTATAGTCATTTTTCAAGTGGATGATACGCGATCGCGTAGTACGTACTATCGAGAGGAATTAGATCAGGCCAGAGAGTTATATTTACCGTGTCAAAGAGGCTTACTCTGCGCGACATCGATATCGGCTCTCGGAAACCCATCTCGTGTGATCAACGGCGTTTCCATGTTGACGCCATGCTAGAGGCTCTGTTAGCACGGGTACGTACGTAGGTGGTCCTTCATAGACAAACCGAGTCCAGGACACCACCCAGAGCCTTCAGCTCAGCCTCCATATTATCTTTCTTCTGCTGAAGCTCGGCAAAGGAGAGCTGCTTCACATTGCCATTAGTGAGCGGGTGGGATGATGGCCCCGAGGGAACTGTTGGTGCGTGTATGTTGTCCATTCTTAATGGTAGGCCCATTTAGTAATGATTCGAGCCCATGCGAGCCCATTCATAGCATAGGAAGACGTGGTAGCTTGGCAAATGTGAAGAAACGACCATCGTTGCCGGTTGGTACAAAAGAAGCTTTAGTTTCGCAAGAGACAACGCGTCGTGATTGCCTGATGCTGCCAGGTGCTGGATAGCGGGGTCTGGTGTCCCTGTGGCATGCAAGCTACCCCGCCACATGTACGTAATTCTGAGAACTACAAGGTACCTACCTACCTATGTACCTACCTACTCACCCACCCCCATCTGTCTAGGGCACCTACATCAGCCCCCGGCATTATCAACTGCAATAATTAATATGCTTCATTCTATTAAATATCATCATCATCATCAAACATATACACAACTAGCTTACCTACATATATATACTACCTCCATGCAGTCACATGATAAAAGCAGAGTCTTTACCTCGCATAATACCGGCGGAAACTTCAAAAAGTTGTTGCTCTAGGTATCCAGGTGACAGCGTGATATTGATATCTCGAGTAGGAATCATATGATTCATTCCCACGCAGCGCCAAGATGGCATGAACGGCATAAAATCTCGATAATTGGTCCACATACAACCTAGACATCGAAGGTAGGTAATCCACCACATCCTGGGCTCCCTAAAATATCTGATATCGGCGACAATATTTGGCTAGGACGCGAGTTGTGTGTAAGTTAATATGATTGGACTGTAGTTACGCTCGTATTTAGTCTATCTACTAGGCCCGGTTTAAGTAGTTGCGCAGTGTTTCATCGGGAGAGCTAATTGTGTCGTTGCGGCATGCGGATGAGCTTCGTGTCCAAGACTGTGCTTGGGGTCCCTTCTAGCTTTAGCAATTTACCAACATTAAAGAATTAGCATTGTGTTTTTCCGTTTGTAGCTGCTATTATAGTAGAACTTAAATGCTGTTTTAATGGCTATGCGAAATATTCTCATTATTAACTATGAATTCTTTTAGTTTGATATACTAATCTTCTTTTATTTATAGGGGTTTCCCCTAACATTTCTCTATCATTTTCATTTACTTGATTAAGATGCCTTCTTTATCGTTTTATTTAAAGCTGACATGTTGTGACACTGTTTTCAAACAAAACAAAAAAAAAAGTAAGAGAGCAAGTATGTGTAGTGTAAGGGCCAGTTAACGAGGATGTCCCGGGACCCATCGCGCAACAAGAAGTTTTAGCGACACACTGCATACCCTAGAATACATATCAGGCCGTGGCAGTCTCCCGTCAGACTACTATGGATTGAACATTGTGAGCCTCGGGTACCCAAGCTCTTTGACCTGCATTGTCTAGGTTCGGAGTGAACATAGCGACAAAATGTAAGCACCGAAGGGCAAGTGTTACGGTGCCACATCTAGCAAAAGTCACATATGTATATAGCCAAGACTAAGCTACAGAGATGATTCAAACCTCTTTACGCAACAACGACGATCTTCATATAACCTGGTAGTTGACCCCTCGACGAGATTCTGACAGCTAGACACCGGGAAAGTGTGGTAAACAGATATATCTCAGTGCATTATTATGTGAAGCGGATGGGATTTGCCGTTAGAGTCCCTTTATCTGGGAAATACTTCCAAGCCAATCATCGGCCTACTCACTATCAGGTGCATTGTGTGACAAGGGCTTGATCTCAAGGGTTTGGAATAAGGGTTCATATTCAGCTAATAATTCTTTTTGGGTCTAAAGGAGTCTATGATTTCCTTTTCTGATCCCAATGTAACCTCGCTTCTATCCTTCTATTCATACACAGGTCTTTTGGCAAATATTTTCCATTACCCCTCTTGTTGGGCTCCGATTCTAGGCTTCATTATAGAGGCTGTGATAGTCGCCGACCAATAGCTGGTTCGAGGCTGAGACATATGGCTTGACAGGTCTTGACAGGTTGTAACGGGTCATGGCGGTCCTTGCCGTGTGACACATTGACCATCATATCATATTGAAGACTCCTGGCCGTTGAAATGGCAAAGTAGAACACCCATGTATTTACTTCTAAGACTTAGTAGCTGTTATTTGCATTTTGGAGCTGATAGGGAGTGTAGTCATTCCGGTACTGGTATGAGTAGTTGCGTCTTGAATCATGCTTTGAAGGGCTCGGCACAAGACGTAGCAAGCCAAGGGTATGTCTAGAGCCTCAATAGGTGTTATACATGACTTATGTCTCGTGGTGATACTCGTCGAGACGAGTGGAACTGTAGGAATAAATGTGCCTATATACTGTAGATGATAGACCAGCAAAAATAGAAATGCTGAGTTTAACCCAAGGCTAACACATGATAATACAAGTAGCTCGGTTGCGTATTTTCACTCGTAGGGCAAGGAGTTGTAAGCTATAAATTGCAACTATTAAGAATAGAGAGGTACACCACGCTCTCCACTTTGTTGGTCTTGAGAAAGGCGATGATTTAAAAGCTTGTTTGAGAGCGGGCAACATATACTTAGGTTCTTCAAAGTAGCGCCGATAAAGTCATAACTATAACAGTGGCATGTAAAAACAAAAGGTATTCTTTACGTTTCCATATATTACCTAAAGGGTTAAGTTAGTGATATGCTCCCCCGGATAAAGTAGCGTGAGGCAGCCTAGTTTACTACAACTCGTTAGTTATGGCCGCATATTCACTTTAGTTAAGGTCAGATATCGGGCTCCCCGTTGGGGTACGGGCACTCACGGAACGTGCAGCTACTAGAATTTAAGATCACCACATAGCCTCTTAACAAATCTAGAATAATGGGAATGTAGGGGTTATTCGCTTGTTCTGATCACGTTTTTCTCTCTTGGTATAATTTGCTTAACAGATAGAAATGCACGGAGTTGATGGTGTAGTGTATCTGTGGGAGCTGGCCTTAGAAGTGAGTTTGCAAACCTATATAATGTGTAGGCCGCTATGTATGATATTTTACGTATGTTGGAGATACACCGACCCTTTCGTTAGTAGACGTTATAACTACTTTACTAAGTTGGTAGGCTTGAATGCTTATCTAGGTAAACTAACAGGGTATACTGACGGGTACCTGCGTAGTTGCTTTATTGGCAGTCCCTCACATATCTAATAGTGTTACTTATCACTAGGCATAAGCTAGTACGTGAATATAACCTGGTCCCCTGGTGCCACATCATGGATGCCTACAACGGCTATGCAGCTGAATTAATGAATTTAACAATTGAGATTGATTAAGTTGCGGCTCTGGAGATGTGGATCATGAGCCACAACTAGCTTTTCAATGGGACCCGTGACATGTCAGATAAACGGATGGACAAGACCGGGTAGGTACCTACTGAGACTAATATTGCCAGGTTCGGCAAACGAGCTGACGGGAATGGCCAGCACAGAAGAAAAAAAACACTACTGGCCATCTGACTGATGATTATTCGGTAGCTGATTCTTGAATGTACCTAGGTTATGTAGGCCGCCATACCATACGAGGGATAATCCGGGATGCGCCATCGAATATGCGAGCACCGTCAAGCCAAACCCAACGAAGCACTGCTGGAGCCCATTTAGATGAAGCCACCGAGTCCCTCGGCATCTGCACGTGGTAATTGAACACAAGGATTTAGAATCTTCGATCAAGATAGGATGAACCCGGCTCTGTATGCGGTCACCCGTCCTATCCCCCGACGCGAGGTAGCGCAGGTTCGGCATCACACGAGATCTAGTATACCGAAGGCTGGAACAGAGTTTTTCAAAGACCAGATTCGCTCACGCTGCACATTGACCTGACTGGGAAATCCCACTTTTGGCCATACACCACTACAGTAACCTGGTAGCATACTATGTACATGAGAGTAGACATGCATGACGCAACCCGGTACCGCTATGTTGGCGGATACCTCGCTCGGCCAAGAGTGATTTGAATTTACTACCTACCCTTAGCGCCTATCATTATAGGGACCGTTAGTGTTATGCTCTCCGCACCCCACAACTGACAAGATTCGGGGCGGCGTTCTGCCGACTGGGGATTCGGGATGAACTGTGCTATTTACCTGTACTTTGCTAGGTAGTCCAAGTGTAGTCGGGGTACGGAACTTAAAGCAGGGGAAACTAAACAAAGCTGGAAGCATGAACCACAATGTCGGGGAAATGTGTGGGGTGCTGAGAAGCAGCAGCAGACTTGGATAGGTACCTCCACTATGACGGGCTATACATACCAGGCACGGACGTAGATGGTGGTTGCTGACTTCGGAAAACTTCTTCAGGAGACGTACGACACCTACACCTACATACCTACATTAGCAGACCTACTGGATCCAGTATGTCTTCTGACTCGCTAGGGTGTCTGCGGAGATTCGTTTCGACAAGGTAAACTCCGAACCTCAGCACTGCGGTTCGGGTTGCGAGATAAAACGATGCATCTTCGTGATTGGCAAAGAACCAGCGGAGGAACGAGCTGGTTCAAAATGTTCGAACGGTACGGCGGTACTACCCCGCCCTTGGCTACATGTAGTGTAGGGCACTAGGTAAGCCCACAGAGTGCGGGGATTGGCTTCGGCAGACGAGATTTTAGTACCTAGGTATACAGTAGGTTCCTACCTGACCGACACTTAATTTTGTCTACTGTAATTCTTTAAAATGACAGGAGTCCTGCCCGTCTACTGTACATGACGAAGGCGATCCTCTTTGAAAATGTAATAATAGCGTCACTCTGGCCACAAGACAACTTGAGGATGCACATCTCGTAGCCGTTTTTATTGTTGGGAATTGGGGACGGGCCAACATCAAGATGCACAAGTGTTTTCTCGCATACCAAATCAAATATCAGCCCAGCTGCATGACAATAGAAAGAGTCACAGGCTTCTAATTGGTACAATTCTATGGCGGGGAGAGTCAATGCCACAGTGATGGCTTACTAAGACTACCTGTTTTACTACATCTGTACAATGTGATACGAGGCTATGATGACCTCTGGCTCTATATTTTGTAGCAGTCATGTAACTGAGAATAAGAGTACATTTAACTCCTGTCTTCAACTTTGCACCATGCATAGATGATAGACTGAGCGTCAAGGCGACTGACTCTCTGTCTCTACCGATCTGTCTAATGTGTTGGATAGAATGATAGCTGATGCTACACAAAGATTGATCAAATAAAAAAGGTCCAATGCCTGAAACGAAGGTTGTCCAAATGGCGGAACTGGCGTCTACTAGGTAGTTCTGCAAGGGCGAGAAGATTGTTTACTATGTACATAATGATATATAAGACTGTCAGATTAAGATAATGGACGGATTGATGACCCTCTCGTCGGGACCCCCAAACCCTGGTTCCAGCTCATCCGCACCTCGACCCAAACCCCAAACGGGTGGGGAAAATATACTGTGCGCCAACACCTCATTCTTACTATGTACACTATTAATCAATAAGACCCTACTGCTGAAGATAAGCCTCGACGATCATCTCAAGACTCAGAGTATTTTGTATGGAATGGTATTAAGTCTATGCGTCTTACCAGAGGGCATATACTGTACACAGTAACCCACTTGTCTCTACAACCTCCAGTACTATGCAGATGATACGTTATTGCTTACAGTACACAGGGTAGTACGGTACCCTTGCTTATCCCTTACCCCATCTCCCCCATTCGACACTGTAGGCCTGGGTTACCTTGTTCCATTTGTCTAGATCCCCTGCTGTTGTGATGGGTACAAAGGTATTCTGTATCTGGCGTACAGTGAGTGAATGCGGGAATGGGCTGGATCTCTGTCCCAGACTCGGTGGCAGGAATACAACAGCAGGTACCACTAGCGCACACCTTGCGCTACCTGTTTGTCTACTTGAATGTAGATCAGTAATTGAAATATTTCTAGTTCCCGCCTGACTTTTTTTTTCTTTCCCTTTCTCTTGTTCGTATATTACATATATACATACTTAGCCGATCCTGGTACCCTTGTTTGGCTCGGGCGATCTCGAGGCCGACCGTCGAAGAGTTTGGTGTCGAAGGGTCGCACCAACTTGCTTATTGCCATTGGCAGTCACAAATCTGGCGCATCTTTCGTAGTTCCGCTGTCGACGAACACATTGGACTCTGTCGGAACAGCCCGTCCGTATACGCCATGAGTGACCTCGAAAAGCATGAGTCGTCGCGCGACGAGCGCGAAACCGCTGACCTCTTTCCCGATCCCGATGCGCATCTCAACCAGGAAGAAAAGGATAAGATTGTAAGTGAGCACTATCTAAGGTAGCTGGGCGGTATAAGCAAGTCACCTTATACTTACTGGCTTTAATCTCTTTCGTCTTCTCATTTAGACATCGGCGTCGCCCAGCTAACGGTACCTTTTAGGAGCGAGCCCTGATCTGGAGACTCGACCTCGTTCTCATTCCTTGGGTATGTGCTCACGAGAATACCCATTCCTAGCTCATAACTGATGCTGTGTTATGAATCCAGCTCTGTCTGTTATATCTTCTCGCCTTCCTGGATCGGACAAATATTGGCAATGCAAAGGTTGCCGGCCTCGTCGACGATTTGCACCTGTCAACTGGACAGTACAACGCAACTCTTACCATCTTCTTCGTCTCGTACTCGGTTTTCGAGCCGCTTACCAATGTGCTTCTGAAAAAGCTGCGGCCTTCGTTATTCATTCCGATTATCATGTGCGTTATGCCGCTGTCTATTCGGTGTCATCCGCAAAACACACTAACCTCGTGCCGTATTAGGTTCTTCTGGGGCGCAACGATGACGGGCATGGGTTTTACCTATAACTATTCTGGCCTCTTAGCGGCTCGTTGGTTTCTCGGTCTCACTGAAGCCGGGCTCTTTCCCGTACGACCCCTTTAGTTTGGTTTCTTCTCTGAGCTCCTCTCTCCCCTTGCCCCTGCATCTATGCCGAGGGCAGGTATTATACACACACGTTCTTCAGCGAAGCCACCCCTCACTATTTCCCCTACATACTAGAACCCTAGGTGATTCATCGAACATCAATTGACTTGAGCATTTTATAGGGAGTAAATTACTATCTTTCGTGTTGGTACAAACGGTCTGAATTTGGTATTCGTGCTGTGTGTACATCCCCTTCACTGATCACACACTCTTTTTAACATGTTTGTTATAGGCTATCTTTTTCTCGGCGGCCGCCCTAGCAGGTTCTTTCGGTGGTTTATTGGCAGCCGCTATCGAGAAGCTGGACGGTAAAGGCAACCTCGCTGGCTGGCGCTGGATCTTCATCTTGGAAGGACTTCTTACAGTCCTCGTGGCTGTGGCGTCCTTCTGGATGGTGCACGATTTTCCGGACGATGCGCGCTTCTTGAGCGATGATGACCGCATCCGGGTGATTCGACGACTGAAGCTGGACCAACAATCATCAGCGGAGCACGAGGAATGGAACACAAGATATCTATACGCTGGCCTCAAGGACTGGAAAATGTGGTTAGGCATGGCTATTTATATGGGATGCGACATGCCGCTATATGGGTTTTCGCTCTTCTTGCCCACGATCATTCAGGAATCCGGCTGGAGCACAAGCGTCATTCATACTAATCTTTTGAGTGTCCCTCCCTATGCCGCAGCTGCCGTGCTTACTGTCATGATTGGGTTTATCGCCGACCGTACCCGCCAGCGTGGCTTATGCAACATCATTGTTAGCGTTATCGGTATTATTGGGTTTATCCTGCTCATCGCCTCCAACGATCCTGCGGTGAAATATGCGGCTACATTCTTAGGAGCCCTCGGAATCTACCCGTGCATTGCCAATACAATTACCTGGATGGCTAACAATACAGAGGGTGTGTACAAGAGGGGTGTCGTGTTGGGATTTGTCATCGGCTGGGGAAATCTCAACGGCATCGTCAGTTCGAACATTTTCTTCGACTCGCCTCGTTATCTCCAAGGACATGGTGTCATTCTCGCCTACATGATTTTGTTCCTCTTCGGGGGCAGTCTGTTGATGACCACCCTTCTCAGGATAGAGAACAAGAAGAGGCGCGAGGGCAAGCGAGATTATCTTGCCGAGGGAAAGACTGAGGCGGAGCTTGATCGACTAGGTGATGGACGACCCGACTTCTTCTATATAACATGATTGCGACTAGACCGGTGAGACGGACGAGTAACTAGGTTTATGGACGGGGATTGATGTTTTTTCTGTTGCTTGTAAGTCGGTCAAGGAGCTGCGGTCTGTCGGACTCGGATAGTTGGTAGAGCGGGTGAATGCGATACCTGAGGTCAACTGGCTGGCGCATTTACCTATATATATATACCCCATGTATCAACCATAATTGACGAATGGACGCTGTTCACTTTTAGTGAAGTTCTCGCTGGTACCTATTTACATGTCTTATGATTATTTTTCTACCAATATTGACCTCAGAGCCTTTCTAGGTACTTGACAAACATCCTGCTATATGCACCTAATTAGTAGGATTATACTTGGTACCTGATGTAAAGTGCGGCCGGCCAGTTGCAGCGTTTTCCGACGAAGCTGCTAGGTTTTGGCGCCGCGGGCGTCGTATGTGGCGCGGCAGAGTGGTTTGGAGGCAGGCTGAGGAGATGGGTGGTTAAAAGAGCGATAGGAACGAAATTGCGGTTTCGAAGGTGAGTAACTGAGCCAGGGCGTATGTTGCCTGAAGTTCAACAAGCCCAGTTGAGTCACCTTGGCGTGACGGAAGTACAGACTGACATATGCTCCTGAATGGCGTTTAGGAGTCTCCCGCGCATCGTGCGTCTCATCGCGTCCCGTGACAACTAGCCCTGGGTTTATGAGTTCCTTGACCAGTCGAAGAAGGCGGCGAACCTATTATGGCGCGTCGCTACACAACAGGGACGAAACTACGAGGCCTTACTAAGCGTCTCAGCGGCCCCTTTTTGGTCATGGAATACCTGGAGAACGCCAGTCTATGGTCACTACTCAAGAGATTGAAGGCTACTAATAAACAGATATTGAATAAAGTATTGTGGGCGTTATGTCTTTGCGGTGAGTCTTGCGTATTCATCTAGAGCCCCCTTCGTAAGATTGAGTGAAGGCTACCTAGAGCCATATCCAAGAGGCTCAGTGGCGTCAGACCTGTACCAATAGGCACACGTGAATCGTGAACAGTGCTCCGTGTATGCATCACACATGCATACCCGCCAGAGGGTGTTATAGATACCCTAGACATAACACTCTAGACGATCTCGACCGCATCGCTGAGAATCGTCCGCCGGAGATGATAGGCCGTGGAGATCATGTACCTTTCGTTTACACAGGCATGATCGAGGATCGCGAAGCCTTCGAGCACAATCTTGTTCCCTCCCTCAAGCTCACTGACCCCGGGCGTGCACGGGAGAGTGAAGTGGAATTTACGAGGATAGGCCATGATGTATGGCTTGCGAGTGGAATCATTTTTATTGTCTACATCAGGGCCGACTTCAACGGCGTCAAACTCCTTCCCCCAGCTTCCTCACCCTCTTCCCTCCAATAGGGGCTAGAAAAAGTGGTCATATACTATGCGGAGAGGACGCTAGTTTATTTTATAACATGCAGAGACGAGCTACAATCGCTAAATCACCAGCTTGTCACGGTATCATTTTGTGTTTTATCAACTGACGGCTGACGTAGGAAATACTCGCATTGATAGCATGCAAGCGCTCCGCCTCCCTCAGAAAGGGGAGGTAATAGCATGACAACCAGCGCAATCCAAAGCACGCACAGAGATATAGTGTACTGTCTGGAGGGAAGTGGCGCGGCGTATCCGGCACTCGACAACGCGCTGCGGGTCTTCCTGGCTCGTTTCACGGCTGTTGATCCTAACCAGCGCCCTCTCTCAGAGTCATGCTCGCGGAGGCCAACGCAGGCGTCGCAAGCCTAGCTATGGCATATGAGCCGTACCAGGAGCTTGAATTCAGTGAGGCAGTCGAAAGTTGAAAGGATGCTGAGTCTGCTGTTGTTGATTTAATGCTGGCCTGCGAGCCTTGACGACGCGGACCTCATGAGGTGGCTCGTCGAATCAACAGGATGGCGGCTGGTACTTGGAGCTGAGAATGTGGGCTTTGGCTGAGACATCTTAGCCATCATGTTAGGCAAAAAGAAACGGCTACTCTGCGGTGATAACTCGAATAGCAAGTCAAGGCGCAACAAGAAGAAACCTCGGCGGGTGAAGTAGGTAAGTTTTGAATGATTCCGGGCAGTATGGACCTGGACGATATCCGGAGCCGTGAAGGAATAGGTCGGGCGAATTATCTTGAAGACTCTAACAATCGTTTGTGAGGCGGACAGTGCGGGTTGAGTACAGGTCTATGAAGACCTCTATGCCCTTGATAATTCATCTCATGTTCGTTTGGAGTTTCACTTGGTCTGGGGTTCTATCGCCACCGAGAACGAGCTGCGTTGGTTTTGTCTCAAATTACACCCGAGTAAGTACTTAAAATACCTATGCTATACACACCTACCTACATATGTAGGTGTATTATAAATTTACGTACATGAATGAGTCTACCGAGACATTTTGGATATCGTAATATTGGGAATAATCTCCCATGCAAACAATCCATATGGAAAACGCAATGCATTCTTCCCCTGTGGAAGACTCGTAGTTGGTGCTGTACTTGGTCTGTTTGCCGACGCGCGTTGGCCTGTTTGGTTCTGTCTTGGATGGGGCAGGCCTTGTACAGTCATCCATTACCCTAATCTGAAGTGTGACCACATGCTGTATATACCTGTCTAGATAGGAAGTCTACATATGCAAGTACATCACATGAGGCAGCCTTGGATCGCTTAGTCGTGTTCTATGGAGAGAACGAAGTTAACGCTGGTCACCCACCTCCAGATTACTCAGCACCAACCAGTGCTTCCATGGTCGTTGGCAACAACGGCAGCACCCGTCGTGGCGCGCCCAGGTAGTAAGTACTTAGGGTTAGGTACCTACCTACCTTATCTAGCTGAGCTGTCGGCAAGGGACTGACCGAAGTGAGCCTAGCCAATCATAGCCTTGCTTGACAGAGCCGGCTGCCACAAACGGCAATTCCTTGCGCACCAAGTGCCCTTTTGCAGCCCAAGGCACAGATTTTCGTGATGTGCCAAAGGGATGCCCGCGAGCCCCAATTACGAGTCCAATTCTACGCAAAGCGAGGCGTACATATTCGCCCCGCCGAAATGTGACCCCGGCGGCGCACCATGAGTGGTATTATTGATGCCTAGAACGATCCGCACGTGTTGCTGACGGGGCCCTACGATGACAGAAACAAACATGAACTGGAGGGTGACGTCGACTAGACTTGGTCCCAAGTCCAGCGATGGGATGGGGGCCTGACGGATTCGTCTTCCATGCATTGTTCCGGAATCCAGTCGCTTGCTGCAATTGCCCAGAGTAGAGAAGGCCAGTAGCCACGTAGGTGGACGGTTGATGCAGGGCTTTTGTGACCGAGTCAAGCCTCGGTGGCAGATAAGAACCCAGCTCTAGCCTGCCTCGTTGGCCGCCTGTCTCGACTCGGCAGTGAGAAGCCTCCGTGCATCTATTGAATTGTCAGAGCGGCGAGGCAATTGGACCGGAGGGGTGGCATAGGACATGTTGTGTAGCAAACATTATGTGCCATCTCCAATCCTCTGTGCGTTCCCGCAGACTCACTGACCTCGACGGCTAGTAACCTGGGCACACTGGCACGTCAGTTCCACTGCCAAATGCATACCCGGCTTGTGGAATCGAGGCTGTATTTTGCAACTTGCGTCTTATGCGGCCCCCGCCACGCGCAATGCAAAGCCGACCATCATCCGCGCATGTTCCGCCTGCATCCCAGATTTGATTCTTATGTCAGACTTCCCGGGAAGGGACTTCAGGGACCGGCTGCGAAGTGAGAACTAACTAACTTTTCAACGATTAGGTATGGATGTTTTGATCCTCGCATTTCCTGGAATATGCGTGTGTCTGCTGTAACAACGTACGTACCTATCTAGTATTAGGAAGCAGCTTACGTGGTCATAACTGAGTACCATTAGTACCGAATACAGTAGTTCCGTTTACGAACGATAGCCTACATGATAATTTAAGTTGCAACACTGAGTAAACTACCGCTTCCTACGTCGGCAGGAACGTCGTTTGATCGAGGATCAACCTAATACGCGCCAGGGAAATACCAGGAGCGTTTACCGCTGCCCTAGTATTGAGGTCGATTGAGGTCTCACGTAGATATAATCCACACTATCGGTTCCGTGTCCCTTTTCCAAGACACGTTACTTCAATAGGCGTGCCCTTAATATATGGCGAGTGGCCCAACGCGGCTCCCTTGGGAGTGATCTCGTACTGGCTGCTGCGCTTGCCCTGTGGTTACGTATTGATAGGGGTGTTCTTCTCCGCATTCGTTGCTACTTAGACTGCAAGGGTTTTCCTGCGTCATGTGTCTGTCCCGCATGTATCTAATTAATAGGCGCTCTCACGTATTCACCCCGCCGGCCAACAGCATTCGCCTGGCTACATGAAATATGAGTAGCTGGCAAGACCCTAAGCAACCTCTGATTTAACTGTTCTTCCAGTCTCTCGGGCCACAAATATTATCGTCATTCATGAGCCTCCACGCCAAGATATAGCGCCCAGTAGGTCTTATACGCCTTGCTACTCAATCAAGGACTTTCGTGTATCTGTCATGCTCATGCCCGCCTCGTGCGGTGGGCGTTCGCCGAGCACCCCGCTAACACAAACAGGTCAAGACTCATCTGGGAGGTCTCGGGTCCTCTCCCATCGGTAGATCAACAAAATCCTTGTGGCTACTGGGATTAGCCAGGTTCTCCGTGTAACGAGACGGATTGTCGTGAAAGAGTTTCTGATCTACCCAATAACGATCAAGCAGACATGACCGAACCTCACCGATGTAATACACTACATCCGAGCTGTCCTTTTTATTCCATATCCCTATTGTCGACTCCTATATTCTACCCAGACTTACTTGAACCTCGGGTTGACGCCGGTCTCTGTGCCATTGCAGTTATTTTCTGTATTAGTCTCTCATATCCTATGTAATACTCACTATCAACGCCGAATTTCTGGCTCAGAATCCCTATGAGTGTTAGCTGGCCATCAAACCTTGCTTGTGCAGGGAACAACACGGCTACCTGCGTTCTCGATATTCTGGGTTGGCTCCATTTGCTCACTAGGCAATTTGGACGAAGCACATTCTAGGTATGATGCATGCGCTGCCATACACTATTCGTGTAATATTTCCCGTATATTATTAATGTAGGACGATTTCAACTACCTAATCACTCTGGTTCTTACCAAGACTAATACTCTTGATGTTAGGGCCGCGTTCTGTTCCCAGCTGGTCTTGATAAAGCCCTCATCGACCAATCAACTAGTCAACATATAGGGCGGGTTGGCAACCACCTGCAATATTTGTTTATTCTTCTTGATGCGTATGACCTCTTTGACGCATATACCCACAGCCCTAATTAGTCACGAGAACCACTTTCAGCACGCCTCGGCACAGGCAACGACATTGAATCACAACTTCACTCTTTCAAGACCTTGTCTGTTGTGATACAGCTTCACCACTCGCAAAAAGGTACAGTTTATCTGTGCCGCCATCCCACCAGCACATGAGAATTGAATTTCGAAATTTTAGCAGCCGTACTCAATAGCAGCTAAATAGCAAGGTTATAACCTCATCCGGGGCACTGCATTGGGAGCTACTTTAGCTCAACCCGACAAGCTGATGTAACTGAAGACCCAGGTAGCCAAGTTGCTTGCCTTCCAGCAGCTCTCTGTGCTTCAGCTTGAACTTGAGCTCCTCCCCTAAGCTCTCCCTATGTGAGCCCTTCCTCAGTGGAACTACTTTTCCCAAGTGCTTAGGCATATCCCTTCAAACCCTTCATATCAATCTTCAAGCTTCAAATCACTCGCCATGCCACCCGCTGCGACAGGCGGCACCATGTCTGGAGCGACACCAAGCCACCAAATACATATAGAGACCATCGTTCTCTTTGAACGCCTAGGCGCCGCCATCTCGCTGGTAGGGGTTGTCTCGATCTTCATCGCTTTCGCCCTTTTCAAGCGACTCCGAACAGTTCCAAATACGTTCATCATCTTCGCATCTGTCGCCAACCTGGGAGCAAGTGTCGCCTGTTTGATAGGATACTCAGGTGTTTTGGCCGGCTCTACTAGTCACCTATGCCAAGCACAGGCTTTCATGTTTGAACTGTAAGTCCTATGTAGTTGTCATTGGTAGCATATTTCAAGGAAAGTACTGTTACCTCGACTAACCTGCCAATAGGTTTATGCAATCAGATCCATGGTGGTCCTTTGCCATGGCTGTCAATGTGTACATGGTATTTTTCTTTTCTGCCAACCCTAACAATTTCTTGCGATATTGGTACGCCTACTTCATCGTTTGCTACGGCATACCATTCATTCCGGCACTATGGCTGCTCCTGGTTCGCGATGGGTCTGGTGATACTGTCTATGGTGATGCTACTGTACAATTTCTCCCCCAGCCTCCCGTTAGCCATACTGACATTCTATTAGATATGGTGCTGGATAGATAGAGATTGGTCCGACCTGCGTATCTACACATATTACCTACCCATTTGGGTATGCATTGTCTTGTCTTCATTCATCTATATTGCGGTTGGCTACTACGTCTTTAAACAACGGAACCAACTCCGAAATCTGTCATTGAGCAACCCTACGCGCGATCTGCCAGAAACTCGAGATTCCGGAGAAAAGGTAACGTCCCTCATCATGGAATGATCGTGTTTTTAGAGGTCAGGAAGTCGACTGACACCTGATAGGATCTCTTCGGAAATGCGGCAGTGATGGGCACTATCAATCGTGAGGTTCTTCAAGTAACGACGATAAACACGGAGAGCGAACGAGTCGCCCGGCCCCTTTCTGGCACAGCTCCCCTCAATTGGTTTAAGGGCCCAGTCGAGGACCAGTCCAATTTTGATCGACAGGCAGGCGTCTCAACTCCGGGACCGATCGCGACAACAACCACCTGTATCACTGCCCAACCACGGGTCGAGGTTAAAGAAACTATCTGGCATCGCGTTCGGAACAGTTTCAATAGGTGGTGCAGCAAATTCAGCAACATGGACCCTGTGAAACTGGCGTACCTGCGTACATCCTTTGTGTTCGCCGTCAGTGTTCTCATCACCTGGACGCCGAGCAGCATCAACCGTGTGCACGACATCGTTAACCCGCAGGAATTCAGCTACCCACTCAACCTTGCAAGTGCCATTGTACTACCTCTTCAGGGCCTCTGGAACGCCGTCATCTTCTTTTCAACAAGCTGGCTAGCGTTGCGAGAGGAAGTACGTGCTAAGGTGGATCAGTTCAGAGGCATCCCGAGGGGGCAGAGCACAGTACGTATTCCTAGGTGGCTTTTTTCTACAAGTTTTTCGCATCCACATAATCGCATGTGCGCCTAAAGCCTCCAAGCATGACTCAAAGCCCTACCATAAGCATAGTTCCTGACATCTGAGTTCCTATAGGCCAACGCCGTACGTAATGAACGCGACCGAATCATCGAACTCGAGAGAAGAGTCACCCGCCAGCGCGACGATGCCAATAGTGAGATCAGTGTGACCACTACGATCAGCCCCGGTAGTGATAGTCAGCACAACAGCATCAGAGTCGCGAGAGAGAGCTCCATCACTAGCCTTTAAGGACTGCATAGAGTCAACCTGGCTCGATCCTGTTTTCCTTCCTCGTCTTACGAAACCACAAAACTAGCAAAGAATCAAGATTAAAGCCGTGTATTATAAAATAGGGGATGGCAGAGCCCTGGACCAACGATACTCGGTCGGTTATTTTCTCTTTTGGGAGCAGTACCGCTCAACTTTGGGTGTACCATACGTCCTAGACCTCTTGTCCGACGGTTTTTATTCGTAGATAGCTATTTGCGTCAGCTTCAAATGATAGCTGCCCAAAAATGGCAATTTTATCTTGAAGGCGTGATATATTCCGAAGTCACAGTAAAGCATATCGGTGCCCTCATTATTGTAGTAGGGAGCAGCGATGGATTTCGTAACCTGCTGTTGTGAATATAGAATCTCTATGTAATCCCTATTTCTTATCCTTTTCCCCATATGGCGACCCATAAGCTCACTATACCTATGGCTCCGGGCCTCCGGCGAATTCTAATGAGAAATCAACACCAAAGGGCCCCAAAAATGAGATGCGGCTCAAGTATCTACACCCTGGTGACTGGTGCCTTTGCTAATATGAGGAGAATGAGATTCGTGTTACCCAGAAATCATGAGTTGGCTTCTATGGTCTAGAATACTACGTGAAGAAGTTGAAAAACGATACCCGTCAAAGGTTTATCTTCGAGGTGCTGGCTATTAGTTAAAAGGATCGGACGTAAGAATAGGTACGGCTTTAGACTTGATACCTACAACTAGCGTTGGGTGGGTTTTTGGCGCCCTCATGAAGGGGTCGCTAAAATGGCTACAAGTCTGCAAGCACTTAAAATCTAATTTTAGGGGGATATTCCCTTGAGTAGGGGGAGAAACCTGATGAAAAGCTGCTAGCCTCCATCGAAGATTGATCATATACTACTTCACCTAGATTTCGTTGCGATTTCCATCTTGTCCATACGACTTACGACCAATCGCACGAATACATTGAGCCGTACCCTTCGTGTACACTAGTGTTTTAATTTGGCATTCCTTTAGTTCGAGATTGACTCGTAAGAGTGCTTGTATTATCAAAACTGCCGCAGCTGGACTCGAAGGGAAATGGGCTGGTACTGAGCATAACGAATCTGCTAAGATTCTCAGTACACATAACGGAACGTCACAGCCCGGTCACCCTTCGCGGACAGCTCTTCTGGTGTGAACTGGTTATGGACCCCGTCCTTGATAGCCTTCGCCCTCTTCTTATTGGTCGCCATATAACTCATAACCAGTACAGCAGCAGCGATAAGACCAACACTCGTGAAAGCCAGCTCTAAGGCGTGTCCGAGAATATATCTAGGGGCATCTTTCTGTCGGTAGAAATTCGATGCGAATGCTCCGCCTAAATTACCCGCGCCAATTTGTATTGCCATACCTGCGCTTCTTTTATAATCACCGGCGAGGTTGTTGGAAAGCCATGTGATGTTGCCTGCAAATGACGAGTAAATCCCAGCAGTGGCTATAAAGACACCGGCGTATACGACACCAGGTTTGCTGGAAGAGATACACCTTGAATCGTGTCAGTTGCGTTGAATCAAGGGCCGAGAATCTAGGCTTACAAGATAAACCCAACCAGTATTGCTAACATGCATGTAGCAATGAATGGACTTCTCTTGCCTACACGATCCGAGAAGTATGCCACAACTATAGCTAGGATAGCGGCAGCGACGTATATGGGAACTGTTAGGAGCTGGGCCGTGGAAGAAACATAGCCTAGACCTTTGATGATAGTGGGCAGGAAAAGGCTGATGCCATAAAGTGGGCAGACAATCTAAAGAGAGGCGATTAGACAATTCACGTGTGTAGTTAGAGAGCGCCAGACCTGTGACTTACCCCCCAATAAACGAAGATATTAACCCATATTTGCCAGTCTTTGAACGCCGCCCACACATATTTCCACTCAAATTCATCAGCTTGGGCAACCCGTATGCTTCCTTCGTCTTTATTCTCCATCTGTCCTTGGTACTTCAACCGGAAAATGACAAAGGCTCGCTCTTCCTCGGTGAGGAACGTCGCAGTCTCGGGGAAATCGTAGAGAAGGAAGAATGCGGCAACGGCAACGACGACCTAAACCGTTTCATTTAGCTACGAGACTGGAATTTAGCAGGCTTTACCTACCGTAGCAAGACCTTCCAAGATGAAAATCCAGCGCCAGCCCTCAAGTCCGCCTAACCCATCCAGCTTGGCGATAGCGAAAGCCAGAAGCCCACTGAACGCTCCCGCAATGGATGCTGCTGAGAAAAACATGGCCTGACGGAGTTGGATCTCGCGTCGGCAATACCTGCGGCGGCCTGATTAGCACCCGAAGCTCTTGTTCTTGAGCTGCATCGCGCATACCACATCGTTAGATAGTACTTGAGATCCTATTAGTTTTCGAAGTACCATAGGTAGGTGTCTGATTGGGACTTACAGCACACCCGGGATACAATCCCGCCTCAGCGACGCCGAGAAACAACCGAGTACTCAGAAGACCTTGAAAGTTCCGAACGATACCCATAAGCGTCACAACACTTCCCCATGCGACCATGATCGCGGGTAGCCATCTGCTAGGGCGAAGTCGCTTGAGGAGGAGGTTACTTGGCACTTCAAATGCCGCATAACCTGAACACTCGGAGTTAGTTATCGCCATTTCGAGCGTGATTTGTGAGGCTAGAGGCTTCTAGACACCATCTTGGCCCATAAAGGAAAGCATTTTCTCTAAATGTTGCTGGAACAAGAAGAAAATAACCCCTAGAATTGCTTACTAAAGAAGAAAACTGTAAGGCATAAGTTATACTGGTCGCTCGTTATCTTCAGGTCTTCCTGTAGGCCCTCTATCGTGCATAGAAACATGTTAGTCGAGATCTCTAATTCCCACATCATAAAACCCGCTAGATCGTAAGAAACAAGAAGGCCAAGGGCTCAGGCACGGGAGGCTTTTGTACACACCTATCTTGGCGTTGCCGATGTTGCCACGGTCGAGGAAAGAGAGCAGATAAAGCAAAGCGAGCATGGGAATCAAGCGGATGTCCATCTAATGTAAAAGGTGAATGGGCTATCACAGACAACCGATAGGAATGCTAGGTGCATCTCAACACACCTTTCTCAGAATCTTCTTTTCATCCAGATGTGCGAATGATTCGAATGTAGTTTCGGATGACATGGCCACGGCGTCGATGCGGCCGATTACATCTTCTTGCTGGGTACGATGTTGAGCTTCATCGAACTCAACCTCGACCGCTTCCGACTTCTCGAGAACAGCACTCATCGCAACACGGTCGATCAGGAACCCTGTACTTGAGGTAGGCAATAGACGCTTGCTGTTGGGTGAAGGTCTTTAAAGCCTAATCTAACCATGGGCAGGCAGTCTCTTTGTTCCTTGTGACAAAGAATTACGTGTGGGCAGGAAAGTAGGACAGAGCCGCGATGTACGATGGTCGTATGGTACCCGAGCCCCGAAACCCGGTGGGATGTATTGAGCACCGAGGTCCCACGAAGATTTTATTGACTAGGGGTGAGCCGTGTACAGTAATCCTCGGTGACCGTGATTGTGACGATCCCAGCACTTCTCCGCATTCTGTCCAACTTGGCAGATGCGGGGAGAATTGTACTAACCGAGTCTACTTACACTAAAACCCCAGACAGGCCCCAGATAGCCTAACGGGGTTAATAAGTTCTACTGTAGGACTGATAAGAGGAACGCTGAGGAGGGGGCTGTCGATTCCAGCATAACATAGGCACGAGCAATCGTTGTGCTGGACAAGGATATGGCAGGACGAATCTGCGATCATTCCTAAACAAGAAGTGAGGGGATGTACGCTAGTCTCCCGTCCATATCATGGCAAAATAACCATAAGGATGAGACATAGTCAAGTTCACGGCCCAGCATTCCTTTTATATCGAACTTATGCCGCCTTCAAAGCGCCAAAACTCTAGCTTCTTCAAAGATCGTCCGACGCCACGTTCTTAGCGCCCAAAATACCAATGGAATTATTTCTCCGAGATACAACCCCGCATTCATATCCTCAAGCTTCTGCTTGCTTGGTCTATCTAGTAAGAGTCTCCGTTGAATATCGCATTTTACTCCAGTGTGTAAAAACACACGAAGTGCCCTGTTCAACACAAGAGATCAACACACCATAACTGTAGTCGGAGGATCATTTTAGAATCCGATGGTAGTGTGGCTTGAGTTTGGGTATTGGCCCCATGTTCTCGACGTAGGCGGCGTTGCAACCTCGGCCGAAAATGGCGCCGATAGCAGTGCCTGCGTTATTACATACCAACGCCACTATCGCCCTCGAACCTCTTTGTTCAGGTCTTCAGCAGGCTATAGCCAATGCGCATTCATTGACTAAGGAAAACCAACACAATATACCGCATTCTGCATCCTAGATTCTCATTATATTTTCCCAGCTCCCCCCCAACAACTCTTTCTTATTTATCTTCGAACTTATCGCTAGTCACTATAGAAGGAGAGAGGTAATTTCACTTCCGTGTCCCCTTTCCAGACCCATCATTAGTCTATACCGTATATGGCTCTTACGAATCAGCAGCGAACAGCAAATGATAAATCTATTTTTTCCCCTTTCCTCGTAGACTGTACAGGCAAACACTATTCTAAGGCATTTATAGGAAGAATGCACAAGCTGATCTACAGAATGAGTGCCTCCGACAGGCAAGTTATGAATACCAGGCCTAACTGCATTTCATTCTATTGATATAATCTATGAATATAAATAACTACAAAGTCCGAATTTTAGGTAAGTTAGGAACCGATTTGCTACGTCTTGCTCGAAGCCTTCATAATTATTCGTATGTTCGAAGAGCAAAGTGTCTATCAAACATCTTCCCGGCCTGTATCGAATGGGGTCACTTTTTAGACCTTACCAAGCCGCAGTTTCAACACCAACTTTCCCCATAGTCTGCTCCTCTGAGGGAAGAAAATTGGCAGTTTCTTCGTGATTCCACTTTGATTTTCTAGATATTAAATAATACTAGATCTTGTTGATAAGATATCACAGAATGGAATTGGAAACACTATAGATTAGCATTGACAATATACCGAACAAGTATTCCATCCGTGGGTGTTAAGTTAACAGTTTTGCAAAGCCGCTCGATTTTATTTAAGACCTCACGAAGGAGCCATTCATTGAACATCTTAGACTGAAGTGCGATATCCAGAGAACGGCAACGTTTTTATTGAAAGTTGGCTTTTATTTTGGCTTGTGTGTGGTCATCGCTAGGGAATTGGTATTTTCCTTTTTCAATACTTGCACGAGTGTGAGGTGGGTTTTGTCGAACTGTATCTCATTACTGTCGTTTTATTCTAGGGATGTTATTCATCAATTGTTAGCTATTTAAGTAGTTTATATGAGAATTATATGGGTTAGTTTTTGGATTACTGGTTTATTTACGGTAAATTTAAGCTTTTTCCATGCGGTAGTCAGTATATAAGGTTTTTATCCGGCTACAGTACAGTTTTTACCTATATTTATAGTAGTGAGGGACCGGTATGGCTTGTATTAGTCGTTAGTCCTAGTAATACCATATATGTTCATTACTTATTACTCGTAAGAGTAGGACTGCCCGAAATATATCGACCATCCGCAATGACAAGGTCGCTAACGGCTTTTTCAGTGACATATCGCAGTAATCCCGGCCACACTCTCTGGATGTATCACCCTTTAAATAGATAAATTCGTCGTTGGCTAGACTGGGCTTGATGTCAAGGTTCAAACTGGATCACCGCGCGGTTAGGGTCTTGATCGTCTTCATATCAAACCTGTAACCAATCAGTATTTTAACAACAATCGAACCAGGTACTGTACCTAGATGGTTTATAAAGAGCCCGACTACACTCCAACCGGATCCTACGGACATTTTCTTTGCCCTTGCCTACAAGCTTAGAACTCCCCCGTGAGCTTCTTCTACGGCAAATCTGTCACCCCTGAACTTAAGAACACGTATGTTGAGCTATACACAATTTCGCTGCCGCATAGAAATCGCACGGGTTTAGATTTCACGTCATTAAGCAACTACTGAATACCATTGCATTGAAATTATGAAATATGATATCGACATTATTAAGGAGGTAGTTAAGACACCCTATTTCATACATTTTTGTCTCTCTTCGAGGCGTTTCCAGGACGAATTGAACTATTGATATATACGTGTGACAAGGGCTTGATCTCAAGGGCTTGGAACAAGGGTTCATATTCAACTAATAATTCTCTTCGGGTCTAAAGGAGTCTATACTTCCTTTTTCTGATCCCAATGTAACCTCGTTTCTAGCCCTCTATTTATACATGCAAATTCTATTACCCCTCTTCTGTTGGGCTCCGATTCTAGGCTTCATTGCAGAGGTTGTGATAGTCGCCGACCAATAGCTGGGTCGAGGCTGAGACATATGGCTTGACAGGTCCTAGGCAGTCCTTGCCGTGTGACAATACGAGTCCTCGCATAAACTGAATTCCAAACGAGCTTGGCGGTAACTTTCTCGATTTTCATATGAGCGTTCCACTTGACCTTATGGTTGGCAACGCCGAAATCCAGTAATAGGGGATTGGGTTCCCAGAGCCGTAAATTGGATAAAATACTCCCCATTATCAATGACATAGTTGGCTATTAATAGCCATTGGGCCTAATGGGACACGGAGGTATGTTGGGAAATCCCTTGACAGGGAGGCCTTTCCGTACGATATGTGGTGCGATATGGTGAATGATGTGATATGCCATCCCAGCAAAACAGCCACCGGTATTAAATGGTCATGAATTTCCCGTGTTGCCACAGGTCGGCGGAAAGAGGTCTATTGACACTAGTGAACTAGGATCCACGGTGTCGCCGACTAATTCATGCTCATTCTCGTTTCAATACAGCTGCCTGGAGTCCCAAAACAAGGCAGTATACCATGCAGTAGGTAGTAACTACGGTTTTGTTGTGAGATATTACTCTATTAATAACCACGATGGCTATATAAGGTCATGGCACTCACTAGATGTAGCGGAAAATCAAACCTAAACCCTATTCGTGATTAAAACATATTGCATAATCTGTCTTCCAATACAAGTACTTCGTATTCGTAATCCAAGCCTAATATGTGATAGGATCGGATCGGCTGGCTTCACTTTTCTACGCTATCTCACTCTCTTGGGTCGATGATGTCGGTGGATTCCGCTTGACGCTTGACGGTAATCACAGTGATTCTTGCTTAGCCGGGCGTGATCTCGCTCGCTCGCGCCTTGGGAGTCGCGCACATGACAAGAATGTACGAACATCTGCTGGTTCTCCATAAACTGCAACTGTGAAGTTCTCCGGACCAATCCAAATTCTTCCGGTGCAGATAACCGTTGTTTGCCCCGAGACATACATTTCCTGTTGTACCAATCCAGCCCTCGCTGTGATCGGAAGGGCTGCTGAGTGCGAGGGACTTGGCGGCATGGGGACCTGAGAACGCCAGGCTTACGCCCTAGAACGCCACAGCATCGCTGCATTGTGCTGAGCTGCGATACCATTGTGCTTACATGGAATGATATAGCTTCTTGAAAAATGGCTTGTATAGTTTCGTTTTTTTGTTTCTTTTTGGTATCCGGCTGCCTGATATCCATCAAGCTAATGTGGTAGTACAATGTCAGGACACCACCACGATTCTCCCGATGACCCAATGGAAATTGATAAAACTTCCGATCGTAGTACACAACGAGTCGGTTCCCAACATCATGATTACAAGCTTTGCCGAGTCCTGTGCGCATGACACGTGAAGCCACTCCCATTCTCACGGATATCCCCACCTAAGCTCGATCCCTGTATCTCAACAGGGCGGGTTCAACTTTTTCAGATAGAAACCGTCGACGCTACGTTGCACTACAGGACGCTGAGCCGCAAGAAACGCATATGTGCAAACCCGCAATGCAGATTCTGTTGGACACGATCGTCTTGGAGCTCGCGCCTTCGAGAGAGAGCTTACCAACAACGGTATTGTCAACATCAGAAGTACTGTAAGCCCCTGTGATTCAATGGCGGCCGGGGCTAACGATGTGTGGATTTTAATGCAGAGGTCATCTAGTCTGACCACCACCGGTACGCCGTTGGGGAACCTCAGATGCGGCGGGAAAATGCGACAGACGTAGAAAATAGCAATGGCTAGGCAGCCCTTCGGAATGGTTAGGCAGGCTGTGTGATCATGCCGTAAATAGGAGAGAATTCACAGGGATTATTGCTACCTTGATACACTTTGGAACCAGTCTTAAGCCGTTATATCGTCTCAGCGAGATCAGTTTGCATACCTATTATCACATAACTGGACAAAACTTCCCCACAGGACTCACGGCCTCAAGGCTATGATGATACCCTAGTAGGTCCTCGTAGGCCCCTGATGAGCTCGCGGTATAAGAACTATGCCGAAGCCTTTCGCCTTCTGTTCCAGTTCATGATGTTCTGCCTTAATTAATCACGAGGCGGTTCCCCACACAGTTCCTCCCTCACACACTTCCAACATGGAGGGCATACGTCTCCTAATATTATACCTAGCGGTACCAAGCCTTCTTATCTCTGCACTTCGCCAATTTCTTTCATGGAGGAGAAGTGCCGCAAGCTCCGGTAAGAAATTCCCCGGACCACAGCAATTCCCGGTAGTAGGGCGAGTACACGACTTAAATAGGTTCTGCATGTGGAAGAAGTTCACGGAATGGGCGGACATTCATGGACCGATCTACCGCACGAGCATGGTCGGTCAGCAGTTTATCATCGTCTCTGACGAGAAGATCGCCGAAGAACTTCTTGTAAAACGCGGGAATAAGTATGCTGGCCGGCCCCAAATCCGTGCCCTCTTCGACCATAAGACCGGCCCCGGCTACGTTGCACTGATGGACCGTCAGGGTAAGTGATGTGTTGCATGGCATGGCTCATTCGGCTGACTTAACCAAACTTGGAAGACTACTGGAAGGAACAGCGGAAATGGATGCACGCTGCTATGGCTGATTTCCACCGACACCACTTCTACGGGGTCATAGAATCGGAAGTGCGAAGATTTCTTGCGATTCTCTTGATCGACCCAGCCAAGTTCCACGCTTACACGAGAGAGCACTGCGGGCGCATTATGAGCCGTTTAGCCTGGGATGACGCCTCCCAAGGTAAAGAAAACGGAGATAGCGCAGACTGCACTTTGGGGCAGATGTCCGTCTCTGGCCCAATTGTCAATACCATGACTCCCCTGTGGCACCTACCTTGGGCGCTGAACCCCTGGAAAAGATTCGAGCGGGCCAGGGAAGATCACCAGAGAGCATGGTGGCTTAGTTCTTTCCAAATCGCTAAACAAAGATACTTAGACGGTGACCTTCCCGAGAATACTTGGGCCTACCGATACCTCAAAGGTCTCCAGCAACAAGGTAACTCTACTCTCCAGCAAAATGCGAAGGATGAAGAATTCGCTAGTTGCATGCTCGGTTTCCAGAACTTAGTTGGAGTTATCACCATCGCCGGCCCTCTGGAGTTCTTTCTCATGGCAATGACCCTGAATCCTGAGTGGCAGAAGAAAGCACAAGACGAGATTGACAGGGTATGTGGGGATAGGCTGCCGACGACTGCAGACATTCCAGATCTCCCGACGGTGCGAGCCTGTCTGAAAGAAACGCTTCGGTGGCGATCCGGTGTCCCTCTCGGTGAGTTCTTGACTCAATTTACTTTTCTGTGCCAATGCTGATCAGTCTGAAGGCGTTCCTCATCAATGCGAGGTCGATGACGAGTTCCGCGGCGAGAAGATAACCAAGGGTACCGTTATTCTGGCGTGCGAATGGTGGGCTTCTCCTATTCTTATTATTTGCTTCTTCAAATTAACGAACGGCGCAGGGCCATGAACCGCGTCCCGGATAGGTACCCAGATCCCGAAAACTACCGCCCAGAGCGCTACCTCGAGAAAGGTTGGCCAACCTATCAGGAGCCACTATCAAGATATCCGAACTTTCGCGAGGGAGTGGGCATGCACACTTTCGGCTGGGGTCGCCGAACGTGCCTGGGGCAGCACATTGTTGACGACGAGATGTTCGTTTCCGGTGCCGGTGTGCTCTGGGGTTTTGATCTCAATAGGAAGAGGTGCCCCAAAACGGGGGAGATCATAGATTTCGACTCCGAGGCGACCAATGCCCATGTCATTCTAGAACCGCTGCCATTCCCCTGTGATATACAGCCTCGGAGCCCCGAGCGGGCTGCCCAGATTCTCAAGTCCTATCAAGACGTCAGGAACGAGTTACGAGTTTAAGTGGAACGGTGAAGTCGATGAACTGAGGGCTTGGCAAATCTGTTCAACACTTTCGACGAATACATCTTCTGGTGAAGATGATGGAGGTTACGTTTATAACTTCGGGTGCATAGCTTTGATAGAAGGGAAACTCCATGGATGATAGAGTATACATGCTGCATACCTTTTTTATTGTATTAAGGCTATATGCATATCGTTGCCTCTACCTTACAAGATCGCTAAGGCATTTGGCGGTGATGCTATTCATGGAAAACTGCCAATGGCGTGTCAGTGAAATTGAAACCGTCCTATGCGTATGGCCTATACTTTACAGCCTCAAAGGCAGGGTTGTCTGCGCCCACCAATAAGAGCTTTTTCTCCCACAGCCATCGCAGTGATCGGTCGCTGGATTCCATTCCGATCCAGGGCCACCCCTCTACAGGGAGAAGCGCTCGCTCGGTTTCGTTTAGGGTCGTATACTGCCTAACCCACCCAGTACGGATTATCAACATATCTCCAGGTTTTGATCAATCAGATGGCATCTCCTGCCAGCCAGCCGCCTTGTCCAGTTCGTCTGCCGTAATTTCTCTGTCGCTGAAGGCGTCAAATGTCTGATTGGTTGCGTCCATCCATCCGGCAAAATCGATCAATACAGCACGCACGGCTATCCCCTTTTCGGCTGCCACCTGAATGCCCAGGGTTTCTGTAGGTTTTGGTCCTATTACATCCTCATAGTCTGCAATAAGGTCATTATACCATTGATAAGTGCGGACGCTGTTATTTGTGGAGTATGGGAAATGGCGGAGACCGTCGAACTAGGTCGATATCTGAGTATTCATCACCAGAACGTCGTCGGTATAACCGTCCTGCGGTAGGAAGAGATGATTCAAGGGCTTACGAGCGACATTCGCTGGCGGATCAGGGACATCGAGTCTCAAATTTAAAGGGATGGCTCTCCCTTCTTGAATTGTTTGTGAAGCGGCCAGGATGGTGTCCTTAGTAATGTGATTTAAAGCACCAAGCTCGTCGTCCATGCCCCATACTCCCCATGCTGCTTTGGTTGGATATGAAGAGTTGAGAGGTAATTCATCATATGACGGCCAGTTTGCGTATAAGTCAACATTGGGGTCGAATCTGCGTTCGATTCGTTCGCCGAACCATGGACTAGGGTAAGCTGCTGCTGCCGATAGTAGCGACGAAAAGGCGACCTTGATGGTCCTCACCTTGGCCGTGTCGTTTTGCGAACAGTATCGGTCTTGAATAGACACTTGAAGTGAGCAGACTCCAGCGTGTCTCTGGCTTGTTTTATATTATCGTTGCGGAGCTGAAGTACTATAGTATGTTATTTCCTGCTCGGTATGACGGAACAGAGTCGGACTTAATCCCCATATAATTTGCCAATACTAGCATAACTCTTCGGCGATAGTCATGTTCGCCGATTGTTATGGGGTGAAAGGAATCCCGTATTATCCCATTCCCCCGTTCGTCAATAGCTTCCGCCAGAAGCCTTCCAGTTCCGGTTGGACCGCGCCGCATATACAGCCTTGAATGGAGCAGGGGCTTTTATTCAGCAACCGGCCAAGCTAACACTTCACCTCTAATTCCAGTTGTTATCTTATTACTTCGTGGATGCTTTGGGGCGTCGATTGTTATACGGCAAGGACCGCCATTGACTGCCCAGGCCTGTCAAGACCCGTCAAGACATATGGTTCAGAGATAGCTAGTCTATTGGTCGGCGACGATCACAGCTACCTGCACGGAGGCCTAAAATCGGAGCCCAAAAGAAGAGGGGTAAAGACTCACGGCGAAAAGACATGTGTATAAATAGGGGGCAAAGGCGAGGTTACATTGGAGACAGAAACAGGAAACCAAGGACCCCTTTAGACCCAAAGAGAATTATTAGCTGAATATGAACCCTGTTCCAAGCCCTTGAGACCAAGCCCTTGTCACAAATTGCAATTTTTGCTATAAGCCCTGGTCCGCATGATGCAGAACTGGCCAGCGAACAAGCAGGCCTGTCCTTTTCACCCAGACCAGTGCCTTCTCTGTCTGTGACAGGGAACTGAACTATGGCGTAGCAGCCTAACAAACATCTCTGAGTACAGAACATGACCTTTCCTGGGTCCTTCTTAGTAACAATGGCCATGTGAAAGCACCGTGACTGGCGCACCGTTTTTTATTTTACTTCGAAGCGAAAATTGAGCCATGTGGTATGGTATCCATCGAACCGTTGCGGCAAATACTCCCTCGGATATCTTCGCGGTTTGTACACCTTCCTGCTGAAATCGTTCAAGTCTCTCACAATGCAACGCCCCCTAGAGTTTCCTCAAGATCTCATTCACATGAGGACAATTCCGCCCGTTCCTGACACATTTAGTTGAGTATAACTAAACAACGGTTAAAATGTGATACTCAAGCGCTATCTTTCACCTCGATTAGTTTGAATTTTTTAGCAATACGGTCCGCCCACTAGAACTCTCGAAGTCAGTTATCGCCATTTCGAGCGTATTTTGGGAAGGTTTCAGAAGCTTCCAGATGCTGTCTTGGCCCAGAAATGAAAGCTTGCACTCCAAAAGTTGCCAAAACAAGAAGAAAATGGTTCTGAGAATTACTCACGATCTTCTTCATGTCTGCTCCGCTGTTTTTGAGTCGATCGAATTCTTTTCCGCTCATCCAGACTATATAGCAGGAGTTAGCAACCCCACCTGTAGATGAGTTCTCCAACTTCATGGAGAAGCGAAAGAACCAAAACCAAGGAGGCAACGCAAACAGGTGTTAACCGGCCAAGAAACATTAACTCACCATCTTTAAGAGCGCTGGCCTGCTCTCTTGCCAGTTGGGCCGCAAAGGAGGGACCAACGCCCAACCAAAGGCGATAAAAGCTTTTGTGGTATTCACTCGTCACCAGCAGGTAGATCCGCTGACGAACCATCTGCAGGATTTCGTATTCTGACTTCTTCCAGTCCTCCTTATGAGCCTTTAGTACCTTGTCGAACGAGAGACGTTCGGGGGCTGCACGCAGGGCTATATTCAACTCCTGCATTATGGATCTCAGTATCATTGCGCGGACCTCTTGTTGGTATGACTCCAAATTGTTCTTCTGGATGAAAGCCTTCAATTCACCGGTCGCGGGTTTGAAAGTCTCTGATCGCGACTTGCTGACTCGCAAGTCCATCCACGTCTCCCATGGCGCCAGGACTTCCTGCCAGCCAAACTGGGCTGCGGTGAGATCGATGACGTACTTCTCGTCCGACGTGAGAGTGAGCTTCAACGCAATGTGTCTGTGAAGACAAAGATTGAGGGCTCTTCCAGATGATACTTGGCAGATCGGGCGGATCACGTTTTTCGGTTGGACAAATACCAGATCCAGAGATCTGCACATCGCTGTATTAAATCAGGATCAGCAACTACCCATATCGGTACCTGGAGATAGTCACTTACGTTTGAATAGATATTTGATCAGAGGGAATAGAGAAAGGCTCAGCTCCTTACACTGGCCCCATAAAAGCACTTCGATATGAAAGGTTAGTAACTTGCCTATCAGGCAAGACATGTAAATAAAGGGGGGTCAGTGGGACTCAGTGCCAGAGTAGAACTCGAAAGTAAGCCTCTAGTTGCCAGAAAACAACGTCCTTGTTTCTCCAGTCTACCGAAAGAATAAAAGAGGTTGGTGATGGAATTCGGTGTACTCACGTGCGTGATGGATATCCGCTGATTCGACTAGGTGCTTGGGGAACGGGAAGAAGATAGTTCGTCCCGTCATGCCGGCACGGTCCCAGCTGTCGTCTATGAGGTATAGAATGCCGTTCTTTTCATAGACCTTGCCAAGCGGATAGACGTATGTCGCTTCCTGCATCGCCATGAATATGTAGTCAAGCAGTGATGCAGCGCGGTAGACCATCACGCGGCCCTCACAGATCGGTTTATGAGTGTCGTAATGGTCTTGGAGACACTTCTTGTTGCAGTATGCCGTCTTCTCCACCACGAGTTTCTCGTCTTGGAAGGTGCAACCAGGGCATCTCAAGTTTGCGCCCGTCTTGTGGCAGGCAGCACAGCTTGAGGGATTGGCCAACCCTGAAATCCGTGCTGTTGACGGACAGCCTGGAGGCTTTCCTTTTGGGAAGGGCCATGTCTCGTTCTTCATCCCACAAGCCAACCATTTATGATACTTGAGCTGGCGGGCCTTGAAACTCTTGTCCTTGCGTTGCACTGTTTTCTGAACCGCAAGCTGGGCCAACTGCTGACGGAAGTAAGCGGCCGTCGTGTTCCCTTTCTTGAAGCCTTTTTGTGCATGATTGAGAAGGTACGGGTAGTCAGGGTCCTGCGACGGCGGATCCTTTATGAACTCTTCCAGTGCCGTGGAAAGCTGGTAGGCAGCGGCCTGACTGTCGGCCGAGCCGCTGCCCTCTGGATCTGCCAGGGCCTTGAAAAACTTCTCGACCGAATCCATTGTTGAAGTCATCCTTCTGTTAGATGTATCAGTATAGGTAGGTGTCCTGCCCTGGGGCACTTATGAGAAGGCAGTGACGTGCTGCAGTGAATATTCTTTACGGACGTGCTGTAGGCGATTGAAGAGGGTAGGACAACAACGTACGGGAAAGTTGGTGCGGGTCTAACACTAGATCGACTAAAGAGAGATCTGTCAGCTATCATTGTGTAGGAACACCAAAATTGAAGGGCGCATTACCTAGTTATGTATCTCGTCACCCACTTCAGTTGTTGCTGTCCGAAGGCTCGTGGTTGTGCTGTTCACGCGGGGGGAAACGGTATGCACGTTGACACTTGCTAGGAATGCAGAGCTAGGATGATTTCCTCGACGGAAAATTGAAGGACAGACGGTGCTCACGTCGGAATCAAGGCTGCGGGGAGAGTAGCAATAATTGGTAGGGTATGCTGTTCACAATTTGACAGATCTCAAGTGATAGGATACTGAAGTAGTTGGTTGTTCCCTAGATGCAGTTGCAAAAGGCGCTAGAGTATAAGCAAGTGCTCTTGTATCAGCATTGTTTTCACAACCATTGTTAATAGTTTACCCCGCCATTTCCATCAAGAGCACGCGACGCGTCTTTCATGGGCAGAAGACGCGTTACTCTTCAAAAATTAAACAGGCAAGAGTAGGTAACTAGAAGTAGCTTTCCCCTAAAGCATACTGTTCATTAATAGACGCCCCAAGGAAAGGGTGACAGCTTTACATAAGCAATACTCAGCCTACAATCTAACTAGAGAGTGTAGATCTCCAAGATATTTTTATCTTAAAGCACACCTATTGGACATTTTGATAACCTGGAAACGCCGGAGGTACGTGATGGTATTTTCAGCGGGACAAAGAAAGCACTTTGTATATTACTAGAAGGAGTGATCAATTTAGGGAGACTTGGGTTCTTGCACAAGAATTACAACATAAATACCAATACCTATCCAAGACCAAAGGGAGACCTGCAAAGGCTTTCCTAATAGCAACCGTCACTATTATCTACTTGAAATTTCAAATAGCAACCAACCTTGTTTTCAATTTTATTTTTGGTAAACCAACATACTTTTAAGTCTACTAAGACCTAGAGGTTGCCGAAGCTTTGAAGGTCTGTTAACGATGATTTCATCAAACAAACAAATGACCAGATCATAGCCTATAAGTTCAACGGACTTCCTAGTAGATTCTGTTCTTAATTCTTTATAATAGGATTTGCTAGATTTGGGCATAATTGATCACTAGTTTTAGTCTGCGAAGTTGTGTTACTGTGGATGTTTATACGTGCTGTCTCTCCCAGTGGGCCCCATCGCACCGCAATATTTGCAAAATGCAAACTTTTTCGTTTTCTTTAATTTCTTAGTGGCTATACTATCTTTTGTGTTCTCGGGGCGATTGCGGTCATCATTATAAGCAAAACTGGCCTGGGTTGCATTACTACATCTCCATAAGTACTGCTTGAGGGAGGTTCAATTTCACCTTGGATCAGCCCCTTGATTGGCCCGGACGGTCGGAGGGTCCCACAAGGCGTGGCCCATTGCCAGCGTATGTCGCCGTGTCGTGCCCGCTTCAGCTCTCCTTCCCGAAATCACTGCCGTTTTCTCTTTCATTGGTAACGCCGTCCTTGCTATTGGGAGTTGGCCCCGGCGACCTATCTATCTATTAGTTCGGCCTGATGACAGGGGTATGCTCGGGAGTGCCGAGCATCTAGGCGTACTTCGCCGTCATGTCTGCATACGAAGAACAACCAGCATATGGCAATGCAGCCACCGACCCTGCAAGACAACGTCCTCGTCCGCCGCCGAACAGACGCCGAGATAAGCCGCAGTTGAGTTGTAACCTTTGTCGCCGTCGGAAGTATGCTATCTATCTCATACACACCATATGATAATTCATATCTGGTGGGTCAATAATCACTAACCACTCTGATAGATTGCGGTGCGACCGTCAACACCCATGTTCAACATGCAAGGTATTTATGCATGGTCCTACGATTCCACGATAACTTCGCATGGTGTTGACGGAATCTAGAAACGCGGGCTTGAACCGTCATGTACCTATGTTACAGATGGTGCTGCATCAACACCTTCTGCGGGGGTTCAGGACAGGCTGAGACACCTGGAAAATCTTGTCGTCTCGTACATGAATCAGAATGAAGGCGTGGGCCATTCTGCTTCGGCACAATCTTCGCCAAACATTCAGGAGTCCGACGCCTCGCATGTGCCGTCTGATGTTGGCAGCTTGAAATCCAGCAGCACAGAAACACAGTATCAGGATCAAACTCATTATAAATCCATCTTGGATGCGATTACCGAACTCAAGGAAGATTTCCGCGAGCCGGATGACCCTAGGCCTGACCGGGTTGCAGCTGAACTTTCATCGGCCAATCCTCTAGATTCCCCCCTCCTGTATGGTTGCAAGCATTGCAGCAAGGAAGAGATCTTGGCCGCTGTGCCTTCAAAAGAATTTGCCGACTGCCTAGTCTCGGAGTGCTTTGAAATGCTTGATCTCTCATCATGTTAGTATCGCCTCGCAATGATGTAAGCTTGCTGTTACTAACCCATCTACTAGGTGCTATCAACAAACGCGAGTTCCTAAAACAGGTACTTTAACCGAGGGTTCTTTGAATCAAAATATGCTAACGATTAGTAGTATGCCTCGTTCTGGGAAGAGTCGCAAGATGTTCCTGTTATGTGGCTAGGATTACTTTTCAGTATCTTGTCGATAGCGGTAAATTTCCGAGAGTTTGACATTGACCAGGTTCGGTCTGGTCCACAGCTAGACTACGTCTCACTTAGTGCTAGCTATCGTGAAAAGACTGTACAATGTTTGATACTCGGACAGTACACAAGGTGTGGCCCGTTCGTACTCGAGACACTGCTTCATCATTTTGCAGCAGAGTTCATGCGTCGACGCGACATCAATAACGAAGCATGGATTATTCTAAGTACTACAGTGCATCTAGCAAGTAAGTAGTCCGCTACTCTATGTCGTAATGTTAACAATTCTGGAATTGAAAGCTGCTCTTCCCCGTTTAGAGCTGGCAAATAACTAGCGGTCTATAGTGCGCATGGGATATCACAGAGATCCTGACCATTTTAAATCTATCTCGCCATATGGTAGGATTTCCACGATTCCAACGCTTATTCTAAGACTGATGAGAGCAGATGGCGAATTAAGACGCCGCGTATGGGCAATGCTTTATCATCTAGGGTCTGTATTTAACCTTAATGCCATACCGCGCTCCATACGCCGAGTGCTTAGTTATCATATTACTAACGAGATTATAGTGAGCTATTTGCATGCAACTAACTTCTCGGCAAGAGGACAATCCAAGTCACCTCAGTCTAGGCCAATAGCAGGTGCTAATAGGCGACAGACATCGCGACGTCAGGACAGCTGGGAGTGCCGCGCCTGATTAATGATGCGTTCGTCGATACAGCTGAACCGCGGAATCTCTTCGATAGCGACTTCGATCCCAGCTCAACCGAATTGCCACCCTCGCGTCCAGATAGCGACCCGACCCCGATATTAGTTATTTTGTCAAAACTTCGTACTGGCCGTATGTACACGCTTGTATCTAGTACTGTCACAAACACGCAGCCGCCTACATATGCTCAGGTTCTACAAGTTGACCGACAAATCGAAGACATGTTCCTGAAAATCCCAGAGTACTGCAGAATCAAATCCCGATCGGAGTCTATTGCAGATCCGCCGCAAATACTTCTCCAACGAATTTTTATCCAGATGATTCATCACAAAGCTCAGGTTATTCTTCATTGGCGGTATCTGACATTGGCGAATAAGGATGACCGATATTCGTATTCAACCAAGACAACTGTTACCGCCGCGCTCAAGATCCTAAAACTTCATCAAACTATTTATGAAGGGCTCAAAACTGGCGGGCGTCTGTACTCAGTCAGGTGGCGAATTACTTGCTTTTTCAGCCACGATTATCTCCTTGCTATAAGCATCTTATGTTTCCACCTACAGCGAAATAGCGACAGGATCAGCGGCTCTGAGGTCAGCGAGATTAAGCAAACTTTGCGTCAAACGAAAGTGATATGGGGCCCCCGGACGCCCATGTCGGCTGAAGTAAAGCGAGCCGCTGCTGCCATCGAATCAGCCCTACCCGGTATTCTAGAACACGACTCCGATGAAAGCTCGAATGAAAGCCAGGGAGTATTAACACCAGCCGAGAGCTCTGATCTTAGTGCGTTGTCTAATGACCAGAGTATGTATATTCCTTGGAATTCCAGCTATCTTACCACTGACAATTCGACCGCTAGACCCTTTTGTGGGCTCTATATCGCCTTTCTTCGACCCGATGTTCGAAGGAGCTCCTATATTCCCCTCGCATATCAATGATATGGCGGCCTTCATTGATTCAGTTCTCGCCGGCTCGGTTGATCCCTGTGGTGAGGTAAGTACAAACACTGAGAATTCAAGGTGTCCTTTTGCTGAAGACAAGCAAAGACTCCCAATTTTGGATCATTCCTTTGACCTCCCCCGCCATTTCAACTTTAAGATGTCACCAATTTCCGGGCTCATATACCGGTGAGTACTAAAACGACCAATACCATTTTATTCGTTAACACATTCCTTCTAGAAGATACTTGGTCATAGCGGTCTTAGACGTTGCGCGTTTACGTCTTACTGCTCCGCGCACGGTCTATTTACTTTTAGCTCAAGACTGTTAAGCCATGCCGATGGATGTAGTAAAAATATGAAAACGGACCCGTTTGATGCGAAGAGCATGGCTTCTGTTAAGCCAGCGAGCATTACATATTATGAAGGTTGAGTGTGCTATAGCTTTAGTAGGGTTTATTAGGCCCTTGTGAATTATAAATTAAGCCGCGATTAACGCGAGCCCATTAAATCACAGTGCCGGCATAGATAGAGTTAGAATCCTGCGTGTCGTGCCTGCAAATCACGAAACTGACAACGGGAGGTAACGCCAATGAGGTGAGTAGTACCATCCCCCCGTAGCAGAGGCTACGATTGAACGCGTGGAGCGTGGAGCTATTTGACACAGAAACTAAGGTCTGTTCGCAAGTATTCTCATGTTTTCGAAGCCTGGGGTCACTCTATGATTCTTTTCTGCCGATACTGGTCCGGTGACGCTCAATGAAGTCGTGTCGCACTTAGCTGTACCGTACGCTTGTACATCGCTATCACTACCTACATGTAGGTATGACTACATGGATACCGTATATCTTATTTGGTTTAAGAGGTATCTACAAACTTCAATTTGGTACTTAGTCCCTAGCACCGCGACCGGCCCGCCGCCAGCTGATATTGTCTAGCAGTCCGCCATTAGTCGAGTGCTCTTCCCCTCACGAAGCCGCCTGCCACCGTCCGACTGTTGTGTTCCAGGTAGTCTGTTCGGCAATATTTACTCAAAGGGTGTTATCGACCTACAAGACTCTACAAAAATTGGTATAGTGCTCGAGTGTACATCTTAGCAGCACATGCTAATTGCTTCTGCAGAATGCTCGTTGTTGAAAAACTGCAGTTGCGAGATGGGGGGTGGAGGTGTCGAACCGAGGTTCGAGGGATTTCTCGATGGACTTGTCCTCCTTGATTCCAACACACGCCGCCATGCCCAGCCGACTGGTCCTAAGGCATCGGAGGCATGCTGTACTTATACGTATTAGGTGGACTATTATGTATGTTGAACACCATGGACCCACCAACATATATGCGGTAGGATGCTGATCCTCGCATTCTTCTCCTATATAGATACTACAACGAAGTCATGCCGTAGCGCTTCGAATCTCTCTCACTTTAAAGGGCTACAGAAAGCCATTTGGGTCAGGACCAGTACCCCGAATCCAACAGCGAGCACAAGAATGGACAACGCGCCCATTGTGCCGGTTCCTGCACCATGGCAGCTGAGGGGTACCGTGTATGTCGTGAGTTTCTTTTCCAAGGCCGGAAAGCTGCCCGACCATGCATATTCTCCGTTGGAAAGAGATTCGACGTATGCATCGCCAGCCACGTCCGGCGAGCATCGAGGGGGTATCAGCCAGTTTCAGGTGATCCGCTACACCGAGAGTCCCGTCGGCCCATACGATGAACTCATCATCTGTCCCGGCTACTTCAACTACGAAACAGAGGAAGACGGCAGGCGGAAGGTGAAGAAGAACGCGCGCATCAGTCGCATCTACGTCTCACAGAAGTACACCTGTTGGAATGGGCGGACTAGTTCGTCATCACTCCCCCGGCTCACTAAGGACAGGCTTGGGGGGCGCTAACCGAAAGACTAGATTGGAATATCCCCAAACACTTAGCGCGCTTCGAGTGGGACGACCTGGACGGCGGCGCAACGGGCGTCCGGGTCTACCCACACGACACGACGGGAGACTCATCGGAATCTCGACCAAATAACGTGCCGCTGTTTCAGGCGACGTTCAAGCCGATGCGTTGGATACCCAGCTTCCCGTTTTCTCTCTCCTGGCTGCAGTATATAGGCCTAGACGCATCCCTGGTACAACCTCCATTACCGGAAGGCGAAGGGTCGCAAGGCGAGCTACCGGGCACGGATCGCTGGTGCAAGATCATGCCCTCTCAATCTACAAAGCGCGCCAGCTTGGCCTGGGCTGATCTGTCCCAGAAAAACGAGCAAGGCGAACTGACGAGCAGTGTGGCTCACGAGAACTTCTGGCCGGAGTTGGGACGATGGCAACTTGCTCTCAAGTTAGAGGATGCAGCAATCGACTTTGGAGAGGGAATATATTGGGATGCGCCCAGGACTAAGCTTTGAGACTTATGCCGAAATGACCAAGGTAGCCAACTAGGTGCCAAGCCACGAGTCTATACCATCGACAACGGGAAGACAACCTCTGCTTCTTCACGACAACATCGATGTCGACCTAAATTCAAGGCTCCCTGGCACCTTGCGTTTTAAAAGAAGCAATGAATTGCTATTGGGTTAAGTGGATTACCGGATGCTTTGACATATGGGGTAATGGAAGTTTAGTAGTCTAAGAAGGAGATTCAATTGATACATCAGCTTCAATCTGGCGTGGCATTCGTTTTCTACTTGCGAGAAGGTACATACTTGCACGGGAAATACCTAGGCTTATCTAAATCGGCGTGCTCGCAATCGGCACGTGACACAACCTGCACAGGAGGGTTGGGTCCTGACGCACTGCAGAAGATGGTGCGTGCAGCTGCCCCTCACCAAGTCTCCACCGACACCCCCCCTCGCCGCTGCCATTGGCGGCAACCGGTAACCCCGGTGTTGCACCCGAATGGAATAGCGTGGGTCTCGTTGTTTACTTGTGAGTTGTCGCCGTCAGTTTTGTCAAATGCGCCCGACGCGACCACCTTCGACCCGCAGCAGTTATCGCAACACAAGTCAAATCGCTCCATTCCAAGATGCCTCGTGTCGCCCATGTGCCCCGTGCGAGCGCTGGCACGAGAACCGCCTCCGGCTCATCCGGCTCTCCCTTCAAGTCGCCACTGAAGTAGGTTCGCCGTGTGCTCGGTTTGTTTACATGCGCTCCCGTCTGGCGGTCAAGCAGCCCAGCAAACCATATCGAGGGCAGGGCTAATCCCGTCGCTGCTGCTGTTTAGGATCCCTCTGAACGACGACGCTCGAGAGAAGAAGGGCCGGCTCCACTCCCGCAAAGCCCTCCACGAGAAACAGATCAGCGAGTTACAGCAGGCGGCCGCTGCCACGCCTGCGAAGAAGGCCGGATTCAGGCTGGCGGACCTCGATAATGCGTCTCCCCGCTCGAGCCCGCGGACCCCGCGGCGTGGTCGGGATGACTATGTGGACGAGGACGACGAGGACGACAACGATGTCGTCGTGGTCGGCAGCGGCGTCACGCCTATGAAGCGTGTGCCCATCCTGGCCAACTTCGAGGAGTGGATGAAGATGGCCACCGACAACAAGATCAACGCCACCAACTCGTGGAACTTTGCGCTGATCGACTACTTCCATGACATGTCCCTGTTGAAGGACGGAGACGGCGTAAACTTCCAACGCGCCAGTTGCACCCTCGATGGCTGTGTCAAGATCTACACGAGCCGAGTTGACAGTGTCGCCACCGAGACGGGCAAGCTGCTGAGCGGCTTGGCGGACAGCAATTCGAAAAAGAAAACCAGGGACGGCGAAGGAGAGGGTGAGGAGAGCGAGGAGGACGAGGTAGATGAGGACGGCAACGTTGTCAGGAAGAAAACCAAGAAGCGGGTAGGTCCAGTTCTTGCTCGCAATCACAGACGACGACCTTGCTGATAGCAAGATAGCAACGATCTTCAGAAGCCACTTTAGCCCCATCATTTACTTCTTTGCAGCTCAAGAAGTTCGACATGGAGTTTGCAGTAGATCCCTTGTTCAAGAAGGCCTCTGCAGATTTCGATGAAGGCGGAGCTAAAGGTCTTTTGTTGAATCACCTTATGATTGACGGCCAGGGTCGCATCGTCTTCGACAGCAGCGACGATGCAAATGACAAGTCAGCAGATGGCATTAAGCCTCGGCGAAGAGAGGATGTCACTGCTGATGAGGAGGATGAACTGGGAGATGACGATACAATCACAGACCAACCAGCTAAAGCAGATGGCGACGAAGATGTAGAAATTGACATCAGCGCTCTTGGGGCTAAGTTCTTCCCGGATCTGACCCGGTTAGACGAGCAAGATATATGTCCTTCGTTGAAAACTTTCGACCTCGGAAATCCTTCCGGATCACTTGATATCCCGTTCTTGCGTGCTCCAGAAGGCGAGGACGAGGGCGAGGACGAGGACGAGGATGTCCTCGGTGAGGCTGGTAATAAATCTGGAATGTTCGTTGATGAGGACAACCCATTGGGCTTTGACGACATGACGGCTA
Organism: Xylaria acuta; assembly: GCA_022495125.1. NCBI lineage: Eukaryota > Fungi > Ascomycota > Sordariomycetes > Xylariales > Xylariaceae > Xylaria > Xylaria acuta. Next base: position 160,052 of record MU383138.1, on the reverse strand, counting down.
TGGGTGGATTCGACGTTGCCGAGATCGCGTTTGGAGAAGGTGGTGAGGCTTGGGCACGAGAAGCTGCGTTAGAGCCCCAAATGCGTCCATATAACATTGGGCTAGACGATGGGATGGCAGGGGGCGAAGGCAATGAGGGCTTGGATGACGAGAATGCCGACTATATCGTTTCTATGAGTCACACTAAGAACGGCGACAAAACACACGAAGACATTCTCGGTTATTTCGATCAAGCTCTTCAGAAGAACTGGGCTGGGCCAGAGCATTGGCGGATACGGAAGATCAAAGATGCCAATAAGCCAGAAACGGCCACCCGACAACGTAAAGAAAAGGAGCCTTTCGAGATCGACTTCGCCTCGCCACTTGATGGCAAACTTGCCGAGACAATATACACACAAGCAACCAGTAATTCAGCCATATCTCTACCCAAGAAAGACTGGAAGTCCAAAACTCGCAACCTGCTACCCGATGACAAGCACTTCAACTCGAAACAGCTTCTGAGCCTCTTCCTCAAGCCCAAAGCTCGGATGAGCAGCCGGCGAAACCGATTTAATAGCAGAATAGGAAATTCTGGCCACGGTGGCCAGTCGGACAATGTGCACCCGGCCGATATGGACGAGGCCTTTTGGGCCAAGAATGAACTCCTCCAAAGTCGAGAGGAGGACACTGTCCTGCCCCAGGGCGACTATGACGCCAATTTCTTTGACGATGAGATGCCGCTCCCCGGTGGTGGTCTGTTAGATGACGACAACGATGAATTTGCTGATGCGAGAGACCACTTCTCACCTAGTGCGGAGGCACCGCCTACAGAAGCTCTCGGCATTACAACAATGTTTGATGCTGGTATGACCATGGGCGGCTTCGGTACCCAACTAGTCACATCCACGCGCCGGTTACGACCCGAGTATGTGCAATACGCACGCGTCGCCAAGAAAGTCGATGTCCGTCGACTCAAAGAAGAACTCTGGAAAGGCCTGGGATACCCTGAAGCCCAAGAAGTGCGTTGCATCTCGGCCCTTGCCAGCCAGCAATCGAACCCCTTACATTTACTATCGTTACTAACATCATGTGAATAGGATCCCAGCCGATCAAGGCTACCAACGCCTCCAACGGATGGGGAGGCCGTGGAGAAACAAAAAGAAGAGGCTCCACTCAAGTTTACAGAAGTCATGAATGACCTGAAGTCCGTCTATCCCAAAAATGCCATGGACGACATCTCGACGAGCTTTTGTTTCATCTGCTTGTTGCATCTGGCCAACGAAAAGGGCCTCGCTATCGAGAAAACGCCCGAGCTTCTCGAGCTCGAGATTCGAAAAGACTGGACTGCTGAGATAACGGAGGCAGCCTAGTCAACTAGCTCCTCTTGTAGATATGGGTTACATTGGTGTTAGAAGCGTGTTATAAGTGCCGTATCATGCGGCGACAAACAGATAGCTTGGGATGCCCGGAGTCTTCGCAGCTGGTAGAATATGATGTTTTGGAGGGTATGGGATACGCTTTGTTACGATAGCCGCAAGAAGCGAGCGGGTTAAACATTGGTCTCTTATCCGCTGTGTGTTCGAAAGGGAGAAGCACGTTTATGAGCTGCATCGAAGAAATCAATCATGAATCAATCGTTGAATACCTAATAGTTCTATGCTGCGTATTATCTGTCTACCTGTCTATCTGAGCTGCGTGAAGCTCTGGCAAAATACAATACCCGATAGACGTTTTGCCCACCGCCGGCGCTTGCTCTAACCCTAGCGTACATGGTTCTTCAACAACCTTCTCCACGCAATACCATCATAAGCAAATATGGATATCTTATTTTATCCCCCCCCTCCCCCCCCCCCTTTTCTCTGCTTAGACGGGCTAAGTCAAGACGCAGACACGGTCATTCTTACGAGCTCTGAAATCTCAAAGCGGGCTTGACCAGCTGGCTGGGTACGGGTCGTTGTTACCCTGGGCGTCTCCTTGGCATATTATCCAAGAGGGATATCAACACTCCTGACATTGACACCATCGTGCAAAGTATCCCACTCTTTTTGTTGTGCATGATAAAATTTCCCGTAGGTCGCATTTTCGGATGTTTTGGTAGGTACCAGGGACAGTGTCTATACCTACTAGGTAAGGCTAAGGTACCCTTTACGGGTGGCTGCTTTGTCAATAGGCTACTTCATTCTTTCTATAATATCAATAGGCTACTTAATTCAATTGGAACAATGCATATTACCACATATGTTAGTACCAATGTACTTTACTCTTTGCTTGGTATCCATGTACTCTATACATGTCCGCCTGCCAACATTGTACTACTACACACAATTACTGTACATACCCGACATACATACCTTCCCCTATCCACCTACCTACCTGAGGTAGCCTACCAAATACAATAGCTACGCTGCTGCATACATGATATAACATACTTACACTACATGCCGCATACCCAGACCCTGATCCCGACTCTCTGCTACGCTGCACGAGGGCTATACCGGGTTATTCCCTCTCGACCAAAAAAGGGAAAAAAGGGGAACGATCATTTGATTTGATTTTCTACATACAAACATACATATGTACGTGGATACATCCACCCATACATATATCAAATACATACATACATATACCATTTGACACACATACACACATACACACATACATCTCACCACCAGCCCTGTCTGGTCTGGTCTTTCGAACCCACTCTTTCTTCTCTCCTCTCCTCTCCATCTCCCGCCCGACCACCCGTCCGCCTGTCCCACACAAAAACTTACCGACTGATTCACACCTCCCGTCCAATGACTCTTCCAGTTCCAGTTCCAGTTCCAGTTCTCGACAATCTCGATGGATGGATCGATACCTTGTTTTATTGGAAATGCCGGATATACCAGTTATGTACACTATGTATTTTTAGTTCAATGGGGGCAAACAAGACGGGGCGGATGAGCGATGATATCATGTCCGTATTGGCAACCAGCGGTCTATTCTCATTCTAGCTAAAACGAATCGGAATCGGGCGATGAAGTCGGTCGCCTGACCACAATTGACACTACCGGGCTGGGTTTCTTTCCCTTGTCGCGTTGGAACTAGGTAGGGAAGGTGAGGCGAGACAAGGTGAGGCAATGTTCTACCTGGCCAGGGACGGAGTCGTATCTTCTCCCCTTTCCCATCCTCATTTCACCTCCGGGCTGTCCGAGCACATAGCAGCAGGCGTTGGTGAGAAGTTCTCCGACGCCTCATGTGCTTACCTGTTCGTTGGCCAACCACGTAGTCACAATATATAGCTAATCACAAGATGTAACGTTGTTCCTCATTATTTATTTTTGTTAGTCGAGGCACAGGTATCCCCGCTATATACAAAACTCCCGTCGTGTAGTGGCCAATAGACCTGACGGGCTGTCTTAGCTAGTTGCTGCCTATGCTTCAATCTAAATCATTCAACGTAATCATACCTCAATCCATTGGCTATGTTCCTTCAGGCTGGCACCGAGGGTATCTTCAACCGAACGCTTGATTCGACCGACAAAAAGATGCAATTTATGGCTCGTTGCGGAAAGAAATGCTGCCGTATACCAGGGCTTGTCCATGCAAAGCAAAGAAGACAATAATTGTGTGACTGGCTAACCCGCAATTCTATTTTCTCGGAAAGCAAGTCAGCACGACCGCACGGGTTGGAACCCCATTAATACCAACCTTCCCTGCAGCTCTTTTTACTACCTCTATATTCAAAGAAGTCGGACGCAGTATCCATCCAGTAATAGTCCAAACCCCTTGGATCTAAGACCGAAGGACGGCATCCTCCTTATACGGGAGGCCGAATAGAGCTATTGCCTATCACCGGCATCGAGGATGGACTGGCGTATGCTGTTGCTGTATTGGCGACTACTCTAGTCATGTCAACGGCAGCTATCCTTCAAATTTGCCTTTAGATCAGTCAAACTCGATTCAACATGTAATGCAAGTTGATCGAGTGATGGGAGCAACCGCAGTTCTGCCACACCTGGTCGAACGACTGCAGGAGGCATATGGATGTCGGCTACCGAGTATATATCGTTGATATCTCGTCAATACGATGGCTCATTTGATGTCTTTTGCACCGAAACCAAAAAAATAATGAAGGAGAATGATCCGAAGGTATAGGAATCGAGACGACATTGCTGTTCCACCTGATTGAAATCACGGGCGACGGTCAACAATTTCTCGAGCCCTTAAAAGCGCGCTAATACCATCAAGTCCACTTTCACCACTGCCTACATGTCTCGCCATCGCTGCTGAGCCTGGCTCGTGTATCCCATGGTGGCCGGCTCGATGCCCTGGCACGAGGCCTGGCATACTGTTGCTGAAATGCGGAGAGCTATGGAAACCACCTGGTATTCGCTCATGGTGTGTCGAATGTAATGGTGCCACCTGCGATGCTTGCCCATTCACGATAGGAGACTGGGTTGTCTGAACGTACTGAGGCGGAGGCGGCTCTGGCTTGGATGACAGGAGGGCGTGGATTGGTAAAGATGCGTCACTAGGTGTCCTCGATATATGGGAAGAGTTTGATGATGAAATACTCTCATGTGACGACGATTGTTCATGTTTCAATGATGGGGTTTGTGAAATGGACGGAGAACTAGACGACCCAGAACCTCTCGACAGCCTATTGGTGTGGGTGCGTTGTCCGGCGTGTATTCCGAGCACACCGACTTCAGGTGACCGAGAAAAGTTCTGAGGTGCAGCTCTCGGGTCTAGCCAAGATATACCGCTACCTGTAGCATCTCCAGGTAAACTCTGGCCGTCCGCCCAACCAATACGCTGACTGGCAGAATACATGGGGACGTCATGAGAATGAGGACTAGACAGTCCGCGCCGCCTCCCATGGTTAGATTCTTCGTGGCACAATAATATCGGCGAAGTGAGAGAATCGTCTACGTGGCTCGTCCCAGTTGATAGTGAGGTTATTGAACCTAACCTTTGTCGTCGTGATGGAGGAGGTTCACTTCCGTGTTGACTTTCAGAACCGCTACCGGTACCGCTTGTCGCTCCACCGGGTCCGATTGAAGCACCACTCGTACTACTACCGCGAGTACTCTCAGCATCGGTCTTCAGCCGTTTTGCAGCGTCTTTTTCTGGCTCTAGGTTAGCCATAGAAGAATTTACAATCGCGATTCACGCAGCTAATACCTTGCGTCTGTATAGCCTGTCTCTTCCGGAATTCGCGAAGGTATTCGTTGTACTTCCTGCATTCAGACGTCTTCTTGTACTCGGCTAAGTCGTGATTATACTTCTCCTTCGCCTCGTTTGCTTGTCTCTCGAAGGGCTCCTTCTCGGTGCGACCCAGGTTCTGCCAATTCTCACCCACCAACTTGGCAATTTCTGTAAATGTGAGGTTTTGCCCTTTCAAGTCCTCTCGCATTTCTAATAACAGTCAGTAAATTTTTTTTTGGAGCGCGCAAAACCCCAACAGATCATCAGCGTGCGATACGCGCTTACTATTAGAGAACAGAACGTAGGCTGACGGCGGTCGTTCCGGAGCATATTCGTCGGCCTAATATTCCGGTCAGATCAGTCATTTCATCTTGTCGATTGGTATGTTGCAAAGATGAAATCTGCGAATTGAAGCGAACCTTTGGATGCCTCCTATATTTCCTCTTCGCGACAGTCGGTCCAACCTTGGGATCTGCTCTCCCAACGTCGGTGCGATTCGAATCATGTCTGCCGTCCTCAATGCTCGTGCGGGTAGGCGAGACTAAAGAGACGTCCGGGGCAACGCCTCTGTAATTGGCAATACGGCGTTGGAGTTTCTTCACATAGTCAGCCAAAGCAGCTAGAGCTACGAACGGAGGGGACCGATGGCTTACTCTTCGATGTCCGAGCTTCACGCCCAACGCATCACTGGTGGTTGAATCAGCGCCAGAAGGGCAACGGACGACAGGGTGTGATCGAGACTTACAGATCAGATTCGGTAATGTCCAGTATCGTTTCCCAGGAGTCAAAGCCTTGGTCAATGAAGACACCGAGGTATTGAGAAATGCCCAACTCGCCGAAGACTGATTCGAGGAAATTCATATAGCTGACTTGTCCGCGTTACCACGGCACAACTATCAGCACTAGAGTGCGACTACCAAATCGTGAGCACGACGGAGTTAGCAGTCCCGACGGCGAAGGCAGATGCTGTGGCTGCTGCGCGTCTTAAGGAGCCGTTGAATCACGGTGACAGGGCTCGTCGGCACGGCGTCCCGTGGGTTATTTTGATCGGTAGCTAAACCCCGGAACCGAAGTGTCAACCCCCTTTTACCACAACCACTGGTCTAATAACCAGTCGGCTGAGGGTGACTGGAGCTGAACGCGGCAGTGGCGGCGCGATCGGCGGTTCTGTGGTCTGTCGGCACAAGGGAGGAATGCGACTTTCGAGACGGGCAATTGCAAGGCGCGCAGATCGGAACGGTAATCGGGACAGCGCGTCAGGGCCTGCCTCCGAGAGCGAGGCCCGAATAAGTGTGGGGACTGGGTATAGCGAATCTTAGCAGACTCTCACGGAGTTCGCTCATGTGGACAGTTCCAAGCCAGGCAGGGAAAACCGCAGGCCGACGATGCAAGCAATGGGTTCGAAGACGGCGGCGGGAACCGATATGGTGTTGCATTTGAGGATGCAGAAGGAGTCGATACATGCGGTTTTGGCCTGCAGACGTTCTATGGCAATGTTAAAAGGGATTCCATCTAGAAATTTAGCATTTATGGAGCCTGGGCGGCGTGGTACTATTCGATCTCACAGCGTAACTGAGATCCCCGAATGTGTGGATGCGACTACGCTAATAGTCCATTAGAGGATCGCACTGGATCGGGATCGAATGCCGAGTATATGTACTTGTGTACGAGCGACAGCACGGGCAGCCATGTAGTGTACAGTACTGTACTTGTAGAGCAGAGGGAGACACTGCAAGCAGACAGACCCATCCGTAAACTAGCGTAGCGTCATCTTAGCACTGCTTAGTACAGTACATAGTATGATGTGCTACCTACTACAGTACATCTACAGGCAGACATCGACCGGGAATCCGTGGATGTGAGGCTATTGCTGCACAGCTGGCAAGACTGCATGCAGGAAGTATGTAGTACAAGCCATGACCACATGGATAACATAAGGTACCTCCCTCGAGCACCAAATCTGCTATAGACAATGCAGTACTCGGCCCAGTGTACTGCCTCCAGTCACTACTGGGTACGGCATAGCTTGTATTCATACCGTACGGCAAGCCAGCCAACCTGGTCATGGAATTATCAACAAGTAAAGTAACTTAGCTGAATGGTATATGTAGTTCTACTAGCCGGTTTCTTTAATATTCAATCCCGGTGGCAGAAAAATCCCGAGCCCGCTAACGTTCGCGAGGAGAAGGCTTTCTGTACTGTACAAACACCCCTGGGTATGTAAGTTGTTAGCGTCGCACTAAGAGTTCCGAAATTGCACGTACCTTTCTGCATATAGTAACTACCATGAACAGATAACAGCATAGAAAGCAACTACGTACTGTAGAGTGGCGTTCCGCCGAGAGAGATGATTCAATGCCTTCGAGCAAGTTCGAAACAAAAGGCAGAATTCAGGTCGAGCCTAGGGCACCTGGGTTGCGTCTACAGTAGGTCAGACGAAAAGTTATCCGTAGCCAACCAGAAAACAACCTGCACGTGTAAGTAGCTCCGGTGCCAGAACAGAACACCTGCTAGTAAATTAGTCATCTGGGGTAGAAAGAAGATCGAGATTGGATTTGCCATTGTCCTGCTGTACAGTAGGAACAGCGAATTCTAATAGGGCCAATCATTGTCTAAGTGATGATAACAACGGACATGGACACTTTCAAACAGGCGGTACAATATTGATGGTTAATAGCCATGTGTAAAGAAAGTAGCGGGTGAAGTATAGCTCGTCAAATGTGGGTAGCAAAGCGAGGTACCTATACCTTAGAGATCCAAGAAAGAGGTAAGTGGTGGCAGCCGCCAGCGCTGAAGGAAAAAGACTTTACGGACCTCGAGGTAGTGCTCTAGCAAATCAAGCGCGAGCGGTCGTGAGCCTGCGGGGAGTGGCCTGATGAAATGGAGTCGACGATAGGATAGCAGTGGGGGAGTGGTCTGACGGACGGGGGTCGACAGCCGAGCGGCAGCCAATGAGAGCGAGCCGACAGAGGCCGGCCGGGGTATCGCCATCGACTTTTCAGCCTGGGATCGGAAGGCTTGGCAGGGCAGCCGCGTCTGGCCACCCTCCATCTTGGATTATTAAAGTACCATCAGCATGTGTGACAGAATGGCCATTTCTCAAAGTTGGATTCCGAATCCCCCGTCGTCATCACGGCACTTCATCGAGATCTTTGATGGAAATGGGGAACAAGTCGATTCTTCCACTGTGCGACAGCAGCACCAAAACCAATGACGCCGGCGGAACCACCACGAGGCGGCTCAACCACAGACACTCCGGGCAGGATCCGGGGGGGCGGGGGGGCGGCGGCCAAACAGTGACGGTAGGATGTCTATCTTGTGCAGCTGATACTGCAGAAACTACCTACATACAGTAGCGTAGGTAAACTAAAACAAAACCCCCCAATGGAACCTGAGAGGATTGGCGATTCAATGTTGATAGGTATAATACTTGTTTAAAGAGGGGCAGTACTGTCCAGGTCCTTCTGCCTTCTGTGCCGTCTGCTCTTCGTCGAATGGCACAAAGTCAAGTGGGCGTGCCTCTTATCGATAACACATGCACGTAATGATGTATCAGTACCATGTACATACCTAATCTTACATACAGTTAATAAGATTAGTACAGCTACAGCAGACGGGCAGTACTTGCTGCCTCCTATATTTACTTACGGGGTGTTATCGTGGTATTACAACAAGAGCAGCGTCAAGGCGTGCCTTTCGAGGTGCAGTGCCGTGATGTTGTCGCCGGCGCTTGCCCGGGGACTCGCGTGTACAGGGTACAGATACAATACCTAACCAAAGTACATACATATATGTAGATAGCTAAGTACTAAGTACCTACTGTAATGTAATAAGTTGCGTCGGCCACGAGGCAAACGGGGCTCACAGGCTTTTCAACAAACAACTATAGCACAGTGCTGTGAGTATTCCATTCAGCTTGAACCATCTCGATCCCGTCTGCCAGGTGGTGTCATATTCCTCGCCTCTCCCGCCACACCTGGCTACCTGTCTTGTTCATCACCGATTGATTACCTTGTCCCTCTTGCCCCATCCCAGCATCGCTCAGGCCTTTGACGTTGATCTACGCATATTACTACAATTTCAGGGATTTCACTGTGCAGACACAAGCCCTCAATGTCGCAGTCGCAGGACACCACCGCCCAGAACAAGAGTCACGACAGATCCGACTCCACCTCGCCCCGGGACCCTCACCAGCAAGAGGCCCATCAGGTGCCCAGCGCCTTGACGGCCCAGGCAGAGATGGCACAGGTACGTAGTACGTCGCGGCGATTCGTCGATGGACTTTCTGTTGGGCGTCTCCGAGCACGAAACAGCGTCTCATCCCCAATCACCCCGTGACCGAGAGGCTAATGTCACTCTCCGCCTCGATCTAGGCCTTCAAAGACCTTGCAAGGTATGTGGCTCTTTACCACAATTGGAGCTTTCTTCTCGTTGGCGTGCCATCATCATGCACCATGCACTGCCTCGGCGTGGCCAGCCGTGGCCTAGGCTCGGGGCCTTGGTCTCGCTATCTTGGGTGTAGCGCATCGAGAATTCCCCTGTCTCGGTTTCTGCATGGCCCCTGAATGCCAATTGCTCCAAAACGCCCATCAACAGTCCATGCGATTTCTTATCAGCTTTTGCGAAAATGAACACCGCATCTCCCATCCCCCATCCCATGCCGGATGCTCACATGTTCGTGGTCTATCCCTAGCATAGCCCATGCGCACCCTGCCTATGGCATTTGGCTCAATCCCATTGTTCATCCCGCTCCTCCTACCTCGCCAATTGAGAATACCCTTGACAAGCCACCTGGCCTGACCGCAAGCTGACTGCGTCGGCCTAGGGTCAGCAGCTCGTGCGCGTTGGCGTCTAGCAAGCTGCTAGACCAGCCGTGCATGATTCTAGGTCGGGTACCCGACGGGCTCGTTTGGTGTTTTAATTTTGGAGTAGACACACTAACCGGCTTTTCACCGCTTAGGGGCGAGCAACAAGCTGCTGCTATTGAGGCCAATCTTGCGAGACTCGAGAGCAAGCTTGATGCGCTACTAGCGTCTATCGAGGTAGCCGACCCAACTGAGGCGAACGGAAACACAGACGCGGATACGCAAAAGGACCAACCGCCTGAGAAGCAGAAGTAGACCTAAACATCACGAGAACGAGGCTGTCTTGCGTAGTACCTATCGCTCATATTGCTACAGCAATTTCTAAGGGAGGATGATCTTCGTGACCCCAGTACACATAGATTTTCTCAGCGCAAATGTATGCCTTGTGCCGTTTCTCGCGGAATTCTGTTTTGGGGGGTTAAACTGCCTCCTATTTGGCCTCTTTCTAGTCCAGGGGTTAGGCTATACGTCCTCACATATGATTTATTGTTATAGAGACGAATCAAACAGAACCGGGGTGTAGATAGGCTGTCGTGTAACTTGGTAGGCAACCAAATAGCGCATCGTGATAAACTACTGCCTCGAAAGAAACATGCCCATACGTACACGCCCTACCATTCTTCTTACCGCTGACAGTTTCAACCGAAAATCAATAATGGGAAAGCAGGTCTATGTTTGGAACTACAAATTCCCGAGCGTTATTTGAAATCCTCTGTGGAAGAAAGAAGACGGGCGAGCTCGTCATCGCATCAACGCATGTACAACTGATATAAATTGATATTAACTGTGCCTCCCACTGAATAGAAAGAAACAATACTGAGAAAATATGTTGGATGAAATCCCCACAACCCGACGGCGAGCAAGACATCGTGGGCAGTAACAAAGTTGTTCATCCACCCGGTCAACAGCCAACAAACGAGGTCCCATATCTTATTCGATGATCATGTTCAATTGGTCTGGAGCGCTGCATGTAAGCCAGGCTATTGACAAGTCGATGCTTTTGGCTAACGTAAAATAGAATAATTACAACTAAATGGTCACTCCGCCTTCAGGAAAACCGCTGCGGATCGATGTTTCTCGTCCCATCAACGGAGGCCTTAGATCTGTGGAATACTCAATGAACCAACCTCCAATGCGAACGTCCATAATCCATAAACAAAGCACGCAACCAAGATACAGGAGACTCATATCTAGGAGAGAAAATGCTAATTCCGAAACCGTAATGCTGAGTGGTCCCTAAAAGGGATTCCTGGCAAGCAAAGGTAAGCACCACTTGCAATAAACTGTAGTGAAAAGGTACGAACACAATCCTCTTAATAAAAGCCCAAAACGCCAAAAGAACTCCGGTTGCTGTGATGGCTCCCCTACAGTAGGTCCATGCGTCCATAGTTGCTCTAGAGCTCAGTCACAGTAATGCATAAAGCCTAATGGAGAGTGAGATGCTAAGTACAACTGTTTTGGAACGATGTAAACAGATGAGTCAAAGCTCGCCGGAAGCAAGAGCGAGTACTCGGCTCCCTTGGGGTATCGAAAATTGATGAGGATACATCAAATAATCGACATAGTACCAACGCCAATTAGTACCAACGCGATTATGGGCGGCATGCTTGCGGCATGCTTATTAACAGCTCGGAATCAATTTATACTGTTAGCCCTCAGCACGAGCTATGAGAAAGCCCAGTTAGTTGCTTCAACTGGATGGTTCGGAGAGGGTTGAACGTGCCCTTTGCAACGGGTCGCCCTGGGTTGCCGCTACCAAAGACGGGCTTACACCAGATGCGCTAGTTGTCATTGCGCGAGCTTCGAGAATAGGTCGCGCAATTGTAGTCGGCTTCGAGTCGGCGTCGGACTCCTTAGGATGACAAGCAAGCTCTCTTTCTCGGTTCTTCTCGAGCAAAGCACCCCCAAGAGTTGCACATTTGAGGATGGTCTGTATCAGATGATTTTGCTGTAGGGGTTTTGAAAGATATTCGTCCATCTGAGCTTGAATGCATCGCTCTCGGTCTCCCATCATGGCATGGGCTGTCAGTGCAATGATTGGAGTCCGTACTGCTCCAGCATTCCGTTCGTACTCGCGAATTTTGCCAGTCGCCTCGAAACCACCCTGTTGTATTAATTAGCGAAGGAAACGGGACAGTCTCGAGGGGTCATACCATTATAGGCATCTGGACGTCCATGAGAATAACATCAAACTTCTTTGATTTCACCATTTCAACAGCTTCTAAGCCGTTTCCAACAACGGTTACCACATGGTGATATTTTTCAAGAATCTTGACCGCTAAACGCTGGTTAACACGGTTATCCTCAGCAAGCAATATCTCAAATGACCGCGTGTTGTCGGAAAATGAAGGAGTTGCTCGGTTTTCAAGAGCTGGGACCATGCCATTTCCAAGGTCAATGGGTTCGCATGGTGTTGTCATATAGGATGTAATGCCAAGGTCTAGACACGACTTTAACGTAATGTGGACAATAGGTGCGAGCAGGACGATGGGGAGATATTTGAAATCCTCAACCCCGCGCAATTTCCGAGCAGTCTCGATAGACTCGACTATAATGACGTCGTATGGCGGGTTGTCAGAGCCAGATGTGGTTGGGTTTCTTTCTTGGTCCACCACCACGGGTACAAGACCCAAGCTCCGCAGCATGGTGGTTATTTGTTTCCCATATCCCGATAGACCCTTGTCAATAAAAAGGACCTGGTGCCCTTTATATGGCTTAAGCATCTTCTCAATGGAACCAAGTCCGCCGTCGGCCAGTTTCACAACACAAGTGAAGAAAAAGGAGCTTCCCTTGCCAAACTCGCTTTTGACCCAGAGATCACCACCCATGAGCGTAACCAGTCTCTTCGAAATGCTAAGACCGAGTCCAGTGCCGCCAAATTTGCGAGTCATCGAACCATCGGCTTGTTGGAAGGTATCGAAAATCAGGTTCAGCTTGTCTTGCGGTATTCCTATGCCAGTATCTGACACGATGAATTCGATGGCATATTTGTTTTCGTCCTCCGGTTGAAAGTCTTTAGACTCTTGAATAGTCAAGCTTACTTCGCCGTGTTCTGTAAACTTGATAGCGTTGCCCACTAAATTGAGGATGATTTGCCGCAGGCGGAATGAATCTCCGACAACATGGTCAGGAACAGAACTATCAACTTTGTACGTGAGATCCAGAAACTTCTCGTTTGCTTTGACAGCTAGAGTCTTCAGAGCGCCGAAAACGGTTCCTCGTAGCGTGTATGGTATCTCCTCCATTATCATCCTCCTAGCCTCGATCTTGGACAAGTCCAGGATATCATCTATAATGGTCAGCAGACTGTTGGCGAGCTGGTTTACAATGTTCAGCATTTCTCGCTGGTATTGCGTAAGGTCGGTGTCAAGGGTCAGTTGCGTCATTCCGATAATACCGTTCATAGGTGTACGGATCTCGTGGGACATGTTAGCCAGAAACTCAGATTTTGTCTTGTTCGCCTGTTCAGCCGCTTCTCGTGCTTGAGTGTTCCTCTGGATGCTATCGCGCAAGTTGAACACCATCTGATTGATTTTGCGCTTGAGCTCATCCATCTCACCGCTGGCCTCGACGTCTACAAGCTTAGTAAAATCGCCGTCGGTGGCTGCATTCGTAATATCGCCAAAGGCGCGCACTTGGGTCGTCTGTAAAACTTGTCAACCGGGTATTCCAGCGAAACCACATCTCGGATGAAAGACCACTAACCAAGTTGGTAGCCATTGTATTGACATCGGCCGTGATTTCTTTCCACCGCCCTTTAAGACCACCAACATCTGCCTGACCACCCATCTTACCATCTACACCGACGTCCCTGGCTACTCGCTGCACTTCGTTACAAAACACCGAGAGGCGATCGACCATGTTATTTATCGTTTCTTTCAGCACCAGTATCTCGCCCTTGGCTTGAACGTCGATTTTCTGACTCATGTTCCCGTCGGCAATAGCTTGGGTCACGGTCGAGATGCCGCGTACCTGTGAAGTCAGGTTCAAGGCCATCGTGTTGACATTCTCCGTAAGATCTCGCCATTTGCCCTCAACCCCATCGACTCGGGCCTGTCCACCAAGAGTTCCGTCCGTGCCTACTTCTCGGGCAACCTTGCTCACCTCGAAGGCGAATGTTCCAAGGCGATCAACCATAGAATTGATAGTAAGCTTAAGTTCCAAAATTTCGCCCCTGACCTCGACGCCGATCTTCTTGGTCAAATCGCCACGAGCGACAGCGGCGGTGACTCTGGATATCTCTCGGACTTGGGTTGTCAAATTCATGGCCATACCATTGACATTATCGGTCAAATCGCGCCAAGTCCCCTGGACATCGTTGACAGTTGCTTGCCCACCTAAGCGCCCTTCCGTACCGACTTCCCGGGCAATCTTACTAACCTCTCGGGCAAACTGCTGTAGTTGCTCGACCATAGAATTGATAGTCGACTTGAGCTCGAAGATTTCGCCCTTGCACTCTGCTTGAACCTTTTGCGTCAGATCACCTTTAGCGACTGCGGTAGTAACCTTTGCGATGTCGCGGACTTGGGTTGTGAGGTTGTTCGCCATAGCATTGACGTTGACCGTCAATTCGTTCCACATGCCTCGAACTCCCATGACATCGGCTTGGCCACCAAGCATACCCTCAGTGCCGACATCTCGAGCAACACGTGTAACTTCTGATGCAAATGTGCGCAGTTGTCCCACCATGGTATTAATCGTCTGTTGAAGCTGAAGGATCTCGCCCTTAGCGGGTCTCTCAATCTTCTTTGTCAAATCACCATGAGCGACAGCTGTCGTTACAGAAGCAATTTCGCGCACTTTCGCAGAGTTAGCTATGATCAATACTATGAAGGGCTGGTGAGTGAAATGAGCGTACCTTGATCGGTCAGGTTTTGTGCCATTATGTTGACTATAATGAGGGTCAGCAACAGTTCTCCGGTGCACCGGTGCTGGGAGTAATACCATTGTCAGTTAGTTCTTTCCAGGTGCCGTCTACGCCTTCAATCTTAGCTTGGCCACCCAGTATTCCGTCTGTGCCGACTTCACGGGCAACCCGGGATACTTCGCTAGCGAATACCTGAAGCTGGTCCATCATGGTATTAATCGTTCTCTTGAAAGTCGTAATTTCCGGGTCCATTTCAACAGTGTTCATACGGACTTTCTTGCTGAGGTCACCCCGCGCGACGGCGGTGACGATCTCACCAATCTCGCGCAGTGCTTTCTGGAAAGCTTCATTGGCCTTTTGATGTTTCCATAATTCACGTTCCAGTGTTGCCACGCGTTCTTTCTCGATCATCTGAAGCGCCTTTTCTTGCAATTTCCTTTGCTCCACCAGTTGAGCATTTACATTTGTCAATTCCTGGCGCTGGTTGTTGAGTAGTTTTGTTTGGTCATCGATATGTTCCCGTAATCCTTCGAGAGCTTCGTCCGTGAGCGGCATCATCTTAACAGTACGCTCGTGTGATACGCCATTCCGGTTCGATGGGAACTTTGGCCGTCCTGATTGTGCCGAATCATCTTCGAACGGAGACCCGAGTGTCTCGTTAGGGGTGTCGGGGTAGTTGGGTGCGTTCGCAGCACTAGCTTTGGCTTCGAGTTGTTGGATTCTCACAACGAGGGCTGAAAGCTCCCGCTCGAGGTCTTCCTTGGCAGCACTGTGGCGGCCTGGCAACTTGATATCCGAGCCGGTGCCGATAGGAACAGGGCTCAAATCGTTCGACGAAACGGCTAAGTCTTTGACGATGGCAGCGACTGCTACCAAAGTCTGTTCATCGGCCATCTTTGCAACGAGATAGGAATCCCCTGCCGACCTTGGACGCTGAGAGCCTGTGGGATAAAATGCGGGGAATCGACAATGACCGCGGCAGCCGCGATCGATAAAACGCTGAAGAAAATCTATGACAACTGCATAGAACTGGGTGGTAACGCTCTTGTACCAACAGATGCGAAAGGCAGTGCTACAGTAGGCCTATAAGTCGGGGTCGGGGTAGTCCAAGAGGCGTTGCTGTTGCTGCATATCCGCCCTGACGAGCGAGTGGGTATACAATATGAGACGAGGCGACCAGCAAATATCGAGTGGTGTTTAAAAAGGTCGCGGGTTCAGCCACGGACAGATAGAGATTAGAGTCGCGTCGGAGCGAGGCCGCTGGGTGTGAATAGGATGGATAGTGGAGAGTCGGAGACGTTGTGCAGCGGGTTTTGTTGGAGAGAAAGTACGAAAGAGGAGCAAGGTCGAACCGACTGACGCTATGATTTCTCGACCAAACCCGAGATGGGTCTCGGCGGTGGCTACAGCCCTCAAAACCCGGAGTCCAACAGCGGAATCGGTTCCTGTTCAGCAGCAGCAGCAGCGATGATAATGCCCGCAGCAACGACCACGGCAACTTGGAGAAGCAGGTGCAGGTGCAGGCGCAAGTGCAAGTGCGAGTGCAAGCAAGTACAGCGACAGGCAGGACAGCAGACAAGGCGGAGGTGGAAGGGATGGGCTTGTCTTGCTGGGAAAAGAAAGGCGGATTGTGTGACGCCCGTGGGACCGTATAGCGCGGGAGGTGCTGGCCATGATTGGCCCTGTGTGGCCAGGGGCGAGCCAGACCAACCGGGGATGCGCTGGGACGGATGATTAGATTCGGCCACTCAGAGGCGAGCTCCCCGAGGGTGTCGACGAGGTGTCTCTTTCCAGGTCTGGTCTCTTTCACTGCCTCCTAAGGTACCTTAGGTACCTATCCACCGCCCACTGCTTTCACACAGGTCAAGTGCCCTACCACAATGACCAAGGCCGGTTACCTACCTAATGTACCAATAGATTCCGGCCGAGTTGCAAGCCCCAGACTCCATTACCTTTTCCTTTGCATCGGTGGTACCTCCAGACCGACCGTAAAGTAGGTAGTCATGTACAGGACACTTATTTGCCGCGTAGTGGCGCGCTACGCCTGGTCGCATCGTCCCAATGTGCTCTCCATCACGCTAAGAGGAAGCGAGGGGGGCTATAGGAAACGATCACCATGGCTATTACCAATTCGGCACTACGTGCCAAGAACCATGACCGTCCCAAATTTTTGGGTCACATACAGAGGTAGTGTAGTCCGTTTTATTTTATTTTATTCTATTCTGATACTCATTTGGGACTGTCCTGGCAGATTGGTACCATCACCTCGGCCAGCCGGCTGGCTATCCACCGTCAACCGTCCCAATACGAAAATCACCGGCAATCAGTTTTATTTGTTGCTATAATTGTGACACCAGAGCATAGGTAATCGTACAACGGTATATTTGTAGCCCCAGCCCAGCCATCGTTGTGTAACGCAACACGTTAAATACCCGACGACTACAGAATCCTAAATAAAATAAAAGAAGAAATAACAGCCAAGAGTAAAGAATACTTACTGGGTATTCTGCTCGTTTTATTATGCTATACTAGTATATGCCTTCAAGATGTATGAGGCGTTACCTGGACAGTTAATAAAATATTTATATCTATGTTAATTTTTTTTTAAATGTGGACGACAGTGCCATACATAGTAATTGCATTTCAACCGGAGCTGGATGAAAGTACTTAGGTAGTGGCTTAGCCACCTCATCAACTCCTGAAACCTCAGGTACCTACCAAATCTTGTTTAGAGCGCACAACAGCCCCCACCCCCATTCGACATGTATATACAGAGTAGAAATAAGATATTGCTTGTATTATACTACATACTAATAGGGGGCTACGAGGCACAGTGCTTATAAAGACCCCTCACAGTGGATGCAACGCCAATTACTCCAATCAATCTAAGGTACAACATCAATACCGTGGCCAATTGCGACAGTATCTTGTATAGCCTTCCATGCGACCCTTAACTCAACCATAACCATAAGCAAAATCCTGCAATTAGCAGCAGTATGCCTACATAGTAGCATAGACCCTGAGAAGAGACAAGGGGAAATAGAAGGGAAAGGGAGAAAGCGACCAAATCTCTAGACGCAAGGCATTAATTAACGGTGGAAAAGCGGATGTATCTTGAGAAAGTCTCATGAAGCATAAACAGGGTCCGCAAGTTAGAGAGACAAACAGAGAGGTAAAAACAAACAGCTTACACTTCCGATTCTCCGTGATGAATGGTTCTACCTCCGTTTTAAAACGATTGCCGCACTTCATGCGTACTGGCTAATGGTCTACTCATTGGGGTTTGGGGGAATTGCTCATGTCTACGCTTCTAGCACAGCAGAATATCCATATGCAAAGCATGTCGCAAGAAAAGGTCTCAGGCTAGCGGTGCACGGAGCATGGTGCCACATCATGATTGGGTTTTCAGGAAGCGTCTAGGCCCTCTCCAGATCTCAGATGCCTAGCCATGGTTGGTTATCACAGGATGTTGTGCCAGGGGACAGAAGCCGGATACCACCATGACCAAGACTTTGCACCTTGACCCGAGGGTCCTTATCCGAAGCCCACGTTCACAGACCTCTCGGTCTCGACTCGTGTGACTTAGAGACCCATTATCAAAACTTCATTATGGAGATCTTTAAGAGCGAACACCAGCCCGGGATAGGTGCCGAATGAGACGCCGCATTGATTGGTCGACCGGTGTTGATCGACGTAGATTAGCAACATAAAGCCCTAGGTTACAGAGATTGAAACCTAGACGGGCTGGAAAGGGGTCCGTCCTTTGTTCGCAGCTGGCAAACTCCGTTTAGGACCCGGCGTCGCTTATGACCAACCCCGAGATCAACAGGCACAACAGACCCTCGGCATGCTTTCGAATATTTATGGTATCTCATAATGTCCCTCCTCGCGTGCCTAAACCTCCGGAAACACCGATGGTATTCATGCAACCGCAACAAGCGCAAGAATAGGTGATAACGAGGAGTTTCTTCAACAAAACGGCCAGCAAATGCCCATCTAGGTTGTAGGCCAAGTGCTACTCCTCCAATATGCATAATGATGTCATATCGCATTGGGTATACACTGCTATGCTAGGTAGGTACTAAGGACTTAGGCTAGGCTTGGCTAGCTTCCTCCTAGCAGCTAGCTGCATTTGCTCGCTTCTGGGAGAAAAAGAGGGCACACCAATAACAAGTCTAGCGCTAATAGGATCCGAACCTATCCTCTACTAGTACTGTATCATCTGTCCGCTTAACGGCACCACAGCTACGAAGTTCTACCAATTGGTCTTTCCCTCGCTGTCACACAAAAATAAAAGCCGCAGCAAATCAATCCGGCGCCCAGGCTGCCCAGGCAGATACTTCCGAGCCGTAGAACAAACAAGCCCTGAGAGGGAAAATTCTAATACCGTTGAGTGGACGCAACCAGCTGTCTTTGTTATTACCACCAGCAAACGATGCATTAAGTGGCAGGGCGCTCGAGTGCGGCATCGACGGCACGGCAAGGCAGCCTAGGCAGTACCGAAAATGGGGATGCGGAACAAGGTATAACCCGAATGTCTAATCATTCCTAGGTTCACGCGGGCCAAATAGCAGGACCCTTATACTGCAAGGTTGCGTAGGTCGACAGGGCCCTTAGATAGGCTTCCAGTGTACTGTAATGTACGCAGGAGGTAGCGTACACAAGATCTCGCAAGAGAAACGAGTGATTGGCGGGGGCGGGGAATTCGAGGTCGACGATGCGGGAAAAGGGGCTTGCTAATACTCTATCTACTGTAGGTGCGTTTTGTCGTGTCAATCTTCATTACCGTAAGTAAGTAGGTAGGTACGATAACGCTTTACTGCACGTCTACCTATCTCCAGGCCTCCCAGGTCTCTGATCTAAACTAGATCGGTTTTCAATACGAGATTGCGAGAATGCCGGTACTGCGCGGATAGTTGACCAACACGAGTCAGGGATAACAATCTGCGAACATGTGCTTCTGGGGCTACTACCCAAGTACACTATTGTAGGGCGCGCAAAATTACGTATACAACCCGAGGACCCTTATTTCCTGTCCATGGCTTTGGTTCTCTTAAGTCGGATGAATATGCGAAAAGATTGGAAGCGAATTCTGGCCCACTTGAACAGCCGTATCGGCGCCTGGCTTCAAGTCGGCACGAAACGGCCTTAAACCAGATACCAAGGCAGACTGCCATGTGGTTACCGGTCAGAAGGTCGGCCCTTAGTACGGCCGATGCTGCCGTGTCACAGACAGCCAGCTGCTCATATCTGCGTAGCCTTACCGGCTGTCAACAGCCACTAAGGACTTCTCCCCAGCAGAGCAACACAGGAAAGCGATAAGATGAGCCTCATTGGCTCCGCTGGGGTTGACCGCCACCGATCTGCGGTCTGTCAAACAGATTCCCCGCCTTCGCCACCAACTCCCCGACCCCAGGTGCCGCCCCGGAAAATTGTACTGTACAGTAGGTAGGTACGGAGGTCCAGACCAAAATTAACCATTATCCTTGGCAATAGCCCACAGTGCAAGCCGGTAACAATTGCTAGATCGCCAACAGCCCGACTCAGCGTTGACATAAGCTGGCACCCTCGTGGGCCCTACCTAGGTAGGTAGGCTAGGGCCCCTAGCTACGCTGCGGCTAGCGGTAGCTCTACCCTAAGCGTACAGCGCAATTAGTAGCCTGCTACGCCTTTACTTTACTGTCCTTACTTTGCAGACCGTTAACGGCCCGAATTACTGCGTACCGAGCCGCTAGACCGTATATAGTTTATTTTATTTACACTATAGGCCATTACCAAGGATAATGGTCAATTTTTGGCCTGGACCTCCGTAGACGTCGCTGGGAAAAAGGCGGTTAGCAAAACTACTTGTAATACCTAGAAACTGGAACAGGCGCCCAAAAAGTTCCTGACAGCGGTCGGGGCTTCCCCCCGGCCTATGAACAGGTCCAGGAACGACCTAGTGTTTTTGGAGAGCCAACTCACGTGGCATCTACCCGGTGATATGTCACATGTAGGCAAGGTTGGTCAAAAAAAGGTCTCGAAGAATCCAACGTACAGGAAACGTACAGTAGTCTCTCGGCTTGGCTGTCTCGTTCTGCGGCTGCTACAGTGCTTGTGCACATGCCATGATTATCCAGCACTACATCGCCACATCACAAATTAGGTACCAATAGACAGATATCAAGTCTCGTAACGAGCCGTGAGAAACCTAATTTGTAGCAAACTTGCGGTCCTATCTCTACGAAGTACATCCTTTACTCTTACCCGCTATGATGGCAGTATATTCCAACCTCTGTTCCATGTTCTAGTACAAGAACACTTTGGCCACGTCTACGTCCGTTAGGTTTAGTTGTAGGTAGCGTGGCTACCGGGAAGGTGGTCCAACATAATTGATCTTTTATCATCACTACCTGAAAGATTTGAAAATTGGCGAGCAAGAGGAGATGACGGATTACATCGTGAACGCATCTGATATTTAGACTAGGCTGGGTGATATTATGTTAGGCTTGCATGACAACGAGCCACACGTACCATCTTCCGAGAACCTGGCACCACGGGGTCGTAGTTATGTACCTAGGGAGTAGGTTGCGACACCCGGCTACGGAATATGATACGTCTCAAGGAATTCTGTAGGCCTTCGACCATGTTGTGCAATCAAACAGGTCAAATTTGCCACCACATTATGTACAGTACCTACTGTACATCAACTTAGATCTGCTACTCACAGCCGATACGCTCAAGGGTTGAACATTTAGTGGATGTGATCTATTGGAACCTTATTTTATGACAACCACACTGCAGCCCTTTCAGCTGAACTAAGTACGACAAGCCCAATTTTTCTTTGAAGTATGCACTCCGAACTGGGCTTTATATTCTGTTCAAAGAAGGCATTGCAGCGATTAGGAATAAAAGGAGAGGAAAAGGGGAGCTATTCATCGTAATACTCAGGTACCTACTTCAATGTCACCCAATGCCTGGGTAGGATTTTATGAAGCGATGATTTAAAACTGCTAGATTTATACACAAGACATCCCCGACTTAAACTCCGCCCCTCCCAACTAATATCACGCATCTTATAGAACAGTTCTTAGGAGTTACTAAGTACCACAATCAAGGATGCCTATAAACATGGGGTCAACTGTAACAAAACTTAGAAAAATAACTAAATTCAGGCTACTAAGAAATAAACCGCACTATAAAAATCAACGCCGATAAGCCCATAGCACATAACCTTCGCCAGAGAATGACTCCACGTAGACATGATTCGATTTTGAGTTGGGTATCGGATAACCAGGGGAGCAACGGGGTATAACAAGAGGGATGGAGGGTATGTTCATTCCGCCATGAGAAACAACGAACATAGAACGCTTGTTTCAGTACAAGTCTTGCAAATGAACATACCGACCATAGAAAATAGATAAATGCAAATTGCTGAACCCCATCATCTTCCAGCTCAGTCCTACTTTTCAATACCGGGACCAAAAATGGAGCTCGGATACTCGTTTACCACTTATGCAACTTCGATAGGTGACTTATTAACGCCGCGGTATACCACCTCGGCCAAAACTTGCGCCAGCGCTGTTCCAGCCCTGGCTAACACTTTGCTTTACAATCATCGCTGCCGCCGCCGCCGCAGCCATTCGTTCCTTCTGACGGTGTCTCTCCTTGAGATACCCAGTAGCTTCGGGGCGCATGCGCAGGATGCGGAGAATCATGTCATCAGACGGATCAGCCTGAGCCTCCTTTCGCTTCTCTTCTTTGGCGCGGCGCATTGTGCCGAGATTTCGGCTCATCATAATGCTCTTGCCTCTACGGATAGTACCCATGCTTGCAAAAGCTGGGCCCGCAGCGGCACCGCCAAAAGCAGGGGGTGCCGACAGGCGGTTCGAACTGGCCATCTGGCCTTGGAGCTGCTGCTGCTGCCGTTGAGCAGTAGCAGCTGCCATACGCTCCGATGTCCGGACAAGGTTCTCAGTGCTATCAAAGTAAAAGAAGTTGAGTGAGTTCAGTTCGTGATACTTAGGCGATCTGAGGACTTCGGCGGGAACACCCAATACCTCACCAGTCTCGTCTTGCGCGTTGAAGAAACTGTAGAGTAATTTCAACCATTTAAAAACTACGTCGAGTTCTCGTTGGCTGAGAGGACGTTGACTTGATGGCTTCTCCGATAAGGGCGGCACAACGAGAGCTTCGATAGCCATGAGGACCTCTTTCCATAGGCGTGTCATTACCGCAACCATTGTCGCATCAGTCAAAGTTTCCTTCATCGTTGAGAAATTATCATTGAAATATGCGAAGAGCGACTGAAGGGCGTTCGCGACATCATCATCAGTGAGCGTAGGCAGGGTGGAACTTCGTTTAAAAAACGAGTTGACTTGAGAAGCTAGGTTGCGGCCTAGGAGACTACGTAACGCTTCGTACGAGAGCGATGCGTCGATCTGCCTTGAGAGCTGCAAGTTGTCAGTCAGGTGATCCGAGAGCTCTACTGAGAGTAACCTACTTTATCTGTGATTTTGCGAACCATATCACGCTCTGTCCTCTTCAGATGTCGGAATGCCTTACCAAAATAAAACTGGATGTCATCGCGCTCTCCTTCCATACTTACTCGGAGGAGAATCCTACCCTGTGTGTCAAGGTCAAGCCAAAATTCCCTCGGCAGATAGTCACTAAAATGTATTGGGTCCAACTTTAGAGAAGTTCTGCCTACAAAATCGTGGTCGCCGAAAGTATCGTAATCCCAGATTGTTGCAACAATATTGAGGGCGCCGGATACCGTCACGTCGATAGATTCATCCCACCGAGGACTAAGAGTTCTCATGATGATTCGCGTCTTATGTAGGCGCTTCTGGTATTCATCCACAAGCACAACATAAGGATCACTAGTCCCGTTTGGATCGCATGCTTTGATCTCTTCGGCTTCGACAATCTTGATGGTGAAGACGTATTTCGCTGGCCGTCGAACCTGTCTTTTGGGACCGTCTACCTTCTCCAGTATCGCGGCGCAGGCATCGACGTTCATGGTCCTCTCAAGCTTGTCCAACTCTTGCATGGCCCACTCGATGTTGTTTAGCTTGACCAAGGACTAAAATAGATTAGAATCTTATTTGGCAGCAAAGTATAACTAAGTACTATACCTCTGGATAGAATTGAAAAGGCTCCATTTTCTCTTTATTATTCCATGCATCTTTGGCATACTGCATAAATCTGCTTTGGGTCGTCTGACCTGACGCTGTTGCTTCCTGTTCACTGGGTCTCAGCGTGTCCATTTCCTTGACGAAACGTTGATCCACAATCTCGCAGTAACGAGCGATGCTATTAGCAAAGATCTTGGACAAAGCTGTCATGAAACGAGCATGATGAACGTCGTTATCCCATTCGAGTTGGAATACCTGGTCCGCAGTTTGATGGAACAACTGAAACATATCAATCACAGAATGACTGTGGCGGTCAGCATCTCTGGGAGCTTGTTCCCCTTGGCCACGAACTTGGAACTGGTCGTGCTTTATTGCCTCGTCTACAAACGCTTCAGCTCGCTCCTCTGCATTGTGAATCCATCGCCAGACGAATTCAACAAGAAGCTCTTCAACGTCAAAGGTGAAGGGCTGGCTAGGAAGTGACGATCGGTGGATGCGCCGGATTTCAACAAGTTCCTTATACAGATCAAAGCCATCTTGTAGAGGGAGCTCGTCTCCCCTGTCTCGTGCGACCTGCACAATTCTTTTGACCAGCTCATGGGCGTCGTTTTCAAAGCTTGGAAAGATAGTCTTAGCAAGGACAGTCAATGGATTAACTCCCATGATTACTGGGTTGCTTCTGTAGCGCTTTTGGATTTTTTCGCAAAGCTTAACGACCGAGTTCCCCAGGTTCTTCACATGGCTGAAATTCCAATCTTGCTGGTCTGGAGGTATCCCAGCATCAAGAAACCCACGGTAAGCATTCGCGGCTTGCTCCACCATACCATCCTGAAGCATTTTAGTGTACTCCATCGCCTCCTCTTCTTTTCGGGAGAAGCCAGAATCACTTAAAATGTGATTCTGTAGTACGTGAACCGAAGGGCCTGCCGAAGGGGGTTTAGGCTGATAACAATGCATAAGAATGTCGTAGAGCTCTCGTAAAAGCGCATCATGTAAAGTATACAACGTTTGTTGATATGTAGAAGAGTCGGTAAGAGTCCACCTATCTCGATCTATGGTTGCGAGACTTTCACTATATAGGTAGATGTGTGGTGGTTTTTTAAGCTCCTTCTCTGGCGGAGGACTTTTGACTAAGTCAAACGCAGAATCCAAATCTATAACTGTGAAGAGTGTGTCGGTGAATCTGCGGGCGGCCACCTCCATGTAAACAACGAGTCGAGTGAACTGAGGTATCCGCCAGCGAACACAAAGTTCTGTCAGAAGTTCTATTGACTGTTTTGAGAATGGGCCATTCTGTTCATCTCCGTTTCCATGCATGGCATCGAACTCCAAAGCATAATTTGCGATGACTTTAAGGAACTCTCGAGGATCGGAAGGAATGAAAGTATAATTCGCTTCGTCGACAGCCCTAATACTACTAGTATCCTCAAGTGTCATGGAACCCAGACTGAGCCTATTTTCTATGCCGTAAAACGAAGTCCTCTTTGAGCTGGATGATACCTGGCCTATATTAGCGTACGACTGCTCCTCCCCGTGTCCGGCACCAGGACTCGTCAGCAACGGTTTCTCAGTAGCCGCGCTACCACCCGAGGATGTTTTGGCGAGCTCTGGCTTCGCCGTCAGAATTTCCATCATCATGCTTGTTAGAAAGTGGGTCTCGGCCTTTTTCCAGTCTTGATATGCCTCGTCGATCTCAAAGTCCTGGCTCTGTAAGACGCCTGACATATTGGCATTCAGGCGATGCTGGTATGCTTTGAGATCCCTAAGCGCAGCCTCTTCAGTCCAATTTGGCCGCTGCGTGTCTATGTGACTCTGGACGTCAGAGTGCGACAGCCCGAATATCTTCGCAACAGCCTGGACCATGGGCATATCCTTGACATCATAGGACAGGGGAACAATTACTTCGATATGCTTCCCCGCATCTTGGCTCGAATCGATGAAGAGATTCTGATCGTTTGTAAGAAGCTTGTTTTCAAGAGTATTCAATCTGCTCATGAGCTCGGGCTTGTCCCTTTCATTCTGGGCACGCAAGGTGTTCGTGACAAGCCTCACGAAGAGGGCCACATGCCTGTCGACGAGAAGTTTCCAGGAGTCATCACCTGGGGTGTGTCCGAGACTGCAAGCCTTGGTGGCAGCAGAATAGAAGATCAAGACCAAGGGCTCAACCTTGCGCTCCTTATCGATGCTCTTCTTGAAATTGGCCTCGGTAAAGGCAGTGTAGGCCTGGGCAAAAGTTTTCTTCACAGCGGCGTCGTTGTAGCCAGGGAGAGTCTCGGAGCCCCTGATGACGCCCTCCATCCGCTTCAGTAGAGGGGTGTGGAAGGAATGGGGAAGCTTGACGCTCGTCGAGTTCCCGGGCACGAATTCCTTGACCAGGTCACCAATATTGGAGGTATGGGTTCGAGGCGGGGGTTTCGGGGCGGGAACCCATTGTTTCCGTTTCGCCTTGGGCTGGATAAGGTAGTGGAGGTAGGCGACGCGGAGGGCGTAGGAATAGGCATCGTCGTGGCTCACGAGGACGGGTCGCGCAGCTAACGAAGCGGCGCGGCTCCGGCGGCTGCTGTTGCTCCGGACGCTCTGGATACTATCGATGCGCCGGTTGATGTAGGACTTCCCGGATGTCGGTGACATAGTGTGGCGCGCGGAGAGTGTGGTCAGGTCAGGTACCGATGCTGGGTGATGCGTACGTCGTATGCACGACAAGCATGACAGACTAGTTTGGACCGAGTTGGTTCGATTGGGGCAAGGGTTGTGAGGGTTTGGCTAGGCACCAAGGTTAGGCAGTGGCAGTGGCAGGAGTCAGAGGAGAGATTGTGAAATGGCTAGTATCTGGAAGACGCCGTGTCCTGGGTGTCTGTCTGCCTGCTCGATCCAGATGACAATATTAACTTCGGACTAGGTTTGAAGAAGAAGGGGCAACGTCCAGTACAGGCCAAGGTAAGGCATAAGTTAGGTACATGTAAGGTAGCGCTAGGCGTGCATGGCGCAGGTGTGGGCGCTTAGAGGTGTCAGTGCTCCCTGGCTCCCTAGGATCACTCGCTGCAAGAGACCAGGCCAGGTATCCATTGCCGCCTGGGTGGGATGCTGCAAACCCCACCGGCTCTGGACGTCATAGGGTTATTTCTTGGTGGGGCGTGAGGACTCGGGAGGGTACACCCTACCTGAGGTATATGTAGGTTTTCAAACGGTACGCTGTTCGATTAAACGCTCTATTAGATTATAAAACGATGTTGTAGCAATGTTAGAATATAAGCAGCGGCCTACCCTAACACCGCAGCAAAAAAACGTAGTTGCGGTTATAAATATTACGGGCGCTCTAGCTTAACGACAAGTACTAGTTACGCACTTACTTTAATAGCGTCGTACAACATACTTATGTATCAGAATGTGTGGCAGGTATGACTGACAGTGCTATAAGACTACCCCTCACGGTGGATTCCTTGTAGCTAAAACCATCCCTCCTACAACATATTTTACCTACCCCCAAAATACACACATTACACATGCCCAAATTTTGGTTAGCGTGTCCTAGCCTGTTCAAAAACGGGCTTCCCCCCTATAGGTACACTGCGCAGGTATACATAGGTACCTAGTATCGTACCTAGTGTACAGTAGCGAATGCACTGCCATTTACCTACGGTGCCTACATACATGTAGTACTTACCTTAGGTACCTCGTCGTGCATATTCATGATAGCATATGGATGTTGAATATCTGTTCCAAATGCAGCACAGATGAGTTTGGAGTGGAGTGGCAGACTACATGTAAACACCTAATTATATCTACATCGTATTGCGCTACGGTTACATCCATATACGTAGACTGCAATTGAGCTCGAAGCTCATGGTACTGATGAGCATCTAGTGTCTTACCTCGCCAGGTGATTCTTTCGCTTATAGGCGATTTACTGTTGGTTCTGAAAATAGAACAGGTCTGGCTCAAGAGTCTTATGACAAGCACCAAGATTGAAAAGAATCGTGAAAGGAGGCCGGGCTATGCTCATGATTACTTAAGTACTTAGGTAACCTGAGCCACCTACGACGCGAATCCATGTGACTCGATATCAATACGAACAATCATGTGTAGCTAG
Organism: Xylaria acuta; assembly: GCA_022495125.1. Taxonomy (NCBI): domain Eukaryota; kingdom Fungi; phylum Ascomycota; class Sordariomycetes; order Xylariales; family Xylariaceae; genus Xylaria; species Xylaria acuta. The sequence continues at coordinate 131,945 of MU383138.1, read as the reverse complement.
TATATTGCGCCACAAGGTATTGCTCGGTTATTCTTCTGCGTGGAAATAGGCAGAACTATCAAAGGGAAAACAAGGTGAAGATGATCTGGGCACAGTAGTCACATCCCTACCAATATAAAAATCACTGCGGACGCCGGTGATGACCTTAGATACCATCAAAATAGGTAGAAGGGTACAAATTGCAACCATCTCGGTGGTAAGATCTAGACTGCCTAGATAGGTTTAGGCGGATGCTACCGAACTCCTACAGGATGCCTAAGTATGTACATACTTCTTATACATAGATGTACCAGTTAGTATACCTATAGTACTACGTATAGGTAGGCAGGGCATGGGATATACCAAGTAGGTACGGGCCTAACAGCGAACAGTAAGATGCTCACCGGGCAGGCAATACCTGGGTGCCTACCTACATATAAGTATGTATGTACCTAGGTAGGTACATATGTAAGTAGGCAACGACCTGAATGGCAATGCCAAACCCACACAAAAGCCTCTTTCTTCCTTGTAATGAGTAGCAATTAGCAATAGCGGCTACCCTCGCAGCGTGATCTCGGCGACGGTTTACTCTGGGCATGGTGGTAACTTGTTTATAGTTTCCATATAGTTTATAGTTCGTCGAGCAGCGGCCTGGCCCCATGGTTCCAAGGTTAGCTTGGCTGCCCGCACCAATTGCGAACGCCACATCCGCCCGCCCCCTCAAGTCTCAAGTCTCAAGTCTCAAGTGATCGATGCCGCATGCATACCATAATACACGTACATACATTGCTCAACTCCAACAACTCCAACGCCATCATATCGCCGTCGACCTGAGTGCACGTCCCCGTCCCCGTCCCCGTCCGTCCACCTTGCTGTCTCTGCGCCCGCCGCCGGACCACCCCCGAGCCCGCTTGATCTCCTGTGCTCTCCATCCGCGGCTGCCCGTCTGTGGCCACCGCTTGCCGCCATGGGCGTCGTGAGTAGCCGTCTCGAAGACGGCGCCCCCATCTATCTGCGGGATCAGAATCGCTGTACGTCGAGCTGCCTCGTCCTCTGCGCCCCCCGCCCGCCGGCGCGCACATGCGCGTCTTCCTACTGCGCGGCTCCTCTAACTATTGCCAGTGTCAATATCCTCCCTCGTTATCACATGTCCTCGCAAGCGCACCTCGACCACCATCACCCCCAACGCCTTTCCCGCTACTCGCGCCAGTGTAGTGCGCTCGCCCGGCGACGCGGGCCCTGTCGAGTTTGTTCAGGTTCGTCATGGGCCCAGAAACCCCCCTAAGAATTGGCGGAAGCGAAGCAGTGCTCTAATCAGGCGCAATTCTAGGATCCTGAGCCTTCGGCCGTGCCGAACTTCCTCCTCAAGGTGAACAACGACGACGAACTCATCTTCAACTTCGCATTCATAATTCGCCAAGAGGAAGCCGGCACCAACACCAACATCGACACACAGATCAATGGCCTGACATATGTCTACGCCTCGACGAGCAGAGAGCTGGATAATCTAGTCACGCGGGAGTTCCATGCAGACCCGAATCTTCACAAGAATGCCAACGTCGAGCTCGTCGATCATAACCCTGGCGGCAATTACACCACTGGTGGCAATCCCTCTGTATCTTTCCCCTGGTCGTGGAGATGGAAACCCCCTAGACGCGTGGAAGACAGGGGCGGAGGTTGGAAGAATGTCTGCAGCGTACGTTTTGCTCCTAGGCAATTCAGCACCTCGTGCCTATACTCACCTCTCAACAGTTTCTGGAGTACGATGCGAGGGCTCACCAATTGAACCCACTCGCCACTTTCTCCTTCTGGGTTGCCAGTGAGTTCCTGCCCACACTTCATCTTATCCGACGTCGAGCTGACCTCACTACTACTAGATACACCATTTACCGGATTCCAGCCTCCCCCCCCTTCTCCATTCCAGCTAGCAGTTCCCCCGAAGATTCGAGTACCGTCAGCGCAATCGGCAGATTCCCGGATTAGCGAACAAGACGAGCCAAGTTCTCCGCCCAATCTCCCATACGACTCGCAAAGTGTTGCCCCCGTGGTCTCTCAGGCCCGAAGAGAATCAGTTAAACTTGATATTGCTTGCCCTCGACCGGGCGAGGACATGATGGGCGACGATGGCCCGGTGTTCAGAGCGATGCTCAAGGCATTAGAACAGAAAACCGGCAATATGAGGACACACATGAAAAAGGTGTGGAAGAAGGCCGAGCAAGCGCATGCTGCCCAGACCGAAGCCAATGATGCCTACGTGGGCTTCATGGACGCACTTCGAGACGCAACTACCAGCAACGCGAATGCGGTGCAACCGGCTATCGAGCATTACTTCGACAAAATAGCACGCGAGATTCTAACTTACGAAAGGCAGAACACAGCTAACTTGCAAAAAAATATAATTGATCCGATTAGCAAATTGTATACCTATGAAATCAAGCAGGCGGAATCCAAAAAGCGCGATTTTGATGAGGAAAGCAAGGATTACTATGCCTTTGTCTCTCGGTATCTCGGTCAAAAACAAGACTCGGGAAAAACTAAGAAGCTTGCCGAGAGTGATACCAAGTACCAAACGAAGCGGAAAAACTTCGAGCTCAAACGGTTCGACTATTCTTCATTTATACAAGACTTGTCCGGGGGTCGGAAGGAACAAGAAGTTCTGTCTCACCTGACCAGATATGCCGATGTACAAGCAAAGAATTTCATGTTGACAGCGCAGAAGATTGACGGCATGATGCCGCATTTAAAGGCTCTTACTTCTGAGGTTCAAGGCGCAGATAAAGAGTACCAATACCAGAAACTTGAAAGGGAGGAAAAGAGACGCGTTCTAGAGAAGAGCAATCTCCAGTATAACGAACCAGAGAATGCGATCTCCGGCCCTAACACGCTGGCGTCCATCAACACCAATGGCGCTCAGCATACCCAAGATTCTGAGCTTGGCCGCGCAGATAGCACTGGTTCTCAGCTCAAGCCCACCTCGACAGGCAACTCGACGTCAATGACGACGACTACAGCGGCGGCTGAGCTCTCACGATCGCCAGGCAGTCTTAGTCACCCTTCTTTGAATAGCCCCGTACAAAGTTCCAAGTTCAAGGGCATAAGGGATTTGGAGGAAAGAGATGTCTCCCAGCTGGCCATCGTGGAAAAGAACTCAACGCAACGTAAAGAAGGTCTGCTATGGGCTCTGAGTCGCCCAGGTAATCACGTCGATCCCTTGTCATTGAACAAGCAAGGTTGGCACAAGTAAGTATTGCTCTCAATCTTGGGATTTGGTCAACGTGCTAACTGCATGAAAGATGGTGGGTGGTTTTGGACCAGGGTAAGCTGTCCGAGTACGATAATTGGAAGCAGAAGCTCGATTTACATATGGAGCCGATCGACTTACGGATGGCGTCTGTTCGAGAAGCCCGTAATGCCGAACGTCGGTTTTGCTTTGAGGTAATTACGCCTCACTTCAAGAGAGTATATCAAGCTACTTCAGGAGACGATATGAATAGCTGGATTTCTTCTATCAATAATGCCCTCCAGAGCGCAATGGAGGGACATGGGCTCAAAGAAAAACCGGCATCCCCGAGTGATACGAGTTCTCTTAGGCGAGATATCGGATCCGTCTTGACCGGCAAGAGTTCTTCTTTGAACCACGGGTCACACTATACACCGGGAAGCTCTGCACCGCCATCGCGCCGCACTACGGTTGGGGCTCGTCCCCTTGCATCACGGCCAGCAAGCAGCAGCTATGATGATAGCCCCGACAAGCTACTTCAAACTATTCGTGACGTCGACAAAGGAAATTGTTGGTGCGCGGATTGTGGCAGCGGTTCTAAGGTTGAGTGGGTTTCTATTAACCTCGGCATAATCCTCTGCATCGAGTGCGGCGGCATCCACCGCTCACTTGGAACACACATTAGCAAGGTCCGCTCATTGACGCTTGACATTACATCCTTTACCCTTGATATTATCGAGTTGTTGTTACTCGTCGGAAATAGAGTTTCCAACATGGTGTGGGAAGCCAAGCTCGATCCGGGGCTGAAACCTGATGCCCAGGCTACGCGTGAGCAACGACTCAAGTTTATTACAGCCAAGTATGTCGAACGGGCGTATGTTGAGCCTATCTCGACAACCTTGTCGCGTTATGCGACGGCTGACGAAACCCTCCTCGCTGCCATCAAGCGCAACGAAATCCAACAGGTCATTCACGCGCTAGCCCTAAAGGCCAACCCAAACGTTCTGGATAAGGTCCGTGACACGCATCCGGTTTTCTTGGCTCTAGCAGCAGCAGACCCAGCTCCCCCGTCGCCCGGCATGACGCCTACTACGCGTCCCGAACCTGAGTCGCGTACCACCCCTTTCGCCATGGCCGAGATGTTGATTCAGAACGGAGCCGAAATACCTACCACTCTGCCCGCATTTCCTCTCAGTCGCAACGCACGATTATACGTCGATGAAAAACGTGGTCGCACTGCCGCCATCGAGGCTTCGGGTTTGTCGGTACCAAACAGCCATAGCTCAGTCCATAGCGAGCGTCTTCAGCGCGATAAAGACGCCCGGCTACAGAAGCGTATCAGCGCCGGTGGGCGCTTGGCCAAATCACCGATTCCCGAACGATAGAGACGGCGGAAGTCGAATAGTTCTTCCTTATCCACAACGCCGTCCAGGATGGAATCGCACAAGTCTAGCTCCAATTCCTCTTCATCCACCTCCGAACGATAGAAACGGCGGTCGGATCGTATTCTTTTTCAGATACCCCTCTTGAATATTTCAGCGCCACCATGCCTCCCGATACTATGCCCCTTTAGGCAGCGCATCGGTTCTTCGCCGAACTCTATGACGGGATCGGTGGCAACTTTTGCTCCGTAAATTGATTAACGACAACATATATAACATGACGGGTGGGGTTGTGCTTTTTCGGAATTAATTCATTGTTGAAGGCGCCTCTGGATTTCCGTCTATCATATGGCATCAAGCATATTTGGTGTTGGTTGCGTGAGCATTGACTCCGTATCATTGGGTCTACCGCTGAAACCAAGGTTTTTATTTTTCGCAGTGTTTTATAACGCTAACAGATTCTACGTGTATCAAGTTGGCCAGTACACTTTGGGTGAGGTGGAAGAGGAGGCTGGTACAGGCTCTTAATGATGAGATCAGAGTCCGAGTAAAGGTACTTGATAGGATGGTGAATGTATACAGTGTATGGATAGGCTCGTATAATCGTGGTACAATTGGGCCCCGGCCTGGCTAACGATAGGTAGGCCAACTGGTCTACTGTGATCTGAAATGGGAATCATTATCAAGAAGAGAGGAGATACCGCCCGTAATCGCTTGCCTAGCAGACCACAGGCGCATGTGTTTCTGTTCAGCCGTTGGCTTTCTGTAAGGACGAATTGAATGCAATACAGCCCGCGTCTAGATATCTAGTAACTGTATCCCCCAGCCTTATGTGCGAGCTACTCTATAGAGGATGATGCCACTCAACCCTTTAGATATATATGCGAGTTGGAAACCGACCTGGTCACCGTATACGGCGCATCAACTTCCTTCCCCGGCGGCGACGCAGCGAATCGCTACGATATTGTCTCGAAGACCTCCTCTTCCCTTGTGTTGAGCACGTTACCCAAAATCACATTACCCGCTCCCTTTCCGCAGCCTCTACTCAGCAGCAGCAGTAGGAGCGGAGCCCGTCGTCGCCTTATCCCCAGCCTCGGCATCCGTGACGAGCTTATCGATGATCTTCTTATGGATGCCTCTCCAGTTATTCTCGACCTGGCCCTTGACGATGCCCATGACGAGCCTAGAGCAATTGATCAAGACATCCTCGACGAGTTCCAGCTCCCCCCCACTTTCATTTCCGTCGTTCTCCTCCTCCTCCCTCTCCTCCTCCTCCCTCTCCTCCTCCTTCTTCTTCTTCGTCTCACGCACGCTCCATCGCGTCTCCATGACGACGCCCATGGGACTGCGGATGCGCACCCACATGCCCTCGTCGTGGTCGACGAACTCTTCTCGGGAAATGACGTGACTGCTCCACACGGGATTCGGCAAGTCGTCGACCACCTCGTACACCTTGACGACGGGCCCCGCGGGCCCGATCACGGGCTCGAGCGTCTCGGGCAGCTTGAAGTACTTGCGCGCCGCGTCCACCGACGCGGGCTCCTTCTCCGTCTCCGGGGGCTGCGGCAGAGTCTTGTGCGACGAGTGGTGCGGGTCACAGAGCAAGAAAAACTCGTCTGACAGAGAGAAAGATCAGGGGATTTGTCTTGCATCCATGCATTGATCGATCGATCGATTGATTGATAGATATATAGATAGATAGAGCTCGCGTTTGAACAGGCAGTGATCGAAGGATGAGAGGGTGAAAAGAAAATAAAATAAAATAAATCGAAACTTACGATCATGTAGCAGCGCCACGGCGTCTTCCTTGCGCACGCTCGACGGGATCGGGCTCGCGTTCACCGAAGTGCTCGTGCTGGATAAGACTACGTTTTATAGCGAGAGGTTAGCTGTCTATGATTAGGTACTTTGAAGAAAGTTCTCCGGTGTCTATATCTCACGGGAACTAGTTGACCTAATTGCACGTTATGTGTATACTGCAACCTTTCGTTTGGCGTTGTCTCGCCCCGCCTCTCACTTCAGAAACTGGCTCGCTTGGCTCTTCGTCCAAGACCAAGAAAGCAAAAGCTTGTGTATAAAAGACACGTCCATCCTATATCAACCCGCTCAATCCGCTCAATCCGCTCAATCCGCTTTGCCAACACCTGATCCATAGTTCCTAGACAGACGCGAGATGTGCAGGGAGAGGAGGGGTTTGGTGGGCTTGAGGCCAACTTACATGACATTTTGATTATCCGGTTCCTCTCTGGTCTTGGACAACTTAAAGAAATTCGAATATTTGGATGTTTCGATGTTGTGATACTTGCTCAACCACGTGCGTTTCTTCTTCACTGCTCCGTTTTAGGGGTTTCAGTAGAGCTGTGGACCGTGGTCCTGCAAATGCTGACATAAGGATTCATGCAGGTTGCTGGTTAAGTACTGCGATGGAGATAGGCAGGTGGCCCAGTTGGCTTACTGTGCGCTACCGAATTGCGACCCTCGCAGCACAGCCTCAGGAGCCCCCCATATCTCACTCAGAAATTCGACTGTTATGTTGGTTATCCCTGAATGCTTTTTGGCCTACCAGGCGCACGCGTTACAGATCTCGACATTCAACAAGACAGTGACCTTTTTGTGTAAAATTTTTATATATTTGTTTCGTGGATAAAATCCTGCTTGGGGCTTCTTCCGCACGGTAAGCCGTATCACGCTGCTTTCCGTAAAGGGGTATCTTCGTTTTCAGTGCACCTAATTATCCCCTATCCCAATTCGTTCTTTACACAAGCCCAACCAACGACAATCTGCCGCGTTGTCTAATCGTCTAATGATATTACCACCGGCCCCGCTGCTCCTGTCTGCTGCGGTCGGGACTTGCTTGCTGCGGCGCTCTTACTCTGCATTCCCATCTTCGTTGCCGCTGCTTTCGGTTGGGGTTGTTTCGATACGGATGGTGACTTCACGGCCAAAGGTCGAATCGCTTCATCCATTGCTTTGATGAGGAGTTCTGCCCCATTCGCAATATCTGCTGCCACACTGGCTCCCAGGTGACGCCATACCCTTTTCTCCGACATCCATAGCTTTTGAAGAACCTTCTGAGCCTCGTCATCCGGCTGTTTCTCCTGACCTGCCTCTTCACGATAGATATGCCACTCAGGCCGAGCACTGTGGCTCTGTAGCCTGATGCGCAGTGTCAAGTATCGGGATTTGGTCTTACCCGGGCTCAAAGTGTACTGAACCGTGTAGGAGTCAAGTGAGAGAACAGATACCTTGACACGGCATTGTCCAGTCATAGTTATAGCTTCCCAAGCACGTTCCACTACATTTAGAGCCCGCTGTATTGGCAATGTAATCGACAAGAACCATGGAACACCCCTGAACCCTTCTTTTGAGTTGATGAGCTTATCAAACTGCTCTGCCGCTCGGGCTTGGGGGTTGCCTGGATCGAGAATCAATTTCATGTTGTCCGTTTGAAGGTCCAAAGAGGCAGTCCAGCGATGCACATTCCGGCGTGCTTCGACATTTGTAGACCGCGCCTGGTCTGTATAGCTGAACTTCACGTTACTGAGCGTAATTTCTTCGCATTGAACGTCCCGGCGACTCTGACGAATAGCATCGATGCTGCCAGCCAATCTACTCAGGGCTTGGAGGCGGTGAGCGAGCGTATCCAAAATCGAACTTCCAACCTCCGCTTCGATGATAAAAGCAAACACACCAAGGCGTTCATTAAACGCGACGTCACGCTCGACATTACCCTTGAGGGGGCCGAACCTCGAAGGATCCGCAACCTTAACACGAGCATCCACCACTATGTTATAGCGATACTGCTCTGTCGCCAACGATGCAGGTTTTTGGTCGTTGCCACGGGATTCTGGGCTTTCGGTAGGGTCTGGTGACTGGAGAACCCGGTTTTCGATGCTTTTTAGATTGATCTCGACGAAGTCGAAGGCCCATGATGATATGCTCTTACTTACCTGAGGATGCTGCCGACCAATTATCTCGGACAGCCTCACATGGATAGAAGGTATTTTCATACCGGCTGGGAGCACGGGGTTAATCCGATCCTGTATAGCGTACTTGATCCTTTCTTTATGCATTGCTCCAAGAATGCCGATCTGAGACATCATGGCGCTGCTAAAAAACGTCAACTCCGCAAAGAAATTGTCCGAATATTGAGGCGTGCTTGGGGTAAGCGGTAAGCGGGCGTGGGTTGCGACCTTCATGTTGCCTGAACGTTTGATACTTCGGGTCCAAGTTAGCACGCGTAGTCCAGATGAGCATTAGCAAAACGACTCACACTTCGATCAGCCACCATTGATCCCCGCTCAGGCTTTGGCCCACCATAATGTACCAGTTGTCAGGGAGCCCACGCCGCTTCAGCCATATAAGTTGATAACTTCCCCTTGTGCCAAGGAACTGTCTCGTCTCCTCAAGCTTAACGGGATGAGGATTGCAAACGCTCCAGCCTCTGCTCTTTCCACGCCGGTTGAGCTCATCCTCCACGTAATAGCACCTGAACCTTTCAAGTAGCGCAACCTGCTCCATGATTGGTCGCTTAGTCTCCTTGTTCAGTTGACTCTGCAGATCGAAATTGCCCCTCGACTGGGGTAAGGCTAACAATGTGCCCGTGATAGGAGCAACTTTGATAGTCAAGGACCGTTCGTGACTCAGTTGCATTGTCAATGCCGACTCTCCAGGATTATCGTCCACAATGTTGATTCCAAGGGTAGCCTCGCCTCTTAGGAACCGCCCTTGAGACTTCAACATATTATAAAACGTCCTCAATATATGCTCGATGTGCTTTCCGAGGACGCGATTCAGTAAGGTCTCGGTGGAGATTACCTTTTCGTCCAGCGGAAATTGGACATCTTTGGCTTCGATCCCATCCCTAAACCAACGCAAGCTCAAGCGGCTGTAATTGCTTTGGCTAGGCACTGAGCCAGTGCTCTTGCCACTCGAGACGCCCATAATAACGTAACTCTGGGGGCCCTCAAGAGGTTGGCGGCCGGACCAATAGTGTATCGACATGGCGCGCCTAAGTCGCTCGATTTGTAACATATCTACCCATCGACCTTTGCTCAGGTCCACAGCTTGACGTACGTACTCTGTGATCTTGTGGGTCAGGACGAATTCGTGGAGAAACTTGTAGCACCCGAGTAAGCCATCCTTCTGTAAAGCTTCGTTCACTTTATACTCGACAAAATCCCTCAGGCGATCGGATAGTACACTGGGCGCTGGTTGAAAAGCAAATCGGAAATCGATAAACCAGAACTGTTTCTCAGGGTCCTCGTCTGCTATTGTGAGGTCGACTTCGAATTCGCTGGAAACTTTGAATGTTACGCGCCCAGAATCGATCTCGAAGTCTTGAAATTGCTCTGGTATATTTTCGTGGTCCTCGAGGTTCAAACGAATAGAGAGCAGGGTGTTGAGATTTTCAATCCGTCGTAGTTTCTCCTCGGTGGTGATCTGGGGAGGTTGAATATAGTTGAGTTCAGGCATCCAAGGGGCTTGACCGGTAGAGAGAACGTGGAGAGCGGTGCGAAGGTCTGGATTTGGTATTCGGGCATACGTGAGATCTCTCTTGATGTTAATCATATAGTCCAGGGACCCCTGGTACAGAGCTCGGGTCTTGTTAATATGGTGCATTAAGTCAATTAGCTTGCTAACTGGCTCTGCCTTTCGGCTCCAATTAGCAATCACGAGGGCTTTCACCCACTCCCCATGTCTTTCCTGCACGAAGTTCAGTAACCTGACCTTCTTGTTTAAAATTTCCGGCGAATTGTCGTCCAAAGAAGGGTCAGGATTGACAGGACTGCCGTTCATTGCAGACGACGGCGTGGGCATCTTGGCTAGGGCCATAATCTCATCACCAAGTTGGTTGTGGCTCTGCTGCGCGAGACGGGAAAGAAGGACGCTAAGCGGCACGAAGCCTTGCGTGATGTGCTGAATCTCGTCGGGCAGGTCATTCATGCGGGAGGTAAAGGGCGCCGGGGATTGAGAACCGCCAGCGTTGGAGGTATTGCCGTTCAGCGCAGGGTTCGCACCGTTGGCGTTTTGGTTGCCGCCATGGCTGGCGAGGCCGTTAGGAGAATCCCGAGCCCCGTTGGTGAGCGAACCATAGTTGCGGTCGTGGTTGGTGGACTGGAAATGCGAAGCGCCGCTGTCCATAATGACAACACCGGGCATGCTAGCCCCGATTCCCCGTTCCGCCAACGCGGCGCGTGAACTCAGGGGCCGGCCGCGAGCGCTAGACAAGATGCGGTGGACAAGGCGCTGGCGGGCAAGAGAAGGCGGGCGCTCCGAGGCATGTGGGTTTGAGCGTGGATGCGCGCGGAAAAGTGAGCGTGGACAAGGACAAGGGAGGACAAGGGATATCGAAAACTATGTCGAAAACTATGTTGCTGGGACGCGACCGAAGACGGCGTAGTTGACGGCGGCGCGGTGGTGGAGTGTTCGTAAATACGGCGTTCGCATAAGACGGTTCGCGTGGTAGGTCGGCTCGGCGGGCGAGAGGGTCGCGGATAAGACAAGTCGATGATGGGTGCAGGTGACGAAATCTGACGATGCCGATCAAGCGGTGCTAGAAAAAGCGGTTCATGATGCGACACGGGTAATCTGCATGCTGGTCGAGCAAGAAGGCCAATGCCGAGACCACAACGCAGTCGCGATCAATAGGAACCGCTAACTCGGCAGTCAACGAGGGGGACAGGCGCTGCTGAGGTCGTGGTTGAGGGTGAGGCGTGCGTCTGGGAAGTGGATGAAAGAATGGCTGAATGCTGAACGGGGCGGAACGAATGAGCGAGCCTGACGCGGAGAGCAGAAAAGGTCAGAGGTGGAGTGGAGTGGACTGCACAGGCAGGCAGGCAGGCCGCAAGGCAAGGGACGGGCTTCTGACGGGTACGGGTCGGCGCCCGACACACAAGGCATTGGCGCAGGAGGAGCCCACTAGGTGCCATGCCAGTAGGTACTTGTAGGTACCTAGGTTACATCGACAGGCTGACAGCCATAGCTCAGGTGGCTCTCTTCCCTTAGCCAATACCTTAGTTAAGTAGGTACCACCATAGGTACCTACATATAAGTTATAGGTAGGTAAGTACATATGTAGTTAAGTAACCTACCTAGAGGTAGCTAGCCACCTGTAGTACACACATGTTAGTACTATGGCAGTTGTCTTCCATGTCAGCCTATAATAATAATATTATTATTACCTTTCGGCTAAGTATTCAATGAGACCAACTTCACTTATCATTGCGACAGGGCCTCCGCAGCCAATCTTTAAACCCGTTGACAGCCGAAACAGAACGCCAGGACCCAAACAGCTGGGAACTGCTAAAAAAACAACTAAAAAACTCTATCTCTAGGTATCAATACCTTAGCCTTATATGTACCTTATCATCTAACAGGTGTGCTCCAAGCGTTACAAGGCCCGCCCCCTACCCCCAAGGTCTAGGTGCCAAGTATTGGGGAGTCGCCTCAAAAATGATGGCGGCTAGAAAGTTGTAGCCGCAGCTGAGTGGACATAGTTGATCAATGACGACCGAATGCACTATGACCGGGTGGACAACCCGCATATACTGGATTAAGTAATTATATATAGCCTTGCTCACAACGGAAATTACGAGACCTATCTTTAACACAAAACCATATGTTCGTGTTCCCTCTGTTAGCTTAATTTATAGTCCCCGCCAAGCACAACCGCGCCCGTCTACATAGTACACTAAGGTACTTATCGATGATTTACATTCTTTTGCTATGGTAACCTTAAGTAGTTTATTCTCCCTCCATTAACGAAGTCAATATTCTCGGCGGCTTTTGTAGTCCTGTAGGCGGGGGTGAAGACAATGCATCGGTACTGCTATTACTAGCGCCGGAAGTGTAAATCATTCATTTGCTAAAGTGAATACAAAGCTTCTTTTGTATCACCCTATGTAGATGTAGTCGTCTATAGGGTGTGTAAGCGGACTCGCTTATATTCCCAGTCCCGATTCATCAATTCTGGGCATCCCTCACCAACAAATTTCGTAAGCTAGCAAGCTGCTGAGTGATAAAAACCTACCGCTTGGGCAAATACCGAGTACCTGACGCGATAGCCTGTTCGCCAGTGGTAATTCGGTTCACATGAGTCTTTGGTAAGTTCCAAGTATAACCCCCAGTTGCCAACTAATAGATGTGTTAAGACAAGGTGCCCTTGGATTCATTAGATAGCATGTTAAGGATTCATACTCTTGCTAAGTTAAAAAAGGTCGCTTAGATCCACCTCCAACTCTCCAGGGTTCAGGAGACGCATCTCACATCAAGTAACAGCATCGCTCAATATTGGTTAACTCGGAATAAACTCTTATGAAGTGAGAGAGCGAGCTCGATACCAGTTATCAGGACTCGCATCGCACCAGCCAGTGCGGATGAGCCTTCTGGCGTAGCCGAGTCTCCCCCCGGAACCGTCCCCGGCCCTGTCTTGAGGGCTATAGAGAAATAGAGCGTAGGGTAAGCCACTATCACTATGCTTACACCAACTCAGTCCTACGGGTCGCGTAGGCAAGGCCCGGTGCTTGAGAAGACATGCTGTGGAAGAAGATACCCGTCACAATCTCTTACTCAGCCGTTCTCGGTGCCTCGCCCGTGTTGGACATTGAAAATCCAACGGGCGTCCCGAAAACGGCGTGGCAGGTACCGTTGTCACGCAGTTTGCTCTATGATATCTCGCATCGACCCCCCAAACTCTTGAGTAACATAACTTGCAGCATGATGCTCTCGGATACAGCGTGACGATATATACAGTAGTGCAGTGCTGTAGTGTAACCGCATAGACCATAAACCAAGACCCTAGTGTCGGGAACATGCCACTCCTCGAAGAACGAGAGAAACCACAAGAGCCCAGCCAGGAGCCACTGTTTTCGAAAGCGACGAGCATCTCATACACATGGGGACGATGTAGCACGCGGTATGGGAGATCATCCAGATCTATTCCCCATTTCAGTACTGCTCGTCTCTTGTTTAGACAGAAACGGGAGATATATGGAGCATCACCACAACACACGGACTGTATACCAACTATTTTCCAAGTTTGGTTCCGGTTAATGCGATATAACCCCAGCCATAGTGTAGTGTAGTTTCGTAGCCCACCCGTCTAAGGCCTTGACAGAACCTCTAGCAAGCCTAGGTACCTAGTAGTCTTGATGATTAAGCATATTTAAGATGTTAATTGACTAGCTACCCTTATTTGATAACGTATAATTCATTAGATAAGTCTAGAAAAATAACAAATTTCGTTTTCATAGACTTCCGACCCGAAGTAGAGAGGCACTGGTGATGTTTCCCGCTACTACTACTACTACTCCGTATTTGGACGTTATGTTACCCCTTTATGTTACCCTGCGCTCAACCCTGTAGCCTGTCAGCTGCTCACTGGTGTCTGTGCACGCGATTTATCCCAACTCTCAAGACTAGAACGGGACTCTTGGGTGCGTGGAGAGGAAGCTGTTCACCTCCAATCCAACGAGCAATGGTCCGTTACGTTCGTGTTAGCCCCATCAAGAATGTAGGCAAACCAGTCAGGATACTCCTAGTATCTATGGGAGGGACTGGCTGGAAGAGAACCTCGTAGCGACAACGGTAGACCATAGTGACCCCTCAAGTTCACAACGAGAACAGCATATTGATAAGGTATTATAAACCTCCAGTTTCGCTTTAGCTAGTGAAAACGCAAATAACCCGTAACCGGATCCTTCCGGACTGCTTGGCTTTCATGATGCCGGGGCGCGTTCTTCAGGGATACTGATTTAGTGGGGTGCAGGTAAGTCAGTTTCCCTTTGTGATCCCGGTCCCGATATGTCTAACCCTTCGTCTTATTAAGTTTTCGAGGCCCAGATTTGGTGTTGTTGTGACTAGGGCCTACCACTTTCGTCTGTTGCTCCTGACACCTTGAGGACCCAACCTATATTAGATAAGTTCAATCTTTGTTCAGACATAGAATATATCCCCCGTGGTCCTCGTCAATTAACGACTACTGCAATGCTACACTAGGGATTATCATGGCACGGACTAGATAAGAAACGCACACTTCTCTATCCCAATGAGAAAGAGGTCTCGTCGACTGGTTATGTGCCTTGATCACAATATCTTCATTCAGTTGTCGTCGGTTGGTGTGATCAATATTCTACACAAGCAGCGCAGCTGATGTGCGGGCAACACTGACGCATACCCCCCTGATAAGTCGGTTTCATACCTGCAGACTCGTCATGATTGAACATCATGGTGAAAGGACGCGTCCTCTACTTGTGATGTCGCTTGGGCCTTGGGAAAGGTATTTAGTAAATGTAAACTAGCACCTCAGTTTCATACTAGCCACACATGTACAGGAGGGATATCAGCCACCCTAGTCAATAGTAGGGGATGCTACTACTTAACTCTCTGTGGCCCTTTCCAACTCGAAGTTCGTCTCCTCTTTGAGAGCTGATTAGTAAATGGCAACCAAAAGATTGAGGAGGCCAAATTCATCTTTCACGCGACTTCTATGATCCGCTCCAAACTTTGACTCCTCTTGTCAATCTGCCGATACCTTCATTCTCAAACCCTTCACGCCATTAGTCCAATACCGCTGCCGTGTGCAAAGCATTGGCCTTGTCCTGCCGCAGCGGCACTATCGTACTTGCATGCTGAGACTACTACACCTATCAACACCCTTGTTTACCCCATGAGATCCCGTCCCCAAGCCGTCGTCACCTCGGATTTCGTCAAAGCTCAGACGAACAAGTCACATGCGCAACCCATCGATATATGGGTAGCTAGATCTTTCTAACTCTGGCGGGAGCAGCTGTACGGCATTGTTCAGCCTCAAGATAAATAGTTTGTGGTGGCCGAGAATATTCTACCCGCCCCTGGCAGCAACCCGAGACATAAAAGCACGAAAACCGCCACACAACAATCCGAGACCTCTCCTGACTCGCATCTACCCTGCGTCTCACTGGTCTTTCTAGACAAACCAGTAGACTAAGCCGAATTTACTCATATCTTGCGAGAGTAGCTTGAGTATTAACCTAGCGGACTAAAATATTTAAAGTACGAACGATAAACCAGATCCAGCTTTACCGAGACGCCATCCATTCTCCGTCATATTTTCAACTACAGTCGAATAGCCTTTGAGGCGTCTAGCCGTCTAGGCCTGTTCATTACCGCATAACTTCCGTCGAGAGCGCAAGCTAAAGACATCTCCCAATCCCAGCAGAAAGGGGTTACGAGCCGTATGGTTCAAAGAGCGCATTCGATTATTCCAGAACATTGTGACTTATCGATTTCATCACATTCAGGGGGAAATGGCAATCATAGTGCCATTGCTATTACACAAAGACCCGTGTAGCGTATCAAGCATGGGACTTTCATCAGCAGATTCAAGACAAAGATCGCATACTACTCAACCTTCGCCTTCATCAACAACGCATCGAGTCCACTATCGACAGCAATCACTGCCTTCGTTAAACCAGGCCATGCGTGCCTCGCCGACGGCGTCTCCCAACCTCGTGGTAATCCCCTTAAACGCTCTGGAATGGAAAAGGACCATCCAGGAAGTGAAACGGAAATACCTCGCTCGCACGTACCGGTCATGCTCAATGCAATGCTGCGAGATCTTGGAGAACCTGAAAGACACATCATCCGTTGAGCCACTACACCTGATATACCTGCACTTTTATGCCGCGTCTTCTTTCGAATGGTGCGCGCGCCCCCTTTCCTGTTCGTCGGCGTACCGCACCAAGTTGCTACGCAGTGCACAGGAGCACTACACCGAGGCAGAGGGCCTGATCGTGGCGGCGGGGTGGGACGTGGCCGAGAGGGCAAGGTCGCCGTCTCCGGCCTCGACGACAAGCCTTAGCTCTCCCAGACTCTCGGCTAGCTCAAGAACATCGGGCTCCGGCAGTTCCGCATCGTCGCCACGGACGAGCGTGTTTTCCCTTGATGACGAAACCACCGCGAAGTTGGCCCGGCCCATCCGCGTGAAGCCTAAGAAGAAGGTCTCTTTCTCCAGCTTGCCGGAATTCTTCGAGTTCCAGCCGGAGCCGTATGTCCGCCCCGACAGCCCAACGCTCGGGTGGGACGATTATGTCTCCGCTTCGACGCAGGAGCTATATGCCTCCTTTCCCATGTCGCCGACTAGGGCTAATCTAACTTCGATAATCAAACTGCCGTTCGAGGGGAAAATGAGTCACGCCCCAATAACGACTACTACGGACGCCGGACCCAAGCCGTTCCTCAAAACTAGTAGCAGAACTACAACGCCAGTGACACCAGGCTCGGTGGACAAGCACACCATCACCGATCGGGAATATACCCAGGAGAGAAGCAGTACACCCAGCAACCACACTTTTGACCTCGAATCCTTCCTCCAGACGCGCAGCCTGAACCGATTCCGAGAACAACTCTCGGCACTGAGAGATCAAGTGAGCCGCCACCGCGTGACCGTCGAGGGCCTCCTCGGCACACCAGACGACAGTCCAAAAACATCAACACCAATGAACGAAACACATATGCTCACCGAGGCCCGGCAGCTGCATGGAAAGGACCCATCGCCCGGTCTCAGGCGTCACCAATCCGTGGATCTCGCCCCTGAGCCTGAGCCTGAGCCTGAGCCTGAGCCCAGACCAACAGGCCGCACAAACGCCTCGGCGCGCCCGGCTCTCCGTGTCCAGACCGACGTGAGAGACGATTTTCCCAGCACCCATCACCACCACCTCCGAAGCTACAGTTCGGCATCGACCAGTCTTTGTCAGGCGCATGGCGATATCTCATTTACACCCACGAGCGCCATTCTGCCGCCGTTATCTGCCGCCGGCGACGAGAAGAACCTTCGGGATCGTATCGAGCGACTACGAGCGAGCGGATGGCGGCGGAAGCGCTTCGATGGGCGGCGGTACGAGACGCTGAGGGAGCGGGTGTTGGGGGAGCTTGAACCTTGCTGTTGAGAAGGTTGTATTTCTAGTGGTCTGGGAGGGTTTGTGTGGGCTAGGAATGGCGTGGCTATAATAAACACACGATGAAGTCGGAATACGATCATAATGAGGGAACGGCTGATACTATCCGTGATATTGCGTTACTGGACCGTAGTACCTAGGCACACTACGCGTTTTGAACCTAAACAATGTATATATTTCACCGCATTTCGCAACCTTGGGTCATTCCCAGGGAGCATTTATTCTCATGGAGCCTAGACTCTAGTTGACTTCGGAGAAAAACTATGTAACGCGGGGTCTTAGAACAAATAAGTTGGGGGAATGCAGTATTGTTTCATAGCTTTGCGATTAGCAAAGCTTCTCTTTTATTGACAAGAACCAATTTCAAAAGTTCCGAATGAGAGAATACACATACATCGGTCGAACGAATCAACCGACCTCCTACGAACGCCCAACATTAACGCAAGACCACCAGCTGAAAACCGAAAGGAATGATAAGCAAGCAGATAAGTTCTTGTTCAGTGATAAAAGCGCGTCCCGTGGCACGTGCCAGGTGGTGTTTATCTCCGACCCAGAAGTGGGGTCGTTCAGTTCCTCCCTCGGCGTCTCTCGATCATTTGATCCGTGCTACATTCATCTTAGTGTATGGTGTAAGTCGAAAAGTGCCGCCGAACTGTGCCACTGCGATGATAAAATTGTAAGTCGTTCTGCAAGTTCCACCATGTCCGGACAACAATCCGTCAAGAATTGAAGCTCTTGCGCCGCGCTTCCTTTTCCACTTCTTCTTTGAGTTTCTGTGTTTGCTCCTGTTCTTTCATTTCTCTAACCTTCGCCAATACGACCTCACGGAAGATGGCCCCCTTCACGGCATTACTAAGTCTGCCTTTTCCTCCAGTAGGTTTCTCTGCCTTGGGAGATTCGGGACTCTGCGCCTCTTCTGCTGCGGCCCTTGGGTCTTCAGGAAAGTCAGGGTTCTCGGGATCGTCCTCTTGAATCTTGAGAGCTTCGATGCGATTGGACAGCTTCACAAGTTCGATACCACGACGGAGTCGTGCTTTGGCCATATAGGCCTTGATCTCTGGTAGCAAGTTGTGATCAGTAGCGGTCTCACCGCTCAGCCACGGGTGTTTCAGGGATTGCTGACAGGTGTTTAGTACTGGTACAGCAACGATTATCATACTTCGATTAGGACATACCGAACTAGTCCACCTGTCTTCAGGGTCTGGGCGTAGTAGGCACATGATAAAATCCTTTGCGTCATCACTGACGTCTCTCCAGTAGCGCTCATGGAACACCACATTGGCAGTGCTACACTCATTGATCAAGTCCTGAAGGTTTTCTGAGCGGAAAGGTGAGTAGCCACATAAAAGCGTATAGGTAATAACGCCCATGGACCACATATCGACGGGCTTGCCGTGACCTTTCTTCAACATGACTTCTGGGGCAGCATAGCCGAAGGAACCCGCCATAGTAGTGAGGACCTCGTCCTTAGTGTCCAACATCTTTGCGATACCGAAATCAGCCAGGACAAGATCAGAATCCAGTTCTTTTGTCTGGTATAAGAGATTCTCGGGTTTGAGATCTGCAACACGGGTGAGATTTTGTGCGTTTAATGTGATCAAGGTAGTGAAGCACTATACCCCTGTGCACGACATTTTTGCCGTGAAGATAGTCAACGGCGCCGAGGATCTGTTTGATGGTTTGCGAAGCGTCCTTCTCGGTGAACTTTCCTTTCTCGCAAATACGATCGAATAGTTCTCCGCCTGTGGCGAGCTCGGTCACGATGTAGTATTTGTCCTACGGAAAAAGAACAGCACATTAGCTAAATATGATGCTACGAAGTGAGCGGGGTTGATATACCCTTGACTCGAACCAGTCGACAAATTTGACGATATGTGGGTGCTTGAGACGCTGGAGCATATCGAGTTCGTCGAGGACCATACGTTCATTACCCTTGACATTCTTCTTCAGGATGATCTTGATTGCTACTTTCCCGTTGGGACTGTCTGCTTCGCGGACGATACCGTAGGTGCCCGCACCCAAAGTTCGACCAAACCTATACTTCGCCTTCCTCTCGTAGCTCTCAGGCTGGCCTTGAAGGCGATTGAACATGGCATTGACTGTTCAGGCCAATCGGTTAGTGGTGTCTGAAGAGAACATCGGTATCGTGGGTAGTTGGACTTGAGGGCGGTGGTCTAGGACACGAGCCGAGAAACAAGGCGATGATGACGATGGTCGTGGCTATGGGACTTGTATGGGTAGAGGAAGATGACGATTACGTCGTCGACTTACAGCTCATTGCGACTTGGGATGCGCGCCAGCGCGGTGCGAAGGTGATGGGCGATACGGTGCCAGGTAAGTAGGCGCGCGCAACGCAATGCGTCGAGTAGCTGGCGAAGAACAAAGAGAAGACGATGAAATCCAGATAGGCGAGGGTGCGCGGCCGGATGTCGAAGATCGAGGTGCGGGTGGTAGAGGACGGAATCTGGAAATGCTGTTGGGCTGGGATACGGCTGGGATACTGTTGAGATAACCTGCTATTAGTAGCTGAAGGAAGCGCGGTGCTGAGATGTGAGCCCCTCAGCCGTTGATTAGGAGCAACAAGAGGTCGACCTCCTGGGCCGATAATGGTGGGACGCTTTGGAGGAGGGGGAGGGGTTCCCTGGGGGCCTGTCTGGGTCCCTCTGGTACGTACCTTTCTCTTCAGCACCCAAAGTAGTAGTAGTTACTTCTCAGGTACGCTGGAACATGCGTATAATATTCTTGTCAGGCACGGCGGAACCTAAGATATGTTGTATCACCACATGCAAACCAGTACTGCCCAGGTAACACCTTGAGGCCTATAGCGTAGTACTGTTATCTGGAAAGGTGCAGCTGTATGGAGACAACACAACACAACGGACATGTTGAGACAGAGGTGTTGGGTTCATGAGTCTTTTTATCAACAAAAGAAACCTTCTAGGCCGTTCGCTCGCCCGCCCTTTCGCAAGGCTGAGCAACTGGGGGGGGCAAGCTACGGGGCAAGCTCGTCCCACCCGTCTTCCCCCTCGTCTCGGCGCTGCGGCACACTATCATAGGACATTACCTCCAGGTAGAAGAAAGCCTCGTCGAAAAGGAGGCAGCACCAGGCAGGACACCAGGGAGGGAACATGGGTACCTACCTTATACTGCTCAAAGCAGCGGACGGCTCAGCCGCGATGTGGGGCAGCCCATTGACCCTACGTATCAGCTACGCACCATAGTAGGTCTAAAATGATTGGCAGAATAGTGGTGGCTTATACAGTGCCCTAGGTGCTACAAATGCGCCTAGTTGCAGCGGGCTCCCTCATCAACAGCGAGTCCCACCCTCCTAGAAGACGCTCATAGGCACTTCCTTTGTTAGAGATGGTGGCGAACACAAAGACGCAGACCACTTAGCCTCTTATTACTGGTTTGGTGTCTTCACAAGGAGAGTTAAGGCTATGGGAAAACCCTATACTTAGGTTTTTTACTTGGGGTTTTTCTATCACGCACTGGAGGCTGAGCATGTGAAAAGTACTGTAGATAGTATTACGTTGGACTCATAACATGGTCCACAATATTGGTGGATTGTTTCAAGTTGTACCGTTGATAGATATTGTTAACAATCGACTCCAGTGCTACGGCCCCCGGAATCCCGCCCCAGATTACAGCTTACCTACCCTTCCAATAAGTAGACGTAGAAAATACCCCTGCCTCCAAATGTCGGCAATCAGATGCCACCTTTGTAGAGGGTTATAATCAAGCTCCGGTAAGTTGTGAACCAACCTCCCCCCCTTCCCCCTTCCCATCCGCTTCTTCTTAGATTTTTATCTCTAGACCTATCACTTTCTATGTAAATCTCTCTGTATCCTATTACCAAAGACACTAACTCTATCTATCTACTTATACTCAACTACCTTATACCTAAGGTACATCTATGTAAGCAGTTCCTGGTAGCGGCTTCAGCAGGTACATACCTCTTTGATACTTAGGTAAGGTAGGTAGCTGTGTCAGCCCTTTAGCCCAACGGGTGCGGGGTACTATTCCCCAGGTTAGGTACTGAGACACTTATCGATAACCGCGAGCTGGTACAGCTCCCCTCAGCGCGGGGGACGATCGACTATGCATCTCGCAGCTGCTTGCTTCCTTAACCATATCCGTCCCTCGTTGCTGCAGTTGGCATCACACCTCACACCTAATGACAACCTGTATACCTCAAACCCCTCTCCCTGCGCAGTTTGACACACGTCTGCATCTCCATCAATCCTGTTTGCCCACGTGAACCCTCCTCTCGCGGACTCACTGCGTCCACTTTAGCACGTCCCCCGCCTACACATCCATTCATGGATCTTGACCGTGGACGCCTGTGCTGCCTATAGGTGCTTGTCTTCCAGGCTGTGAAGATTCGAACGCCGATCCGAGTGCATCCCAGTCTGCGTGGGTTGCCACGAGTACTTCTACCAACTACTCAAGTACACCTGTTCACGGGCGTCCTGCCATTGTACATTCGTCGGCCCAGCGTCCGAACTTCATAACAATGGCTGGCCTTGGTCCTAAAAGACTAGGCAAGGAGCTGACCAAGGCATGTTTTCAGCAAGGCATATGAATGCTAGTTGCACTGCTTTATCATCTTTACTGACTTCGTGCTACCGACGTACTAGATCACGAACAACCTCCCGCCTGGCATAACTCTTGTCTCCGCTGATAACCTTGAAGAATGGTTTCTTGACATCAAAGTGTTAGACCAGAACCCATTGTACGCTGGGCAGACATACCGCCTAAAGTTCAAGTTTAGCAATAGCTATCCTATTGGTGTGTTCATCGTAACTACTTCCCCAGAGTTATGTGGTATTGAACTAATGCTTCTCTTCTTAAATAGAGGCACCCGAGGTGACTTTCGTGAAGCTGGATAATAGACCAATACCAATGCACCCTCACATTTACTCCAACGGCATCATATGCTTGGACCTTCTCGGCTCTCAGGGCTGGAGTCCAGTTCAGAGTGTCGAGAGTGTCTGTATGAGCATTCAGAGCATGTTGACAGGCAACACCAAGAACGAGCGGCCACCTGGTGATGAGGAGTTCGTGCGCGGTAACCGCCAGCGACCGAGGGATATCGCATTCTATTACCATGATAATACCGTATGATAGAAAGAGTACGTTGGTGCGTGCACATCGGTTGCACATACAGGCTGCATCATAAATCATGGCATCTTCATCCTTGGCATTGAGCACTGCGAAATGATACATGTCACTATTCAGCATTTGCTTCGGGGGTCAAATATCACCAATAACCCCTCCCAACTTTGCGACCGACCGGGCCGTGATAGCGTTTCTATCCGAAACCAGGGAGGGCTATGGGTGACTAGTAACCACTTGTTTCACCTGGCGCAACAAGGCAAGTGGGCATACGGCTTGCATACTGGATGGGGGAAAACTACGGTGGCACTGAATGCGAATCCGGAATCATGAGATATCCCCTTGTAAGAATTTGAAGCTGGTGAATGATAATACAATGATCTAATAAGACACATCCTTTTACCTACTATGACGTAATTACACTTTCAATGGAGGTTTCATATCAATCATGAATGTATCTAGGCCTAGGCACCACCCGGTACCACATAGCATCTAATCTACCTGTAGATAGGTACTGCTAATACTCTACATCGTAGAGGTAAAAGTACCTGATATGATGGGTACGCTAAACTCTACCTAGGTAAAACGTAAGGTTTGTGCGCCCGTGGATATTACATATGTACATATTGTATGTGCAATTTGTACCTACATAGTAACTTCATGTCAGACCTTGTGTTCTGTCTGTCAAGTCTAGGGTACCTACTTAGCTAGGTGGATATTCAAATGACGCTGGAAGAAATCCACCCTGCCCCGCAAGAGGTGGAGTGTCCGTTCAGCAGCTAAGCACCTCTACCTACGGTTCTACCTGGTAACCTGGCAGGGAAGCTCGTTCATTCTACTGGCTCAGTCAAACACCAGCTCTCCTACAGCTTCAAGGTCGCGAGATCATTCTCTGGTTCCAGAAGCACAAGCAGCAACCCCCATGAAGAGCTCGCAATGGCTCCTCATGTGGGGTTCGACACCGAACACATACGAGACAAGGCTCGTAAGGACCTACTTCATCTTCTAGAGGGCGTAAGTAAGGCTGCCTCGACTCCTGTGTCGTGAGCTTGGTCACGGCACCACAGCATTGTATGCTCACAACCCTCGTTTGCAGGTCCGCGGCAAGAAGAATCTTGTCATCGAGCGCAGCCTCGCCGGCCCCGTTGGCGTCATTGTCAAAGTCTCTACCTTGCACGATTATGGTGTCGATAAATTTTTCTTCCTGGAAAATAACAACGCCGACACGAGCCAACGAAATGTTGTTTTCATCGCGCGAGGCGAGTGTGCCCGCCATGCTCAAGCAATCGCCGGTGAGTGAATTGACCCGAGTCACGCGCCCTTCCATTGCGCCATTGAAGACGACAATGTACAGTACGGGTTCTCAGTGGGCCTCGTGCATTTGCCTTTTCTCTCCCGAGTTGCCCGTCAACACTGGCTAAGATAAGCCAATTGGATATAACGCACCCTCTCACCTCTCTTTCGCCTATCCCACGTGCGGGACACCGTCTTATTAGCGCTAACGTCGCTCACAAGACCACATCAAGCGACTACAGCGTGAGAGCCAGACTGGCCACGAATTCCACGTCTTCTGGGTTCCCCGGCGAACCCTCGTATCCGATAAACTGCTAGAAGAAGCCGGGGTTCTCGGTGATGTGAATATAGCAGAACTACCAGTTTACTTCTTTCCACTTGAGCGTGACGTCTTATCCCTCGAACTCGATGATTCCTTCCGGGACCTCTATCTCTTCAAAGATTCGACGCCGGCGTTCCTTACGGCTAAAGCACTGATGGGAATACAATCGAAATATGGCCTCTTCCCTCGTGTTGTCGGAAAAGGAGACCATGCGAAACGAGTGGCTGAGCTGCTGACGCGGATGCGTCAAGAAATACTTGCTGGGGAAACTACTGATGAAGCGAACACGACTGGACTTACACCAAGTAATTCCCTCGAAAGCGTAGTCATTATTGACCGCGAGGTGGATTTTGTTACCCCTCTACTTACGCAACTAACATATGAGGGATTAATAGATGAAGTCTGGGGAATTCAGAATAATCAGACCGACGTGGATTCGACTATTGTCGGAGCTCCGCCGCAACCACCCTCACAGGGCGCTTCGGCAACTCCAACCCCTAGTCCAGCTGCTAGGAAACGAAAGATCCAGCTCGACTCGTCTGACAAGCTGTATGACGGTCTTCGGGACACGAATTTCGCCATCGTTGGCACTTTACTGAATAAAGTGGCGCGAAGACTACAGAGCGATTATGAGAGTCGTCATGGATCAAAAACAACAGCGGAACTCAAAGACTTTGTGAAGAAACTGCCTAGTTATCAAGCAGAGCACCAGAGCCTGAAGATTCACACAGGCTTAGCAGAAGACATCATGAAGCACACCCGAACTGACCAGTTCAGCCGGCTGCTGGAGGCCCAGCAAAATCTTGCTGCTGGTGCCGATCCGAGCTCCCAGCATGATGCGATTGAAGAACTGATTGCGAGGGACACATCTCTTGCTGAAGTTCTCCGTCTTTTGTGCATTTATTCCTGCGTATCTGGCGGCATTAAATCAAAAGATTTTGATCACTTTAGGCGTCTTGTGCTCGAGGGTTACGGGTATCAGCATTTAATAACGTTACATAATCTAGAGAAGCTACAGCTCTTCCTACCACGAAGCTCGCCAATGGCTAATATGATTCCTATGCCTGGAGCGAGCAACGCAACAGGAACGAAAACGAACTATACCTATCTCCGAAAGCAGCTCCGGCTTATTGTGGACGAAGTAAACGAGCACGATCCAGATGACATTGCTTATGTATATAGCGGGTATGCACCGCTCTCCATCCGCCTGGTCCAATGTGTTCTGCAGAAGCAATATCTCTTCTCTATCACTCGTGGTAGTGCTGTTGCCGGCGCTGGCACAATAGCCGGAAGCGGCGCGCAAGGCTGGCGGGGTTTTGATGAAGTGGTGAAACATGCCCGCGGTCCGGCGTTCGACGAAATCCAGAAGGGTGAGGACAAGGCTGTCAAAGCAAGGGCACTTTTATCTGGAGGCGGTGAAAAGAAA
The DNA here is from genome assembly GCA_022495125.1 of Xylaria acuta. Classification (NCBI taxonomy): domain Eukaryota; kingdom Fungi; phylum Ascomycota; class Sordariomycetes; order Xylariales; family Xylariaceae; genus Xylaria; species Xylaria acuta. The sequence continues at coordinate 106,267 of MU383138.1, read as the reverse complement.
ACCGTGTTTGTGGTGTTCATAGGTGGCATAACCTTCACGGAAATTGCGGCACTGAGATTCATCGCCAAGAAGGAAGAAGGTAGACACCCGATTCCCCCCTTTTTTTCTCCTTGCCCGTTACTATATCTCGCTGCGGAACGAGGCCGCTAACCTATGCGACACAGCACGAAGAAATATTGTTATCTGTGCAACATCGATCATCAGCGGGAATAAAATGATGGAGGCAGGAATTGAAAAATACTCATTTGCACAGGATAAGCCGCAGCCTATAGTTTCTACCTGAATGACATTTACACTACTACAATCGGAAGCTTGGCCTGGCTGTAGGGAATGTCGGCTATGCCGTTTATCTGTGTCATTGCATGTCCATAGCAAGTGTCGTTGCGCTAGAACCGGTATCAGTACCTAATGATGCATGTAGCACGAGGCTTATGTGGGGAAATAGTCGGCACATGTCGCGATCTGGGAGAGATATTCCAATAATCATCCTCATCGTGGGGCTATTTGACAGCTACGTAGCGCCTACAATCAAACTGGTAATGTTCCAACTCGGAACCGCGTGTGTCTTATGATGGATGAAAGAGGTGCTGGTCCGCACAGGATAGGTTAGGTAGGCTGTTAGATCTAGTTTGGAGTGTCTTTCAATAGCGGCAACAGCAACCCGTTCCAAATGACCCATGTCACGTGGCACGGAGCACGGAGCACCCCTTATCCTTCCCAATCTGATGAGTGGAAGTATCAGCATTGGCGGATTCGGAGCGCATCTAACAGGCGCATTCTTCAGTTAATTCACAACGACATAACTGCATACGTCTTCCAGCAGTATATTCTCCCTTACACCCAAGTGCGAAGTCCTATTCCAGTGCAAGGAAATCATAACCCCACGCCGCCAGTCCCACCACCCATTTTCATGTTATAGCCGCTTGATCCATTCGCATCATTCTAGAGTCCTTTGCAGATTTGGATGTGATAAGTCGAGTGGTGCGTCGATTGGAAGAGCGGCCGCTGCCATACAGTACAGTACAGTACATACTGCGTACAAGGTACAGTATAAACCCGGCCCCTTGGCTACTGTGGATGATGATGGTTCGATGATTCCGCCGCTCCATCCATTGATATCTCACATGCAGAAGGCCCATCGTTTCTCTCAAGCAATTAACCCATCAGCAGGCCCGCTGTTCTCTGGTCGACAGACATGTTTCGGTAATATTGTCGAGTTGACTGAATAGATTGCAGTCTCATTCAATGGGAGGCTTCTTGGCTCTCGGAAAGGCTCCGCACCCCACGAAAATTAGACGACCTCCCTTCATATACGTGTATCGATGCTGATTCCTAAGCACGCCGAAACGTCATCTCACGAGATATGACAACCTTCCAGAGGCTCTTGACAGAGGAGGGAACTGGTCAATTGATGTCACCTGAAGAGCTGTATCTAAACCTGGGGGCGAAACCAGCATTAGCAGATCACATCCCGGTCATGTCCTCCATTCTTCTCAACGAGCACGTTGGCTCTCACAACGACCATATTTCCCCGTCAAGGGAAATGTCAACGCCCGCATCTGAGATCGTTGTTAAGGTGGAGGACGTGGATATGGACGATGACGCTTGCACGTCGGCACCAGACATACTAGAGAGAAATGCGTAAGTCTCATGTTCGATAAATGAGCTTCCCGCCCACCACACAAAATCTGATAGTAATAGGATGCTTCATTTTGAGACACAAACCGAAAGTTCTCGTCCTCTCGCTCATCGGGAAACATTAGGGGATTCCTTTGAGTCGTCAACCTCACTCTTATCTGACAATATAGATCTGTCTTCACCTCCTTCGTCGATACCTTTCTCCAGTAAAGCGACCACCCCAATTGACTTGGGGCTAGCAAAGGAATCGGCAATAACACGTCCAATACCCAATACTCCTTCCACGCGACGAAAGTCATTTGACGTGCGACCGCGCGTATCGATACCGACCGATCTTGCTCTGCAGGACTACGCCCATCAGTGCATTGCGGCAGCTGAATCGTCAAGATTAAATCCATACGCATTACATCCAGATGAGTATGCTATACTCAGGGAGCACATCAGTCACGCTCAAGTGACTACATATCTGAATATCCGCAATGGGATTCTGCGCCTATGGATTAATAACCCACGTATCAGTATCGCGCGTGATGAGGCTGTTGGATGTGCTAAGGATCCAAGATGGTATGATGTTGCCAGTGTGTGCTACGACTGGCTAGTCCGTTCAGGGCACATCAACTTCGGTTCCGTCGAAGTCCCAATAGACAAAAAGCGGCATAAAGAGTCCAAGCCGCCGAGACGTGGGAAAACGGTTGTTGTGATTGGCGCTGGTATGAGTGGGCTAGGCTGTGCCAGACAACTCGACAGCCTATTCAAGCAGTATGCCAACCGATTCTACGATCTAGAACAAGGACCTCCTAATGTTATTGTTCTCGAAGGTCGAGATCGCCTTGGCGGCCGTGTTTATTCGCGGGCGCTTGACAGCATCAAAAGCCCTCATATGATTGGATTCAGGGGCCGGCGTCACAGTGTTGAATGTGGAGGGATGATCATCACAGGGTTCGAGCGAGGAAATCCTTTGAATATACTTGTGCGTGGACAGATGGCCCTTCCTTACCATGCTCTGAGACCGGATGCTATTCTGTATGATACGAACGGCAAGGCAGTGGACGAAGAACGAGATCGATTGGTTGAAAAGCTTTTCAACGATTGCCTGGAACGAGTTTCGGACTACAAGTTTAAGAGCGAGCCGTCTAAGCTCATCGAAGGTAACAAAGACCTAATAGATGAAGGTCGTGATAGTGCATCGGAAGGTCATAAGTCGATCGCTGCTGTAGAAGAGGCTACGGCTGCGCTTCCACAAGCAACCCCAATCTCAAAACAAAGCCTAGGGCCACAAGTTAGTCTAGTACCCGTTTCCACGGATCGCGCAACCGGAAGAGCCCATGTTGAGCCGGGCACGCCGGCTGCTCTCAAAGCAGCGCACAAAGCGCGGCTAATGGGCTGGACGTTAAAAGAAGGCATTACTGAAGATCATGACCTGGAACTAGACACTGCTGCCAAAGCACCAATTGCGACCCTTGGGTCCGTCGTGGATGAAGCAATCACCCAATACAAAAACCTCGTCGACCTAACCGCACAAGACTTTAGACTCATGAATTGGCATGTGGCCAATCTCGAATATAGCAATGCAACAAACTACCATCAGCTCAGTATTGGAGGCTGGGACCTTGATGCGGGTAATGAATGGGAAGGAAAGCATACTATGGTAGTCGGTGGCTTTCAGAACGTACCCCTTGGTCTTGCCATTGCACCATCACGTCTTGATATACGAAAAAGCACTGCAGTGAGAAAGGTTTCATACGATCCCGAAGGAACGGCTGGTACCCTTGTCGAGTGTGAGGACGGCTCTGTAATCGAAGCCGACTATGTGGTCTCGACTATTCCCCTTGGTGTCTTGAAGCATGGGAGTGTCGAGTTCCAGCCTCCTCTCCCAAAAGTAAAGGCAGAGGCTATTAGCCGTCTCGGCTTTGGTATATTAAACAAGATCATCCTTGTTTATGACCATGCATTCTGGGATACGGACGCCGACATCTTCGGCTGCCTGCGAGCACCTCTTTCTCGCCATAGTCTCAAGCAGGGCGAATATGCTTCTCAGCGTGGCCGTTGCTTTCAGTGGTTCAATGTTTCAAATACAAGTGGGATCCCCGTGCTACTAGCTCTCATGGCAGGAGATGCAGGTTTCGACACTGAACACTCTAAAAATGATGAACTCGTTAATGAGGCTACCGAAGTCTTGCGCCGTGTCTTTGGCACCAAAGTTCCCCGACCTGTTCACTCTATTGTCACACGTTGGGGCTCGGACAGGTTTGCTCGGGGATCCTATTCGTCAGCTGGCCCTAACTTGCGCGTTGATGATTATCAGACCATGGCTCAGCCTGTCGGAAATCTGTTCTTTGCGGGAGAACACACCACCAACACACACCCTGCAACTGTGCATGGTGCATATCTCTCCGGATTGCGTGCAGCATCAGAAGTCCTTGACTCCATGCTGGGACCTATACAAGTACCAGTTCCACTTGTCATACCAAAAGAGTCGCTATTGTCACTTTCAAGCGGTCTGAAACGTAAAGAACCAGAAGAAGGGTTATCGCCAAAGGCTGCCAAACAAGCTCGGATTGAAGCTTATGAGCTTGCTCTTTGGCAACATGTCGTCTCACTGATTGGCGAGCGCCCATGGCGGCCGTCGAAAGTTGCTGGTAACCCCTACCTTCTTTACAGTAAAGCTCACTACGAAGCTGCACGTGCACAGTGCCAAGAGGGCCGACGTGCTGGAAAGGGGAAGCCAGCTCCCAATGAAGTTCGTATAATGACGAGTAAAATGTGGAAAGAGGCGACTCCTGAAGACCGGAAGCCTTTTGAAGAACAAGCCGCTGAACAGAAGAGAAACTATTACGAAGCGGTTAAAAAGTGGGAAGAGCAAGCTAAGGACTGGGACCGCCAATACCTAGAAGCAAGAGCAGAATATCAGAAGAACCACAAGCTAGTCCTTGATGAAGAGGAGACGGAAAGTGGGCGAGAAAGAAGACGTGTCAAGGTGAATAGCTATGCAGAGAGCGAAAACAGCGGCGCCGAAATGGAATAACGAAGTCTAGGACTTTGGTTCCTGACTATCTGCTCTGCTCAACACATTACGCCTAATTGTTTCCCTGCCGGCACAGCCTTTGCGGGACTCCCCTACTGGTAGCCAAAGTTACCTTCCCTCGCACTTTCTGGGGGGGTCCTTCACGCGACGAAGTTTCGATCTGACATTTCCATGGGCGTATTGGCTGCTTTGCTTGGGTTCGTGGGTCGACTCTTTTTCGATGCACAAAAGGCGTACAGGTTTGTCTTAACACATTTGCATTCGCATCTGCATCGGCATGATGAGTAATATCTGGTGCATCACTATCCCATGGTGAAAGGGAGTTTATGGGTGCTAATTCTTTTTACTCTACATACTATTGCTCACACCTTGGAACTTAAATGTTTCACGGTTCTTATTAGTGGGACAATAGCACCTCGGTAGCATCGGCAACTACTTCACCTGCTTTGTGTCGAAGCTATCTTTCGGGGAATAAAGGACCAAAGAAGCGATGAGTTCAGGCCTGGCGAATGATGGGATAGTAGACAGAAGGACGTATGTTGTCCGCTAGGTTACCTACCATACGTTAACACACAGAATATATTACTCAGCGTAGACATATGCAATTTTCAAGACTAGTGCGCGCGCGATTGTATTTTCAGAGCACGACCCCCTATCGTGTAAAGTGCACTACAGAGATATAGTAGAACAATCATTACATTGAAAGGACGGAAGCCTCTTGTACAGGGTCTAGTGGGTTTCCAGACAAGCAGTCAAATTTACTTATCTATATGACAGAGCCAGCGAGGACGGGAAACCCGCCCTTCTCACGTTACATGGCCTTCATACTTATTCCTCCTTTGGGGGACTATCGGGGATAGGGAAGAAGGTTGACACCAATGGTTTCCGGTATCGGTGCGGCTGGATTATTATTATGTCTTGTTCTCAGATACCATTATTCTTTAAGCCGGCAACGCATGAAGTAGATACATATACACCTACACATCTAGGGACATTACCGTAGCGTAGCTGGTAAGTAACTATTTCGGATCGACCGTCCGGCATGTGAGTTGAAAAGCGATAATAATAATAAAGGAAGTAAGCTGAAATGTACAGGAGACGGCGTGTAAGGAACCCGGAAGTCAGACGTAATGTTCGAGGATAGGTAACCAGGTATATAGAGCTTCTTTGCAAACGATGACGTTGCTTCTTCCCACTGCCCTAATGGACCCGAAATGGCACCTCGAACTGAAAATTACCATGTCTGTCTGCCTTATTCGATCTTGTAGGACGGGTGGCCTGCTCATTGCTTACTTAGCTGACAGGGCCGTCCGGAGCTTTATACCAGCCATACATATATATAGCTGAGCACATTTCCTAGCCAGACTTAGTTCTTCGCTTTCAATGAATGAAATTAATACCCAGCTGCTTTTTCCTGATTATGAGCCCTTTTTTACTTAGTTATATGAATACTATTTCTTTAATCATTGGGCACCCCGCCAGAGTAAAGGGGAAAGCAGAGACTATAAAATGATATTTGACATTGGTTGCGTTGAGTTTTCGGTGGCTGATTTTAGCCCCGTCCCTTATTCCCTATAGTAGCACTTGCTTGATATGCGTGAAAGGCTTCAAGCTGTCGACTATCCAGCCTGCACACTCCAATAAAATGAGGAAATGTGTTGCGCGAAGCGTATCTTAGTGGCTGTTGGGCATTCTCTAATGATTATCCAACTTGTATAAACACAGCAATAGAAGTTTGTGAAACTTGTTTATTGAGGCTTTGATACACAGAGGGCTTGCATGGGGTAACTTTGATACAAAGGGAAGATGCTATATTGACGGATCACCATGCGGCTCCCTTTCCCCATCGGCTTTCCCACTCGTCTATAGATTAAACTCTTTACATATCTTCCGAGGCGGTAGCACCAGTGATAATTTCTACCAACTCGCCAGTAATGACGGCTTGGCGGGTTCGGTTGAACAAAATCTGGTACTTGTTGATCATCTCGCCGGCGTTCTTCGAGGCGTTCTGCAATAGGGTCAGCGTCGATAAGCGGATCACAGGATTTACGAAGGCAGCTAGTGAAACCTATTACTTACATCCATAGCATTCCGACGGGCTGAAATCTCGCAGGCGTGGCCCTCAGCCAGAGCCCAATATAGGGAGTTGGCCAGAGCGTATTCCCGAAGGTTGGAGAGAAGCTCCTCGTCGACCTCGAAAGCCGAGAAGTTAGGAGAGTTGGCAATAGCCTCAGCGGAGAAGGCCTCAATGACCGTGGGCTCATATGCCGTGGCGTTAATGAACTTGTTGTGCACAATCTTGATGTCGGAGTAGTCGGTAGGGAGCTGGACAACCTGATCGGCGATGGCCTGGGCGTCAGCGAAGGTTGGGACGTCCTTGCCAATGCCAGCGAAGGTCAGGGCAATGGCCTTGGGGCTGGTTCGGCTCAGCTGGGCACGGGACTTCTCGCCGATGAGAACAAGATCGGCGGGCTGCTGGTTGGGCCCGAGATGGCGGCGCATGAAGCGCGACAGGCCGGAGTGAATACCACCACAGAGACCCTTGTCGGAGCTGCACACAATGTACAGGGTCTTCTTGCCCTCGGCATCGAGAGGTTTCGTCTCGGCCGACTCGAACACCTCCTGGGAGGTCTCGCCGTACTTGCGAGACTCGTTCATGGCGCGTTGGGCACGGTTCAGCTTGGTGGAGGCCACAATCTTCATGGTGTTGGTGATCTTCTCGATGTTGCGGATCGACTTCAGACGGCCTTCGATCTCGCGCAGGGTAGCGTAGGTAGCGGCATTTTGGGCGGTGCTAGAGCAACAGAGCAGTCAGAATGCGGAGGACGTCATGACGGGGAGAGACAGCGGGCGCCGGTGAGGCACGTTTGGCATGGCGGGCGAATTGCCTCATGGCGGGCGAATTGCCTCATGGCGGGCCTTCTGCGCGGCAAAAACGCATGATGGGGGCGCTGACACGCACCGAGCAGGAATAGCCGCAGCTCCAGCCTTCAGGGCCGGTCGGGCCACTCTCGAAAGCATGTTTGAAGGGGACTGAAGGACTGGAGGACTGGAGGACTGAAGGGACGGGGAATGAGCCTCAGACACCAATGGCTCGTTGATTGCGATGCGCTGCGCAATCAATTGGTCGGCTGTTTGATCCTGGAGATGGTGTATGTAGTGTTATTATTCTCTCTCTCGCTCTCGCTTTCCTCTGCAAATGCAAAGCTGCTTGCTGCTTGCTGCTTCTGGTCTGGTCTAATCCGTCTTTCCGGACAACGGCAAATTGTCGGGTTAAAGTGGGGCCAATCTTCTGTCGCCAGGTGCAAGTGGACCTTTGCCAATGAAACTGCGCAGGTAGCAATTATTCGCCTGGCAAGAACAGCCATCCATCCATGTTGCCGTAGTGTGCAGCTGTAGAACACTGGCAGCTGAGTGCTGAAGAGATGGGGATGACCTACTGTAAGTACACGCAGGCTAGACACCTCTGCAGGTCAGTCTACATATAGGTAAGTAGGTATCTAGGTAATAGAGGAAGCCGCAGCCCGAGCATACATAAGGTAGGTAGTCTCACTGCAGGTGGTTCGTATCTCGCCCAGCCGTATGCTGTAAGCAAGCAGCAGTAAGTAGGCATGCTGTGATTACCTACAGAGTGCCTACTGCAACCATGAGTGAGCACTGGTTCAGGGAAAAAGACAACAACATTCAGCCAGCCTCACCATAGACCCTTGTCCGAATCATTCACTCACATACTTCTGGCCTACCATTGAACCTTATCTACGGATTCTACAGTACACTAGGCATCTACACATCTATACTATAGCGTAGGTATCGTACTACGTATCCTGTCATCCCGAGTCATCCTTCCCTTCCTCCACCCTACCTACTACATATGTAGGATAAGACCCACAACAGTGTCACCCAACAACAACCAGCTGGCAAGACTTTTGGCATTTGCCAGCTCTTTTCTGCCCTAGCTACAGGCGACCCAGCTTGGTTCGTCCCGTCCGACCCGTTCTCGCTCGCAGGGCACCTGCACCAAACCGACCGGAGCGTGACAAGTTCCCAGCTGCAGCATTCTTTAATTGCCCCCCAGTCGTCCCCACCGGAACCTGCTTCCGGCCAATGGCCACCCGCCCCGGTCTCTCGCAGCGTGGCTAGCACCAGCATAGACTGTAGGTAGTGCCTGTGCCTGTACCTAGTGGGCTAGTCCAGACTGAGTCTTGACTTGTGAAGCCTTCAAGACCTTGCTCGCCTCCAATACTTCACTACGGCCTGCCCACCTGCCGCCTTTTTTTTTCCCTTTCAAAATCTCACGTCTGCTCCCTGCCTTCCCCTAGCTTCCCTTCCGCTCTTCCCTTTTTCCCTGGCCCGTCTGTCCTCTCCCAGCTCTGTAGATCGGGGTGGTGCACCACGGTGTCGGCCACCCTTTGCACTCGTCTCCGGCCACGCCTCCCCTCGCATTTTGGCGTTTCTCCCGCCAACTCAGACGCATCCTCCCTGCGCGCAACTCGCTCGTCTCACCCGTCTCGTGCTTCACCCGCATAGCTAGATTCCACCATTGCACCATCCCCATTCAGCATTACAACTTGCGACAACATTCTTCTTTCCATCAACCCTCTCTCCACGCGCCAATCATGTCGTCCGACGATGATATGCCTTTGGCGCGCGCCAATGGCCATTGTAAGTATCTCACGCCGAGTCTCTTATATCGCTGGACCCGCCCCTGCCTCCTGCATTCTTGCTGGTATCCTGTCGACTCCCAGCTTCTGCACAGCCTTGTTGCCCTGACTTGCTTCCACGCCACATCTCCCTACCTATGCAGAGTGTGGGGGGGAAATAAAAATCTTGTACTAAAGTTTGCTTCCTGTAGTGTCCGCCGACAAGATCTCGAAGTCTGAAGACAGAGCCATGGATATCGACTCCGACGTTGAACTGAAACCCGCTCCATTATCGATTCGGCATGGTCCCATCGACGACGATGATTCTCCGCTCGTAAACGGACATGGCAAGCGAAAATCACGCTCTTCTGCTGGCAACGTCAACTACCTCGAGTCAGACAACGACGACGGGCGATCGGTAGGTTATATCCCAGCTCTGTTTCAACTTTCGACATCTGGCATTAACCAGCTGCTAGACAAAGCGACAACGAAAAGCTGTCGTAGACGACTCCGACTCTGATGTTCCCATCAAGAACAAGACCAGACTCCCTCCGGCTGCCGATGAAACGGCCGTTGCAGAAGATTCGGACGATGATGTTCCTCTGAATAGAAAACTAGTCAACAAGCGCAAGTCTATTGACAAGGCTGCCGAGAAAGAAGCCAAAGAAATACGATCGGCCGAGTCAAAGGCGAAGAAGCCAACCCCGAAGAAGCCGGCTCTGAAGAAGGCTGCCAAAGAGGAGTCTGATGACGATCAGCCCTTATCGGGAGTAAAGGGTCGAAAGCGCCCTGTCAACGGCACAAACGGGAAGGCCAAGTCCAATGGTGTGAAGAAAGAGGATTCTGATTCCGATACTCCCATGCGAAAGAAGGTTAAAGCAGCCACTCCCAAGGCGACTCCCAAGGCCAAAGTCAAAACGGAGCAGACAACTTCAGGCAAAAAGGCACCAGTGAAGAAAGCAAAAAAGGAACAGAGTGAGGACCCTGCCGATGCAGAAGACGATGAAGAGGAATACAGATGGTGGGATCAGGCTAAGTCGGATGACAGCATCAAGTGGCAGACGCTTGAACACAATGGCGTTCTTTTCCCACCAGAATACGAGCCTCTGCCAAAGAGTGTGAAGCTCATCTATAATGGAACACCTGTTAACCTACATGTTGAAGCCGAAGAAATCGCGGGCTTCTTTGGTGCCATGTTGAACTCCACGCACAACGTTGAGAATCCCGTCTTCCAGAAAAACTTTTTCAACGACTTCAAGGATGTGCTCAAACGTACCGGTGGGGCCAGAGACCAACAAGGCAACAAGATTGACGTCAAGGATTTCTCGAAGCTCGACTTTCAGCGGATTTTTGAGTATTATCAGGCCAAGAGCGAGGCCAAAAAAGCCCGTTCCAAAGAGGAAAAAGCTGCCGAGAAAGCTGAGAGAGACCAACTGGAGGCCCCATTCACGCACTGCAAGTGGGACGGTCGCAAAGAGAAGGTCGGTAATTTCAGAGTCGAGCCACCTTCACTATTCCGTGGTCGTGGTGAGCATCCGAAAACCGGCAAGGTTAAGTTACGGGTCGCTCCTGAGCAAATTACCATCAATATCGGCAAAGACGCTCAAGTTCCTCGCCCTCCAGAGGGCCACAAATGGAAGGCTGTCCAGCACGACAACAAGGCTACTTGGTTGGCCATGTGGCAGGAAAACATCAATGGTGCTTATAAGTATGTCATGCTTGGCGCTCAAAGTACTGTCAAGGGCCAAGCCGATCTCAAGAAATTCGAGAAGTCCCGAGAGCTGAAGAAATACATCACCAAAATCCGAAAAGACTATGAGCGGGATCTTAAAGCCGAGTCCATGGCCGATCGGCAACGTGCTACAGCCGTCTATCTCATCGACAGATTCGCACTGAGAGCAGGCAACGAGAAAGACGCCGAAAACGAAGCGGAGACCGTTGGTTGCTGTTCACTGAAATTCGAGCATGTCACTCTAAGAGAACCCAATACCGTCATCTTTGACTTCTTGGGTAAAGACAGCATCAGATTCTATGATGAAGTCACCGTTGATCGCCAGGTGTTCAAGAACCTTCGAGTTTTCAAGAAGTCGCCAAAAAAGGAGGGTGATGATATCTTTGATCGCCTGACGACTTCTCAGCTAAACAAGCATCTTTCCAACTACATGCCAGGATTGACTGCTAAAGTCTTCCGTACTTACAATGCCTCGTTCACAATGCAGAGATTGCTAAATGAGGTGAAGGATGAAGATAGGACCATAGCCGAAAAAATCAAACTATACAACGACTGCAATCGCGAAGTGGCAATCTTGTGTAACCACAAACGGACAGTCGGCGCTTCTCACGAAGCCCAGATGGAGAAGCTTGCTGACCGAATAAAAGGTCTCAAGTATCAGGTGTGGCGTAATAAGCAGATGATGCTGGATCTTGACTCAAAGCTGAAGAAGAAGAAAGGCGCTGCTTACTTTGAGTTGGATCCCGACCTTGACGAAGCGTGGATTCTTGAGCACCAGAACTTTTTGGTTGAAGAGCAACGTACTAAGATCCAGAAGAAATTCGAAAAAGACAACCAGAAGCTCCAAGAAGCAGGAGAGAAGATAATGCCCGACAAGGAGCTCAAAGAGCGACTTAAAGATGCTGACGAGTTGGCGAAGAAGTTGAAGAAAGAGAACAAGTCTAAGAAGGTCGAAGCAGAGGGTAAGGCTCCTACCGTCGAGAAGATTGAGGCCAATGTCAAGAAGATTGAGGAACGCGCTCGCACTCTGGAACTTCAGGCCGCCGATAGAGACGGTAATAAGGAGGTAGCTCTTGGAACCTCCAAGATTGTGAGTTTCTCCATCACCAATCCTCACTGAAACATTGCTAACGTGTTCTAGAATTATATTGATCCCCGTCTCACTGTTGTCTTCGCCAATAAATTCAAGGTCCCGATTGAGAAATTCTTCTCGAAGACTCTTCGTGAAAAGTTTCACTGGGCTATCAAGTCAGTCGGTGAAGACGACTCATGGCAGTTCTAGGCACGTTACGCGGGCTAATTGTCTCATACCCACTGCCAAGAGCGACAAAATATCAATTTGGTTCTAGTGTTGTACATATTCCCCACGTTTTATGGGTCATCTTGTCGGCGCAAATACTAGCATCACTACACTTATAGCGGTCCGTCGCGGTTCGGATTTGATTGGTATCATAGCTGGGATTTCCTGTCATTGGAACTGAATAGGCACTCTGTTGCGCTTAGTTTCACTAACCAGCAAATGCCACACATGAGCGGCTTTGCATAGGAATTCCACCTGCGTTGCGTTGCATTAAACGGGGCGCCTGTTGGTCAAGACTTTTGGTCCCGTATGCCGGTAGAGAGACCGATCGCTCCATAGACAGATATTAATATACAGCATATGCATGATTTAGCAAGTCATGAGTCCCTTATCAGCCTATACATAGTCTTGATCGAAGTCAGATGCCTGATTGACGAACAAAAGATGTAGGCGAACAGGATCTTCTTGATGATGCCCTTGCTATCCATCAAATTCGTTGCATCCGTTACATGGCGCGAAAAAGGGCTGGCCGGGCTGCAAAATGAATACCACTAGCTAAGTACCTGTGATGCACCGTACATATGTGCCCGAATTAGATAGGTAGAAGTAGTCCCGGCTTCCTGCAAGCATTAACACACTTTCCTCGTCGACGGAGTCAACAAAAAGCTAGCGCATAGCCATCTCGCACCAGAGTCGTAGCGTCGGCTTTGCGACTTGACAGTAGCCGTTGTGTGCTCGCATGCCCAAAGTAGCTGGTCAGCATCGCCGCGACGAGAGCCCAGGGAATCATGGCCACAAGGACCGTATCAGTTTCACACTTGACCCCCAGACCAACCAGACCAACCCAGGCGATCCAAACGAGGAAGACGATCCCCTGATACGGCTCCCGTTCCCACGTTCGGTGTCTGTATAAGGACACACAACACCCTAAACCCAGACATGACACAAGCAGCAGACCACGGCTTATACTAGGGAGCAACAAGGGAACGACGACAAATAATGAGCGAAGCTTGTTGGTTGATGATGCTGGCTACACTCGGATTAGCTGTTTTGCACGAAACGGTGGTCGATTTTGCGAAAAGGCCGTCTTTGGTACCTCTTTCTGGAGAGCATAACAGGTAGCCACAAGCGAAAATGCAGCTGCAGGAAGGATTTCCACCGGCGCCCAAACCGGCGGGGTTGTCAGAGCATATGAGCCTCGGCAGAATCTGTATAGGTGGAAGAAGGAGTGGAAGAACATCTGCTCTCTATTGCATCGAGCATGCGCAAACAATATCTGAGTACAGAGCAGGGCAATTCGACGCCACGGAACGGGTACGGGACATTGCAAGGGAGTTAAGTTGCCTTATACATGTCTAGCGATCAGGCGCGGCGGGTCTTCTGGCTACGAGCTCGAGAAGGAAGCCTTTCGTGTCAGATGGATTCCTGTCTTTGGGCACTGATACTTGGTTGGGACGAATTCTTCAAACCCGAATTTGCACCTTGACCCTGCCTCTCATTACCTCCGAGATACCGTCCTCCCCGGTCGGTAGTTTGCGGTCACGTACCCCAGCAACGACAGGCCCAAGACCATTGGGCTACGCACATTACCAGGGTCATTCATCAACAAACCGCGATTGGGCGGCCGTGAGGCACACCATGCCTGGGGTCACCCTTCTAATACAGCCAATATGCATACACGCTGCTGCAACTCCTCGCCAATCAAGGTGGCATACCTCGATGGCGAACCACGAGGCTACTAAGGTTGCCTGAAAAAAGAGTGAGGCAACCAAAGTGAGCCGGCACGCTATGCAGGTCGGACAATGCCTGGGCTGCCTACTGTACAAGGTCTATCTATACTAATAGATTATCCGTAGGACGCCTCACCGCAGCAAAAGTGTGTATTGGGCAGCAGCGCAGGAACATCCTACCTGGCTCTACTACCATTGTTTTGCTCGTGTGCTTTCTTACTGCGCGCGCATGTGCAGTGTAAGCATGAACGACTGTCCGCCCGACACTCGCTCGCCCTACCTTTTGTGGTGCTGTACAAGAAGTCGGGCTTAGAACTAGATCCTATACCGTCTTCAAACGGTTTCGTCCTCTTTCATAACCCGTCCGCACGCAAAGCCTCCTTCATTCATTCGCCTGAGAAGCCGTCGGTTTCGATGTGTCGGCATTGGTTTCGGTGTCCCATGTCGCCATATCGGAGCGTAGCCTCGAACAGCAGCCCAGCACGCTTCACAATGGACGATTCAATCAAGATCGTCTCGAAAGGGGTTATGATGGGCGCTGCGATCACGTTCACCGCCATTCGCCGTGAACATACCTTCTATAGCTGCGTGTAGGTTTATCACTCGTTGTTTATGCTCGAGATGAGACCAAGTTGACAACTCTAGGCAGTGCTCTCAGCCTCTTTAGTCTTGCCACGATGGCGCATGTTGCAATGTGCCTAAGCCCGACAACTCTGTAGGCATCTCGCTACGTCGCCTTGTCACTGCTTGTAGCGCTAACGGTTGCAGCCGCTTATATGCATTAACCGCAATATTAATACAATCTGCTCTTGCGATTGCTGTCATAGCTCGACCACAATTCGTCTTTGTCCCGATACTGGGATATGCTCCAGTTCTCATCGCCTTTATGCTGTGGATCATCGAAGATTGCTCCCGTTTTTCCACAGAGGCCCCATGCCTTCTCCCGTGGGGGACGGCGAACATAGATAGAGAACCTTGTGCCGCAAGCACTTTGCCCACTGTGATGCATGGAAGCAGGCTGAGTTTTCGTGACTCGATAGATGCAGAATCCAAAGTCGATGATGACCGGTCCACAATATCCGCTCAGGATAGCCTCTTATTCAGGCTTTGGGGTCCCAGCCAAAGCTATGTCCCAAGTTCCAGAATGTCGGACATTTCATTATCTTCCAGCAGGCCCGAGAGCTTACCTTCCTCTTGGGGGACATTGACCAGAATCTGGTTTTCAGACTTTTCAGCCCAAGGACAGAATTATGGCGAACCAAGCCATATCGGATGCCAGAGATCACGGACAGTCTAGGATCATCCGAGGAGATAGGCCACTTCAAGCCAAGCCCGCTTGCCATCATGGATTGAACCTTAGGAGTCCGGGATATATTCACAACCCAGGTCGTGTTTTCATTCATCTTGTTGCCGCGTACACAGGATTGTTTCCGGGATTAATATACTATCATTGTTCAACCTTTCATCACTGTATAGGCAGCCTCATCACCATCTGCCCGCGCCTTTTTTTTTTTTTTTTCTTTTTTTCTTTCTTTTCCTTATACTCAGTCATCACGCCCAAGTTCTCAGAGATAGTTACGAAGTCAATGTTCCAAGTTGGACAAGCTTCCATACTCTGTAGCTACCAGGGAGCCAGGGAGTTGTTACCAAGGAACCGAGACCCAGTCTTAGCAGCCAATCCACCTTCAGGGGTTAGGCACCAGCAATGGAATTAGCTTTTGGATGTTAAGATAGCACACCTAGGGTATCTCCGTTATTGCATGAATCGCCAGACAGCCTTTCTCCATCGGTGCAATGTACGGCTCGGCCTTGCCATTAGCAACAGCAGTTCGTGATACCATGGATAAAGCATTGAGGTTCCTATCTCTTTCCAACGGGAGCCCGCTTACAGTCAACCGACTTGGAAATATGTCAAGCAAAGCGCCGTACTCCGAGGAGTAGAAGTAAATAGCTCGAAGTACACAATTTAGTATTGCGAAGGCGTGGCCCGAGAGCTATGCTAGTAATTACATATATAGGTACCTACATAGGAGACGAGAGAGGGGTACGGCTGTATGTGAATGATGTTGAAGTTCGACGTTGTCAACAATGGACTGACGAATAGGAAATCATGCAACAAGGCATAGATGCGAGACCAGATGCATCCAAACGGATGTCTTCTACACAATAACAAATCAGACGGAGAAGTGGGTGAGAATAAGAGCAGAGCTACCGCCCAAGGTGACAAAGGGTGCAAGGGGTAGGATTGCATTCATACTGGTCAGCATAGAGTTATCGCCAGAGACCTACTTTGTTGGATATCTGAGATGTCTGAGAGCACTCAGCTAGTACTGAAATTGCGTTATCGAAGATCCAACCTATGTGTAATTATTATTGCTCAATGCTGTTCCCGAGGGGCGTTGGCATACGCTGCAGTTAAAAGGCGTATATGATTTGTTTCAAGCTGTCACATTTCCCACGCATGTGATTTTCAGGGTCCTGCAAGCGACCGAATACCACTGCTCGAGAGAAGCGGTCATCGAACACGAGGGTTCCGCCCCACCGGGTCTCAGTCTCGACCAACAGCCACTCGAATATCCGCGTCAGTGTCCGCGTCCCAGCCACGTACATATACTAGGAGATGGCGCTAAGCCGATTGGGGACAGAGCTAGCAGTTCCAGCCACTCGCAGCGTCATTCGAGCCCCGTTGCAAACAGGGATGGATTCGTCGGCTTAGTGGGGCTCGATGGCCCTGTTCCTCCACGGCAACGAGCATCGGGTTGCGACAAGCAGAGAGACATGCAGCAACCTTGACCGATGCTATCACACACTCTGACAGCGGGCCAAAGCCAATAAGCTACATTAGCAGGCGATAAGCAGATCCAGATCCCCGAGACCGGGTGCAGCCGAGTCTTCTGGCGTTCTGAGCAGAGCTGACAAGGTTGGGTGCTACGACGCATAGATCGGTCCTACTCTGTATTACAGTAAGAGGTAAGAGGTAAGAGGTAGGTGATGACGAGAGGCATTTGCTATTTGCTAGCATCTGCCGCTAGGGCGCGGATCGCTTGGATACATCATTGGTAGATCTGTGCAGTAGTGGCCTGTCAGTAAGTGCACTACGTAGTAGATAGGTACGGCGCAGTGCTAAAGAAAAACGAGGTGGTTGGAGTTGCTCCCTGCGCTCGTTTATAAGCTGCTTCAAGTCCCCGTTGACCTTCCCCATCAGACCATGCGTGGTTCCTGCTATCTAGAAATAGCACCTGCCTACATACGTTGCACTTTCTGTACATACTTGGACAATTGCATTGTTCTTCGGTTCTCCCGCTAGCGTCGCTGCTGCGTTATTGAACTGCGTGGAACGTTGTATATACCTTACCTACTGGGCACTCGACCTGGACCTTTCTCTACTAAACGTTTCGTTTCGTTTCGTTTCCGCCGCGTTTGATAAAACTGCACTTCGGTACAAGTTTCACATTTGTGACCTCAAACCGGCATAGGGACTGGGGGCTTCCGCGCAAAACTTCACTGTTTGCAACCTCGCTTCTTCCTGTCCTGTCCCTCGTTAAACCGGCTTAGTGACTGAGGACTTTCACGCAAAATGTTGTTCCCAAGCCGCCCGTTTGCGGCGGCAACGCTGGCTACCGCCGCCGCTTTGTTCCCCAGCTCGGCCATGGCTCAGACTTATTCGTCCTGCAACCCCCTCCAATCCAGTACGTCTGGCCGCACTTAACTATCAGCTCGCTGCAAACATTCTAACCAATATCGTAGCTTCCTGCCCCTCCGATCCTGGTCTTGGAAAATCAATCGATATCGACTTCACTCAAGGTGGCTCGGACCTTTTTACGACTTCTGGTGGTACCCCGACATACAGCTCAGATGGCGTGTCCTTTACGGTTGCGAAGAGCGGCGACTCTCCCCAGCTCATCTCCCTCTTCTACATCATGTTCGGTCGAGTCGAAATCACCATGAAGGCCGCTCCTGGTGCCGGCATAGTCTCATCGCTGGTGTTCGAGTCGGACTGTCTCGACGAGATTGACAACGAGTGGCTCGGTGCTGACGACAGTGAGGTGCAGACCAACTATTTCGGCAAGGGTATCACAGGATCCTATAACAGAGGCCAGTTCAACCCTGCAGCCAACAATCAGGGAGAATTTATCACATATACGGTGGATTGGACGAGCGATCGGGTTGTGTGGACGGTGGGCAATACGGTTGTGCGCACCCTCAATGCCGACGAGGCCGAGCCCGGCCAGTATCCCCAGACGCCGATGCAGATCAAATTTGGTTCCTGGTCTGGCGGTGACCCCAGTAACTCTGAGGGCACCGTTACCTGGGCACGGGGTCCGACTGACTACTCCCAAGGACCCTTCTCGATGGTGGTGCAACACGTGAAGATAACGGATTACAGCACTGGTTCAAAGTATACCTACGGTGATACCTCTGGCTCCTGGCAATCGATCCAGGCCGAGGGTGGATCGGTGAATGGTAACCTTGGCGGCGCGGGTGACTTAACCACAACGGCCGTTACTAGTGCCGTTTCTTCGACCTCGACCGCCGACGTACCCGCTGGCGGCATCGGCTCGGGCACGTCAGATTCGGGTTCGTCCAATCTGCCTCCCGGCTGGGTGATGACGTCGGATGGTAAGGTTGTCCCGTCAAGCTCGGCCACTGTACGTATGTTCTAAATCCCGATTTCCCCTTGTTTGGCTGGATGCTTTGCTTCGTAACGGGGTCTTCGACAGCCAATAGAAGAACATATAGTGCTAACAGTTTCCAACAGGAGCCCCCTACTCCCTTGTCGTCTCTGTCGTCCTCGGCGCCATCTTCGGCGGAAGCTGGAGGTTCTGGCCTTGAAAGCAAGACGATTTCGACGTCCGATAGTCAAGGAGTTCCGACAACCATCACTACATTGCCGAAGCCGACAGCAGCAGATGCTGTGACAGCAACTGGCGCGGCCGCTGCTTCCGCGGCGTCCAACACGGACGGAACAGCAGAAAATAACCCTGAGGCCCCGGACAGCGGAGCGCTGCGACAGCTGAGCACTCACCCTTGGCTCACCATTCTGGCAATGATTACGTCAGCGCTTTGCATATTATGATCTGAGGGTATTGTGAGTCGAGCATATAAACTGCATGGTGTAGGTGTTATGATGATTTCACAGAAGTACGTTTCGGGGGACATGATCAGGCGCGATTTGTTACGGATAGGAACAGGTACAAGGACATCAGGAGCATCTCAAGTCTGAGGCTGCGGCGACTGATTAGGACAGCACATATGAATTCGGCCGGTGTTATAATGACGAACAATTACGTACACGGGACAGACGGGACGGGGATACAAATCCCCACAATACTTTAAAGCTAATATATAATAATACGTAACCAAGCCTTTGCCAGCGTCCTGGATGTCACAAATTCTTTACGTCTTCGCTTTTTACCTAAGATGATCAACTTCGACGTGATCTTGATTAAAGGCGGGAGAGGTCACGAGGAATGCTATGTGATGATGGTTACGAGATGGAAAGCTCCCTGGGGCCGGGTACAGACGCTTATAGTCGGAGACCGGTGGGCGGAACGCCTGGCGGAGTGGGGCTTGATGCGGTGTTCAAGGCGAACCAGCCGGGACCCCACCTACGGGCATGTACCGGTAGGTACCTGCCTATCGTGAGTGGGAGGGGGATGATTGGAGGATTGAACCGCAGCTATTTACTCTGCTACACAGGGGAAGCATTGGACAGCACGCCCTTCACATACATGCCTACATGTAGGGAGGAACTTGCATGTGTAGTGATTATATGCTACGTATTGCCCTGTCAAACCCCCCAAGGTAAGTGGCTGACGGACTGGAGCTGCATCTGCATTTACAATACAACAGCATATGGCTAACAGGATTGTGGCATATCGGTATCCCAATTCAAGGATGTAAGTCGTGGCAGCCCCACATCATGCCGCATGCCGGCGAGCAACAGCGTAAGCCACCTGCTATAGTACTTATCAAACGCTACACGGGCGGCGATAACGTGGGTATCCGAGTCTATATTTGCGTGCTCGTGCCCAGTATCTTTCAGCTTATCAGTGCGAGTCTCACCTTCTTACTTTAGGCTACAAGGTTGTTCTCTTTGTGGCCGTTACCTAAGGACCTGCGGTTTCGGACCCCGTTGAAGAACGGACGCTTGATATCCCCAACACAGTAATACATACACACGGGTATCTACCTATCTACAGTATCCACCAGCTTAGGACCTGTACTAAATTCTAGTCAGGTGGCCTACCCGCAAACCGGTACGTCCCATATAAAATTTAAGTGGCTCCAGGATGTCAATAGGGCGTATTCTTACATTCCAGTGTTGTTTAAAGCACACCTGGAGTTAGACGCCCGGATAGCCACGCACTTACATGCATTCCTTAGGTTCAACCTGCCTTACACACACGTAAATGCATGTACTCACGAAGGTAAGTTCCTACTAGTACTAGATATGGTAATCGTTTGCAACGTTCAAATTCTAACCTCCTACCTAATCTTAACTAGACATCTCTTCTTTCACATCCTCCCTTTCATGTCCGCGCCCTTATCAACACTAACATCCCGCCTCACTTAGCCATTCCCGAGATTTGGTCACACGTCTGCTCGTGTATCCTTACTTTTAAACGCTAGGGGGGCACATACACCTTCCACCTTGCCCATCTAAAATTTCATACTCATATTTATTGCTGCTACTACTACGAGACTTCCGGCCTGAAAGCCTAAGTAGAAATAGAAGTATACGCAACACGATGGCGACGACGAACGGCGTTACAGTCAATGAGTTGAAGGCGCCACCCGCAATAGCTCACCATGAGAACACCGCCCCTGGGGGACAGGCCCCGGTGCCGCTTACCATTGAAGCCATCGCAGCTCAGAGGGCCAAGGCCGGCAAGCTGATCGCGGGCACTGCGGCGTATTCGGATAGTGATATGTTCAAGAGTCCGGTATGTGCGTTTTCTCTTCTGATTCTTTGGGCCAAAGCGGGATGTTGAACCTCGGGATGAGGCAATGTGTGTGTGGGGGAGGGGAAGACGGTAAGAGATGAAAGGGGTGGTGTTGGGTAAGGTCATATCATCTACGGAGAATTGGGGGAGTTGACGCATAAGAGAGACGTCTATATGAGTCGTTGGAGCAAGTCGATGGTGTCACGTGTGGGTGTACTACAA
Source organism: Xylaria acuta (assembly GCA_022495125.1). NCBI lineage: Eukaryota > Fungi > Ascomycota > Sordariomycetes > Xylariales > Xylariaceae > Xylaria > Xylaria acuta. The sequence continues at coordinate 85,033 of MU383138.1, read as the reverse complement.
AAGGGGTACTTCTGAGTGGCTGACATTTCCGATTTTGCGTAGCAAGCATATAACCAACCCAAAGCGAGGCGATGGGACCGTGAGTTGGATCCAGTATGGCGTCAAGGGGGGATACGGCTGACAGAAACCAAGATCTTCTGAGCCCTGAGGCTCTCGCGCGGAAACCTTGCGTCTTGAAGAAAGCAGCCACGCTCCTGAAGAAACCCGGCCTCTTGTCGCTTGGTGGCGGGCTGCCGTCTTCAGATAATTTCCCCATTGAGTCTATAAGCAGTAAGTATTCTTATTTGACGTCTGGTATCCCTCTTTGACTGAGACCCTGGACCGTGGCATCACTGCTTGCAAGATTTCGGCTACTTCTTGAAACTATTATTGGCATGCGTGTTTGCTGACGCCTCTTTGCCATGTAGTGCAGGTCCCACATCCACCAGTTTTCGATCACGCTTCTGTAGAGGTGCCGGGAAGGGATGTCACCATCGGTAAACATGATATTCGAGACAAGGACGGTGTCTTTGACCTTGCTACCGCCCTCAATTACGGCCAAGCCGTTGGATCGGCGCAGGTGTTACGCTGGGTGACTGAGCATACGGAACTCGTTTCTCACCCCCCGTACGCCGACTGGCGATGCGCGTTGACCATCGGCAGCACGGGGGCTCTGGATTCTGCATTGCGCATGTTCTGCGACCGCGGCCGAGGAGACTCTGTCCTCACCGAGGAGTACAGTTTCTCGACGGCGCTGGAGACCATCGCGCCAATGGGCATCAAGGTAGTCGGTGTGCGTGTAGATGAGCAGGGTCTTCTGCCTAAGAGTCTAGACGAGATCCTAAGCAACTGGGACGAGAGTACGAGGAATGCAAGGAAACCCACGGTGCTTTACACAGTGCCCTCTGGCCAGAACCCGACCGGCGCGACGATGGGGGCGAAGAGAAGGAAGGAAATCTACGACGTATGCAGCAAGCACGACGTATTCATTCTCGAGGACGAGCCGTACTACTACCTGCAGATGCCGCCCTACGACAAGACGAACTCGGCCGCGCAACCCGGCGCCGTTGATACGTCCTCGAACCAAAGTACCGAGGACTTCTTGAAATCTCTCATCCCAACTCTGCTTAGCATCGACGTCGACGGGCGCGTGTTGCGCATGGACTCGTTCAGCAAGGTCGTCGTCCCGGGCTCACGGCTGGGCTGGGTCACGGGAAGTGAACAGGTCATCGAGCGCTACATCCGACACACCGAGTGCTCGTCCCAGGGCCCGGCAGGCTTCTCCCAGGCCCTCATGTATAAGCTGCTTGACGAGACCTGGGGCCACGAGGGATACCTGCGGTGGTTGATGCAACTGAGGAGCGAGTACACGCGGCGAAGAGACGCACTGCTCGACGCGTGTGAAAAGCATCTGCCCAAAGACGTGGTGAGCTGGACACCGCCGGCTGCAGGCATGTTTGTGAGTATACTCCCCGACTCTCTTGGTCTCAAAACTTTTCCTTTCCTTTATATATATATATATCCCAACCTGGGTTATCTCGCCCGTGAAATACTTCTGACAAAGCGAAAAAAAACAAAACAGCATTGGATATGCGTAGACCATACCCGCCACCCGCATGCGGGACAGAAGACCATCCTCGAGATCGAGGAGGAAATCTTCGATTCGTGCATCGAGCGCGGCGTCCTCGCCTGCCGCGGGTCGTGGTTCCGCGCCGAGAGGGACGTCGAGCCCACCGGCCTCTTCTTCCGCACTACGTACGCGTCGGCGTCGCAGGCTGACATGGACGTGGCCATTCAGAGATTCGGGCAGGCCGTTAGGGCGAGCTTTGGGATTTAAAAAGGGATAGGGAGGCTTGAGAGTATCATAGAGAGAGAGAGAGAAAAAAAAAAAAGGGACGTGTTTATTGACAAGTCACGACGTTTGGTTGTCTCGTTGATTTGGGTATCGATTTGTCATCACGATGCTTGCGTTTTTTGGCGCCCGCGTGGTTATGGCCTGGGTTAGGTGATATGTGGTTGGGTTAAGCATATTTGTTGTTCTCCAAATTCATAGATTGGTAGACAGATAGGATGCATTATGTTTGGAATGATGTTATTTTATACGATCTTTCGCTTCGGGATTCATATCTGAGGACCCAAGGAACGAAGATAAATCTGCTCTAACTTAGCCCCCTGTACACAGATTTGGGTGGCGTTGAGAAGATAGGTGGTTCATTTATTTTGATCCCCTGAACCGCCAGGCACGTATTAACTGGAACACCCAACCCACCAGGTAAGACTTACAGTAAGTAGTGTAGGTATCCGAGACATAATTAAAAAAGCTTGGCAGCCCCACGTGGGGTTGTTATCAAAGACAATTATCTCTCCGTCCATCTAGTATGGCCCGTAATCTACCTACACCGAGGAAGTACTTACAGTAGGTATATGCGAATGAATACCTGATAACAAAGAACGACCTGATACTGATTCCGATTCGCAACGCCTAATCCGGTGCGGTGGCACAACCATATGTAGCTACCTAGTACACGGTTGTGATTCCTTACTCACTACGCTGGGGCGGTTTTCTTCTTTGGGTTATCTTGGGCAGTACAGGGTGCCATTAGCATTAGGTCATGTTTAATGCCCTCATTCTAACCCCTCTTCGGACCCCGCGAGCACGAGTACATCCACTTCGCGCAATCTTCAATAGTAGCTCTCATAGAAATACGTTCGTCCGATTCTTGTACAATATGGCAGATCTCAAGGTCGACCTCACGGCCCCGAATGGGAAGAAATTCACATTGCCCACGGGCCTCTTCATCAACAATGAGTTTGTGAAAGCGAGCGGGGGTGAGAAGATCACGAGTATCAACCCTTCGTAAGTGTATTACTAAGTTTCTTAACTTGCCCGCTTGCGCCGTATTTTGCAGCTTAGGTTTTCTACGGCGTCCGATCGTACCTGGTCACGGTGTTGACGCAAGCGGACAATGTAGCAATGAAAAGGAGATCTGTTCCGTAGAAGCCGCATCGGCCGAGGACATCGACAAAGCGGTGGCGGCGGCGCGAGCGGCGCTGCACCACGAGTCCTGGCGCGACATCTCGGCCACGGAGCGCGGACAGCTCATGTTCAGACTGGCCGATCTCGCGGAGCAGGAGAAGGAGGTCCTGGCTACGATCGAGACCTGGGACAATGGCAAGCCGTACGGCGACGCGCTTGGCGATCTCGGGGAGGTCATCGCCTGCATCCGCTACTACGCCGGCTGGGCCGACAAGATCCACGGCCAGACAATCCCCACGACGGCGCAGAAGTTTGCCTATACGCTGAAGCAGCCGATTGGCGTCTGCGGACAGATCATTCCGGTGAGTTAGATGTCTTTTATACGTGTTCTGTCGTCTGCTGCTTCTAGACGAGCTTAGGGGTTGTCGTGGAGCGATGGGGTGATAAGCGCATCGTGACGCTGACGGCTCTCTTGGTGGGGGTAGTGGAACTATCCCCTCGCGATGGCCGCGTGGAAATTAGGCCCCGCGCTCGCGTGCGGGAACACCATAGTCCTCAAGCCCGCCGAGCAAACGCCCCTGTCTATCCTTCACTTCGCCACCCTCATCGCCAAGGCGGGTTTCCCCCCGGGCGTAGTCAACATCACCAACGGGTACGGCAGGGTGGCGGGGCAGGCCTTGGCCGGCCACCTCGACGTTGACAAAATCGCATTCACCGGATCGACGGCGACCGCGAAGCACATCACGAAGACGGCGAGCGTCAACCTGAAGAACATCACCCTTGAGACGGGCGGGAAGTCGCCACTGCTCGTTTTCGCCGATGCGGATATCGAGCAGGCCGCTAAGTGGGCTCATAGTAAGGAATTCTCGGACTGTTTTTTTTTTTTTTCTTTTCTTTTCCTAGTATACAATCCCCTTTGGCTAGAAACGTGTCGAGAAGCACAAATCGCGCTTGGAAATGGCGATAACTGACACCGAGCGTTCTAGTTGGCGTCATGAGCAACCAGGGCCAAATTTGCACGGCGACGAGCCGCATTCTGGTTCACGAGAGCGTGTACGACGACTTCGTCGCACGATTTCGGGAAATAATCAAGACCACGAGCAAGATCGGCGACCCGTTCGCGGAGGACACGTTCCAGGGCCCGCAGATTACAAAGGAGCGGTACGACGCGGTGCTCGGCTTCGTCGAACACGGGCGGTCGGAGGGCGCCACGTTGGCCATGGGAGGGAGGCCGTGCCCGCTCGACGGCAAGGGATACTTCATCGAGCCGACCATCTTCACCGACGTCAAGGACACGATGAAGATCTACCGCGAGGAGATATTCGGGCCGTTCGTCGTCGTGGCGGCCTTCAAGACGGAGGACGAGGCCATCCGTAGTGAGTTACCGCTGGAGTTATTTTCTTCCCTTTCTAGTGACTTGAAAGCTCCCGAAATGTCTCAGGAGTATGTTTCGGGAGCTCACCAGAACTGCTTAAAAGAGTAATTACTGACTCCGGCGGTTATAGTGGCCAACGGCACGACGTACGGGCTAGGCGCCGCGCTCTTCAGCCAGAACCTGGAGCTCGCGCACCGCGTCGCCGCACGCATCGAGGCTGGCATGGTGTGGATCAACTCGTCCAACGACTCTGATGTCAGGGTCCCCTTTGGCGGCGTCAAGCAGAGTGGGATCGGGCGCGAGCTCGGCGAAGCGGGCCTGGCGGGTTATTCGCAGACCAAGGCTATCCATGTGAATATCGGACAGAGACTGTAGGGGCAAGGTAGTTCGGTACCTACAGTATGTAAATGGGGGGGCAGGTCAAAGAATGGAACACTTGAATTTCTTCTCACCGTTGCGTGTGTTGGCTTGCCTCACTTTGGTCGACATGAATCATCTGTGTGTAACATTGTAGGACATACTTACAGTACTATGTACACGCCTGTGATTGCGACTAATATTAGCTAGACCTACTAGCTATGTTGCATATACTTAGATAGATAGAGTACACAGCGGCCGTTTCCCCGTCGGAATCTCTAACCGAACCCGGGTCCACGTGCTGCTGCTGCTGCTGATGATGATGATGATGGACCAACGAACTAACGGGTGGGTGCTGGGCTACAGTAGGTTACAGACGAGGCCGAGTGGGTGGGTGCTCATATCTGCAGCCCACGTTGCATCCAGATTTGCATGGTAGTCAGATTAAGGGCTCAGCTCACGTCGTGCGACTGGATCGATCCGAAGGGATGGGTGCGGCCAGTTTATGGGGTACCTCTAGACTACCTAAACTAGACCTGTATTTATACTCGCTAGCATGGTACATGGATAGGGCTACTATATACAATGTGGTGCCTACTATCTATGGTGGGTTCGTTGGCTCGTTCGTGAAACGAGCAGCGTCTAAGTAGGTGGATACGGTACTCTCAAGATTTTCAAAGGGAATACATAGTAACAGGAGAGCGAACTTAATAGACCCTAGGGACAAGTATACTGCATATAGAACCTGATGCTTTCGGCCAACTAACTTTGAATTTTATGGGTAGGGATATTCAATATTGCTGAGTCCAGTACTTACACTATACTGCAATAAATCTCAATTTATTGGACGCCGGGGTCTTGTAATAGGTACTACCTTAGTCGTTTGTTTATCTACCTCTCTGTAGATGCTGGAGTATCCCTCAAATTAGAAAAAATGTGTAGTATACACTAGAAGCAGGATCCCCGAAATTTACGATACCGAATGTAGTAGGTAGTCTTGGTTACACACGCTCCTTGGTTCTTTTATAATGGTAGTAAGTAACAAGATCGATCCATGGTATCTATGATAGGTACAGTAGACTCCAAATCCGGCAGGTCTCGGTGGGTAATAATATTTTAGTGTACGCTGTGGACCCCCAAGCCGCCGAGATGACTGCTGTGGCTGATGGCTGGCTTCGGGAGCCGGTGCGGGGAAGCTCGCCTTTGGGGGTCGCACAGGTTGGGGGAAGTTCTGGGGGGGGGGGGGCAGGTACTATGTAGGTGTGCTGAACCTGAACCCCTTTCCCACGAGCTTCGGTAGGTATGCTGCATCGTGACCTCTTAAATACCTACCATATATATATATAGTCGTGGCAAAATGTTTGAGCGGCTGCAATTCATCCAAAACTAACTCTCCGTCGGAGTATGACAACGCTTTTGTTGGGGTAAATCAGGACAATCTGGGTGATCCCTCTTTGCGTGGACTTAGCATATTTATGCTTTGACGATCACTTCTGAATTCTACCATGCTAACCCCAAACAGCAGTAGTCTAGCCAATGAACCTATTTCTCCAAGATTACGGTCGACACAGCATGCCATATAAGTACTATGTACGTAGAAACAGCGGCAGCGGCAAGGGAAGGGCCAAAGGGGTTCATGTTCACAGGTGGCTTCATTACCGTGAGCCAACCTCCCATCAATATCCAGGGTAGCCTCCTAGGGCAAGGTCGTACTCGATTAACAACAGGTTTCATTCATTCAATATCAATGAGCAGAGGATATGTAAATAGTAACAAGGATTCTGCATACGCGAACCCGCAAATCCAACTCGCCTGCTCCTAACAGGGGCAACTAACAAGGGAGAACGGGCTGCACGAGACCCAACGCCACAATTTGCGAACTGCCCAATTGATCCAAGAGCTGCATCAACTGCCGGGACTTATCGCTGGCTGTTGTTGTCACTGGCGCTGAGATCGATCGTCTGTCTACTCAGTAGTGCAGTACTGGTGCAGACTGCCAGCTGCTACTAAGTAACGTTGCGGTGCTACTGCAGAGACCAGGAACCGGCCTCGCCGGGACCACGTCGGCACCATACCGCCGTCGTCTGCCAGGAGCGAGCCAATCTTTTTTACGCGCCCAAACTCGCCACGCTACAGCCCGTCTACGGCTACATAATTACTTCCCCCGTCTGCACATTCATTCACTCGGCTCCGTCTGTCGGTCTAGACTCGTGCCCCAGTCGACCTTGACGAGCACGTCTTTCACTCACTGGAGCGGATTGATTGATTGATTGATTGACTTACATCCCTTCAATTAAATCGTGGCGATTCACTGAACAAGCAGCTTCATTTGCATTGTGCTTGGCAGCTTTTGTTCATTGGCTTTCTTTCGCTTTCATCTTGATGTCGTAGAATCCCTCCCGGGTGACGAACTATCATCATGGCGCTGCCAAATTGCCGTGGCATCTTGAGCATGCTCCTCTCGCTTTGGCTCCTTGCCTCGACGCCTGTGCTGGCTATATGGCCCGCTCCGTCTTCCATAAATACCGGAGAGTCGACGCTGTGGATCGGACCTACGCTTTCTGTCAGCTACAATGGAAAACCTGTACGTTCGCTCTCCTGCGGATCCTCGTATGTGAACATCACTTGCTAACCATGTTCTATTGTCAACCAGCTTCCTTGGGTCTACGGTTATGAGCCGAAGGGCCCTAAGTTTTCCAGCAGTGAGATTATCAAGGGCGGTGTGGGCCGGGCTATGAAGAACATCGTGCAGGACAACTTCGTGCCATGGATGCTGTACAACCGCATGGAGCTTGAGCAAACCGAGCCAAGTCTTTTGAAGCCCAAGACCTACATCACCCATCTCGACATTGCCCAGACCAAGGCCGATACTTCCAAGACGTTCAAGCCTCTGGCCGGTGAAGTTGACGAGTCGTATAGCTTAAATGTGGATAAACATGGAAAGGCCTCCATTAAGGCGGTGTCGTCGACGGGTGTTCTCCGAGCGCTGGAGTCGTTTTCCCAGCTATTCTACCAGCATTCAAAAGGACCCTTCTTCTACACCAAATCCGCCCCAGTTAGTATCACCGACAAGCCTGAATATGATCACCGTGGTGTCTTGTTCGACGTCTCGCGAAGCTTCTTCCCCATGGACTCCATATTGCGTACCATAGACGCCCTCGCTTACAACAAGATGAACCGTATCCATATCCATGCTACTGACTCCCAGTCCTGGCCATTGGAAATCCCGGCCATGCCAGAGCTTCACCAAAAAGGCGCATATGCCCACGGCAAGACATACAGCCCGAGCGACCTGGCTACAATTCAACAGTATGCGATCAACCGGGGAATTGAGCCGATCATCGAGATCGATAGTCCCGGCCACTTCGGAATCGTTGCTCTCTCACACCCGAATATCGTTGCTGGCTGGGACTCTAACCCTTGGTCCGCCTACTGCGCTGAGCCCCCTTGCGGTCAGATTCGGCTCAACGAGCCAAGTGTCGACCCCTTCCTTGATAAGCTGATGGATGATGTCTTGCCAAGAGTTAGCCCATACAGCGCGTATTTCCATACCGGCGGTGATGAGGTCAACTTCAACATGTACAAGCTGGATCCCACTGTCGGAACCAACGATTCTGCCGTTATTGTGCCACTTTTGCAGAAGTTCATCGACAAGCACCACGCGCGAGTACGAAAGGCGGGTCTCGTTCCGATGGTGTGGGAGGAGATCCCCGCGGACTACAACGTCACAGTCGGGAAGGACGTCCTCATCCAGTCCTGGCTTGGAGACGAGGCCATTGCGGCGCTCACCGCCAAGGGCCACAAGGTTATCACCAGCAACTACAACTTTTGGGTAAGCCCTGATCGCATCATAAATAGAGGAGCGTAGTAAGCTGACAAAATACAGTACCTTGACTGCGGCCGCGGCCAGTGGCTCAACTTCGGCGAGGCTGATCTCGAGACCTATTACCCCTTCCCGGACTGGTGCTCTCCTTACAAGAATTGGCGCCTGGTCTATTCGTACGATCCCCGTGCCAATTTGACTGGCGAGCAGGCTAAGCTTGTGGTCGGTGGCGAGCTTGCTGCTTGGAGCGAGTCCATCGACGATGCTACCATCGACGACATCCTGTGGCCGCGAGCTAGCGCCGCAGGGGAGGTTCTCTGGTCCGCGGCTAAGGGCCGCTCGCAGCTCGAGGCAGCCCCTCGTCTGGCCGAGTTCCGTGAGCGTCTGATTGCGAGAGGTATCAAGTCTGGTACCGTACACATGCCTTTCTGTACCCAGGGACAGAACGCGACTGCCTGCCAGTTCTTGTAGATGGTATCAAGAAGACTTGGATATTAAAAGATCATCTCTGTGCTTGTAAAGGATTGCATGATAGAGTATAGTGTAGTATCTTATTATCGAGCAATTAAATTTTTTCAAGTTGTTTCCCTCGATCTGACTGTGAATAAACCCTACTTAAAGTTGTAGTATATCTTAACTAGATACCTACGTATACATCTATTTCGGATAGAGCGGAACATCATATAGGGTATGTTGTGATCACCTTTACTGTATACCCCAGCTTTACTGTATGATTTTATTAGGTTGACCTGCGAGTTACGGAGCGACGCAAATAGTTTAGCTCAACCCGGCATATCATGCCCATTTCCCCAGTAAACCCTCAACGATACTCTAAGCGGTCGATTACGAGTTTTGTTAGGAAAGATTTCCCACCCCAAGTCAAATTGCTAGGTATGGGTGCGTCCACCTACAAATTATATCGCCCGTCTGTAAGCGATACGGGCTTGAACAAATCACGATCAAGCTGATATCATACCACGCCGCCCCGTGATTTCATGGCAACACCCCGCATTCTGGTTCACCTCGGTACAAACCGAGTTGGGACAAGTTCAATCACGCAGGTAGCTAACGTGACTAGCATCTCGACGGGCACGAGCCGCTTTCCTTGTCCGTCATACTTAGTTGTTTAGCGATCGACCTTCCCCCCCTGATAGTCTGCTCGGTTTCGCTTTCGCTTACCCTACCCACCATTATTAACCGACCTGAGACGCTCTCTTAAGAACCCATGGCAAACCCATGGCACTATGCAGATAAGTTCAGACTCTCAGTGAGCCGTCGACTACAAATGTAGGTAGGTGGGGCCTATCATTATTACGCGAAGTTCGCTATCTGTATACACGTTGCTCCCTCTTCTTGAGCATTGCCGGGGGACAACATGGCGTCGTGATGGTAAGCAACACAAAAAGATCAGGGTGATATGGTGTCCAATGACTAAGTGCTCTACTGGTATGTCAATTAAACTTAACAGTACGATGAGTATACCAAGTAGAGCAAAGGCGCCAAGATCTCCAACGGTTATTTCGGCGCAGAGCAAACCATACAGGCCTTAGCTTGCGAGCAGGACAGGGATCACGGAGTCTTAGTCTGTCTGATATCCTAACGCCATCGCGGGGTAGAGCCCGGTAATGTTGGATGGACAATGATACATGTGAAATTCCAGAGTATGGTATATATCAGGAATGCCTTTACAGTCTCGTAGTGGATCCCATGTCGCCGTTTCGTTTCCCTGTATATTATTCGCAGGACAGGCGAACTTCTACGCACGGACAAACCTCCTCGCCGTGATTCAATTTTACATAGTGGAACCGAACCGCCAGCCCCGTGGAATTCGGATACTAACTTCGATACTTGTTACGATACTGCCCGTCCGTTTTTATCCCACGTAGGTTAGCTTAAGGCGCCACTTGGGTGTGTGTTGTACACTAGTGCGTGTGTTGTCTTTGTACTCGTTGCATAGACGAAGACAGATGGTGTGAGCGTACGTATATGTCAGGCGCATTGAAAACTACGACGTTTACGACAACCGAGCGAGGGTCCGCATAACAAATACGTCTTTTGCCTGTCGATTCTTCCAACTCGGTACTATCTGTATACCTGTTTCCGTCTCGACCGCTTGATGGGATTTATACGAATCGGCCCCTGACACTATCCGAAAAGTAGTTCTTCAATATGGGTTTAGTCGAGCAAGCACTGGAACATGCTTCTACCCAGTCCGTCCTCTTAACTTTGACCGTCGTCTTCGCGCTATGGAGGATCTACTTAAAGGTCGATGAGTCGGTTAGGCTCCAAAGACTGGGGGCCCGGGCTCCTAAAATTCCAAGCAGATTGCCTTTCGGTAAGTAGGAAAGCAAGGGAAATATATATTCTCTCACTTCGTGGGGGAAGACACGAGTGTATTTTAACAAGAAATGGCAGGTATCGATATCGTAGCGAAGCAAGTCGAGGCCACGATGAAGTACAAGAACTTGGAATCGTTCTTGGACATGATGAAGCCTTCTACCAACTACAACGTGGAAGGCCAGTTGCTGGGACGCCGCATCATCTTCACGGCGGACCCCGAGAACATCAAGGCCATCTTAGCCACACAATTCTCCGACTACGGCAAGGGCGAGCCCTTCCACCGCGAATGGAAGGAGTTCTTGGGCGACAGCATCTTCGTCACAGACGGCGCGGTCTGGCACGCAAGTAGACAGTTACTCCGGCCTCAGTTTTCGAGAGAGCGCATCAGCGACTTGCACACCTTCGAGGCCCACCTCGAGACCCTGTTCAAGGCGATCGCCAACGGCGGGGCTCTGAATGGTCCTCAGCAACAAGTCGATATCGAGGCTGGAAACGGTAGACCGCTAGAGATTAGTGATTTGTTCTTCCGATATACCTTGGATGTATCGACAAGTTTCCTGCTCGGTAAAGACGTGCAATCGCTTACGTGAGTTACGACCTTGATGGCACCCCCCTTGCATGACGCATAACTGTGGCGGCTGGCGACAGCTAACAACTACCCCGGCAGAAACCCCCGTGAAGTATTTGCCGAAGCCTTTAATGAAGTACAGCGGATTCAGAGTATCAAGGCGCGGGCCGGGCCGCTGCGGTTCCTCGTACCACAGTACGCATTCCTGAGTTTTTAGTTGTGGTTTGGCAACGGTTTTGCTCCTACATGCTCCCGAAACCCCAGAGACTGAGTTATATGTTTACTTTGAGCGGTAACTTCTAACCCCCGAATTCTTGTAGTGCGTCGTTCCGTCGCGGCTTGAAGGTGGTCAATGAACTGTGTGACATCTATATCGACCGGGCGCTACGGCTGAGCCCGGAGGAGCTGGCCTCTAAGACCAAGTCGGACCATGATTACACCTTCCTGCACGAGCTCGCGCAGTTCACACGCGATCGCACGGTACTCCGTGATCAGCTGGTAGCAGTCCTTCTGGCCGGCCGCGATACGACGGCCGCAACGCTGTCGTGGACACTGTACGAGCTGGGACGCCACCCGCGGGTCGTGCGCAAGCTGCGCGACGAGATCATCAACACAGTCGGCCTCGACCGCACACCCACTTACGAAGATCTCAAGAGCATGAAGTATCTCCAGTACGTCGTCAACGAGACGTTGCGCCTGTACCCGGTCGTACCATTCAATGTGCGGCTGGCGCTCAAAGACACGACGCTGCCACGGGGCGGCGGGCCCGACGGCACGCAGCCCATCGCCATCCTGAAGGACTCCGCCATCGCCTACTCGACGCTCGTCATGCAGCGGCGCGAGGACTTGTACCCGCCCGTCTCGGAGAAGTTCCCCCCCCACCTGGAATACTGCCCCGACCGCTGGTTCACCTGGCAGCCTCGGCCCTGGCAGTACATTCCGTTCAACGGCGGCCCACGCATCTGCATCGGGCAGCAGTTCGCCCTCACCGAGATGACGTATGTCCTCACGCGCATGTTCCAGCGCTTCGAGCGCGTCGAGAGCTTCATGGACGAGGTCGATGGCGGGAAGCCGACACTCAAGTCGGAGATTGTCATCCAGCCTGGAGATGGCGTCAAGGTTGCGTTGTGGGAGGCGAAGAAACTTTGAGTATGAAGAGATGAGATGAAGTCCTGCATATGTGCTGCAGGTTGTGGGAAACGCGGTATTTATTGTATGTACTGTATATAAGCGACTTTCTGTTTATGAGACTTGACAACTTGTACGTTTTTGGGAAGAAGAACATGAGGCTAAGTGAGGGCTACCTAGGTCGAAGCCGGTAACTAGCCGAAGTACCCTACCCTGCCGATGTATAAGTAGGATCCTATGTCGTATACGGTTTGACCTTTGTAGATCGGCAACAGTAACTGTGTTTGGGTATCTAATGTACCTATTGATAGTGATGGTAATGTAAGGACCTACCTACATATATGTAGGTACCTATGGTAAGAGGTGGGGACAATGGTTATCGACCCGAGTCTGCCTTATTGTTGGTTGAATACCTCAGGCATTAACAATAAACCCGCAAAGCCTTTCTATAAAATTGCAAAAGATTTTGTATAGACTTGCAATGTCATTGTATAAACACCATGACCTCTAAAAAGCTCGGCGTCTGCATTCTTCATGCGGTGTCCCTTGTCTTATTGTTTATCAGCGTCGAAAGCCTGGGGTGTGATAAGGATCGCGTCGAAAGGAACTTGGAAATGGTGGAGTACAGTACAGTATGCAGAAAGAGATGGCACCCACAACTTGCCGTATTGGGTCAAGACTAGTCCAAATATAGGTACACCGCTTGGTTAGGTAAGTGCGAGGCTGACAAATGTGGCGGCGGTGGCTGGACCTGGCGGCTGCGGTTGCTTTGCAACGACACAATGGAGATTAGTCTGCAAGGTTCAGGACTTGCCGCAAGGATTCTTTAACTTCCTACCCTTTGCCCGCCCGTCATTCTACCGCCATCCTCATAACTTCAACAACCCGCGCTTCCGACGACCCTGGAAACCATATTCTCAGCACTGCGCCACCCAGACACCGTCTATTTACCACGTCGATCTTTTCACCATCTTTTCACACACTCACCACGCGCGTCGTCACGACGTCGCCGCACCAATTCCGCCGCCAGCCCTCCACACAGCGCGACCGCACCCCCTCCAACACCGTCGCGCTCCGCCCTTCTCCCTCGGCTTTTCGCCTTTGCTCGTCATCTTCTCTGTCCACAATCCAGATCTAGGTCGCTCGTTCAAATACTGTTAGCAACATGTCGATCGAGATCACGCTTAACACGCCACTGGCGGACGCCCTTACTGGCGTCATCCAACCAAAACTGATGGAAGTTGGCTGGGCGCAATCAAATGATGATGCCGCTCTGTCCGAATACATAATTCTCATGCTCGTCAACGGCAAGACGCAAGAACAAATTGCGGCGGAACTTGCCGGCGATCTCCTCAACCTCGGGCCCGATGACCCAGCCGCTCGCGACTTCACACAATGGCTTTTCGAGCAAATCAATAACCTGCAGTCGCAACTCAACGGTGGTGCTGCGCAGACAGGGAACGCCGTGGGCGGTGCATTCCAGGGAGACGCTGTCGCGATGGACCAAGATACAGAGATGAGTACATCAACAGATAGCCCAGAACTTAACGCGTATGCTTGTGCCATCTCCCGTTTCCATATTAAGTACTAATAAAGAAACAGGCCCACCGGACCAAAGTCTATGCGAAATGGAAATATGAGGGGCGGCCGAGAGAAGCGGTTGTTCGGCCAGATGGCAAAAGCGATGGATCGTAGCCACGACTCTGTATTGCATCGCGTTCGAGGAAACGGTAACGAGCGAATCAATGTGCACAACCGTGCCCCCCCGGCCGGACCTAGGGGCGGACGTGGCAACCGCATGATGAACAACCGTGCTGCCGGCATTACTGCAGGATTGAACCAGATGGCCGGTGCTATGCCGGGCATGCCTGGTCCACCAGGTATGAACGGCATGAACGATATGAGCTGGATGATGCAGGGTGGGGGTCAGCAAGAGCAAATCTTCCATTTACTCCAGCAGCAGAATCAGATGATGGCCCAGCTGCAACAGCAGCTTGCTCAACAGAGCCAGGGCGGTAATAGCCGCCATGGAAAGTCTCTGTTTGATCGAGTTCAGAACCCACGGGGTGGTAGGAGAGGAGCACATCACGCGAGCAACCATAGGTCACAGCAGGACGGCTCACCGAAACCAATGGACGGCGGTGCCGGGGGTGAAGATGTCGACATGTCACAGGCCAGGCCCGAGCCACCAAATCCTGAGACGGCACTCTGCAAATTCAACCTGGCCTGCACAAACAAAGACTGCAAGTTTGCTCACCAGTCTCCAGCTGCCCCTCCCAACACCACTGTGGATCTCACCGACGTCTGCTCATTTGGTGTAGCCTGCAAGAACTGGAAGTGTGTGGGTCGCCATCCGTCACCAGCTACGAAGCGTGCCCATCAAAATGAGCAGGAGTGTAAATTCTACCCCAACTGCACCAACCCCCATTGTCCGTTCAAGCATCCGGACATGCCCCCTTGTCGCAACGGCGGTGACTGCAATGTGGAGGGATGCAAGTTCACCCACCTACAGACGATGTGCAAGTTCAAGCCCTGCAAGAACCGGTACTGCCCTTTCAAGCACGAGGAGGGCCAGCGCGGTACGTTCCCAGACAAAGTCTGGACGGCGGACGGAACGCAGAGTCATGTGAGCGAGAGGCAGTTTGTCGATCAAAATGGGATGGAGGAATTCATTATACCCGGAGCGGAAGAGAGTGCTGCACAAGACGCGGCAGCTATGGACGCAGGCATACAATAAGTTACGAGCGTTATCCCGGGAGCGGTTGTTCAATAACAAACATGAATTGGTGGTCTTAGTAGGAAGACGCCAGGCGAGACGGCGAGATATTATCCACGGAGCGTGGAAATTCATGATCTCAAAAGATGGCTTACATTGTATATTATGAATGGGTTCTGGTGTCAGTCAGTCAGCCAGCAGGGCAATGCTGGGACGTGGCGTTTCGGCGGCGTTTGGGTTTTTTTGTACGTGATAGTCAGGAGTTAGATGGTCATAAGGAAAACTATCGGGACCTCAGCATACAATATACCCAATGCGATTTTTTGTGATGTGTCAAATCAATCAAAGCTCGAGTCTTGAAACTACGATTACCTACTCAGTGAGTGTTCGAAGTACCGTACAGTAGAATCTTGAGAGCGCGGTAGTGGTAGGCTACTTACTTAGAAATGGCAGCCTGACATGGGCTAACCGACCTAACAAGGTACAGTACTTATGTAGGTAGGTAGGTAGGTACCTGCCAAGATCCCCACCCATGCTTTAGGTATAACATATAGGTAGCTCTACTGTAGTAACAAATCGAACCATCACCACATTGCATTTCCCGCGCCACCTAAGGACTGTACTTATAGGCCTGCCAACCCACTAACCGCGGGCTTCGGACGACCCTTCCTTCCTCACCCCGAATCCGCGACATGCCAGTCTAGCGCCCTGCTGTTGCACACGTGCAATGGCTTCCCAACGCACAGAAGATGTCTTCATAAATCTTCTGAGGGCTGCCTATCACAATGCCCAGCACCCAGCCCTCCGGTTGACAGCGCGCCGTTCCGCCGTCCTCTCCCGGCCTGGCTTTCCGGTGCGATGCCTCAGCACCCTGCCCCGTTCAAAGACGAGCCGACGCGAGATCGCCGTCCTCGGAGCTGGCATCACGGGCTTGACGGCAGCTCATTACCTGGCGCGCCACGCCAAGGACGCTCACATCACCATCTACGAGGCCAGTGACAGGCCGGGAGGATGGATCAAGGCAGATCGCGTCGAGGTGGAAGGCGAGCAAGGGCAGCAGGGCCATGTCCTGCTTCAGAAAGGTCCGCGGATGCTTCGGTCCGGCAGCACGTCGACCAAATATGACGACCTCGTGCTGTACGATGTGGTACGTCGAGCCTACTCGATTGCTATACCCAACGGGAGGAGGGATAACAGCATCACTGACCACCTTCGTATCCTACTTCTAGCTTGCGAATCTGAACATGTATGACAAGATACGACATCCGCAGGCTGTTTCAGACAATCGATATCTGTACTACCCCGATCATCTTGTAAAAATGCCCTCTGCGGAGCTAAGTATAGACAATCTTCTCGGCATGGTTCACAGTTACTTGAAGGAGCCCATATGGTCTGGTGGCCTCCAGGCTATGTTCAATTACTGGGTTAGCTACAACAAGACCCTGGACCCGTCCGGCCATCGCCGTGCGAGCATCTTCGACCAAGTTCCCGAGGACGAGTCGGTAGCACAGTTCCTAACGCGGATCCTCAAAGATGACAGGATCGTCAAGAATCTAGTGTCTGGCATGATGCACGGTATATACGGAGGCGACATCAACAAACTGAGTGCCAAGCACACAATGTTAGATGACCAGTGGCATCACTTCAAATCCCCCCTTCCTCCGGGGATTGGCCTCTCTTGGATCGATAGAAGAGATTCTTATCTACTATGTGATATGTTGAGCGGCCCCAATAGACTCAAGATCATTGAGTTGGCAGAGAGTGCCGTTGACTGGAAGTTGCTGGCTTTTGAAGATGGTCTTCTATCGTTAATGAATGGCTTAGCAGAAGATCTCAAGAAGAGAAGTAACGTTACTTTCAAATATAGCGAGCCTGTCACGTCGTTGAAGTACAAATACGGCAACGTCTTGGTAAGCATTTTGCGGTGGACTACTGGGTTGTTTGGGATTTTCGAGACTAACTGATATATGCAGGTGACAACACCGAAAGCAAAGGAGCCTGTGAAATACGACCATGTTATATGTACATTATTCTCCAAACACCTTGCTAACATCACTGAGCCGCGAAACTCCTTGCCCTCACTCGCAGAGACGCACGCCGTGACCATCATGGTTGTAAACCTCTGGTACCCAAACCCCAATCTCCTGGCCGAAGGTGGTTTCGGGTACCTCATACCGTCATCCACCCCAGATAATCACGAAGGTGCCCTCGGCGTGCTTTTTGATTCCGACCTACGAACCGACGATACCGAGATGCCCGGTACCAAACTCACCGTCATGCTTGGCGGGCATCATTGGGATGGTTGGGAGCATTTCCCATCAGAAGAGGGGGGAATCGCTATGGCGAAGGAGGTTGTGCGACGCCAACTCGGCATCAGCGAGTCCGAAAAAGTGGTTGCGGGCGCACACTTGTGCCGCGACTGTCTGCCGCAGCACTTCGTGGGCCATCGTAAGCGCATGAAGGAGGCTCACTACGAGCTCATGTCGACATTTCAGGGCCATCTTACCGTTGCAGGACCCAGCTACACCACAATCGGTGTGATACCCGCGATGCGTGCGGGTTTCGATGCAGGCATGCGTGTTGCGCGTGGTCATGCGCAGCCTTGGTTCCGCCTTTCTATAGATCAGCGTACTGGCGCAAATAACACAATTTTGGAATTTGACTATTGGATGGACGAAGGAGAAGCTGCCGATTTGGTTGGCGCCTCGGGGCTCGAATACTTTACGGAAAACGAGTGGGCCAATCTGCGACCCCGTTTCCGCAATGATATGCTGTTCCGTAAATTCACTACGAAAGGGTCTGGCTTCCGTGACAAGGACGGGAAGTTTATTGATGTGGACCAGAGAGTCTTGAAGAATGCGTCCCCGGGGTGCAAAGCGGTTCGCCACTAGAGGCTCACGGACAAGGAGTAACTATTAGAGAGGCGTAGAGCGGAGGCTTCTTAATAGTAAGATGGTGTCGGACTCAATGCCTTTACCAGCATTTCGGTTGTATATAATGTAGGTATTGAAAACCGGTAGTATATACCTGGGGGTGATTGGTGTGTATGGAGGGATTTATCATGAGAACACCACATAGCAGTAAAACTGGCGAGAGAAATATTAGAGACAATAGATGATTTAATAACGATCTTGGAGCTTGTTTCCTAATGAATTTTGGGGGTGGGGGGTTCACACCGACGTTCCGTTACAAATACACAACAACAACCATACCAGCCTATTCCGCTTCTCACACTCTCAACTCGTTTTTCTGCACTCGCGTCCGCTGTTTTCTCCCTTGATGCCTTTCGACTCTGTAGAGTGGTATTCGCTAATAATCCGGGTTCGAGAAGCTCGATGGATTCAGAGACACACCTGCGAAATATACTTCTCCTGGTCTAGCTACGTGGTCCTAGTGCAGGTGCCTGGCTATAATGATGAGGCCGACGAGCGAACCGATACATCTGCTGATTTGAAGGCTCGGAATTAGCAAGGTAAGTAGGCGGTATGATCATTTTCGTCTTCGGATTCCGATTCAACACAGGCTGTGATTTGCTCGGGCTCTCGACAGAACGAGATCTCGAGTCGTATGTTACCACCATGTATAACCAGAGAGTACGACACATCTCTCCATAAAAACAAAAACAAAGCCTTTCTCCGGTTGTCCAATCGATTGCTCACATACATGAGGAAATCTCTCACGAGTTTAGGGACGGGACTACTCCCGCATAAGCCCGGAGAGTCAATGGCAAACAACACGAGACGGAGAGACATCTGGTGCACTTATGACATCTAAACCGCTTAATTTTCCCTTTCTATTTTGAATCTAATGCAATTCAACTAGCGAATGGGTTGTTTCTGTAGAATAGAATTGACACTATGTAGATACTATAGTATCTGGGACCTGTAAACCTATACCTATTCCTTCGCCAACCACCCTGATTCTCTGCCATAAAAGGCGACGAAGAGACACCGCAACCTAAACTCCGCTGATTCTATACCTCAATAACTTAAATACCCTAACCGACCAATCCTGAGCCCTAATGCAAGCATGTGTATGCCTATGCGTGTATAATATAGCGGATACATGTATGGAAATTCATAAGAACAAGACCTTTTTTTCCTTTTGAAAGACACCCCATCCATGCTGGCGTTATCCAACCCGGAATAACTAAATATCATTCAAACGATATTATAGACCCTCTTGGCGACCCAGAAGCAGGTAAGGCCAAAGACGATCAGCCCGGCCGTGATGGCGAAGAACCAGGTGAGGTCACCCTCGTAGTCCTGTCCGGGCACCCAGACGTTCATGCCCCAGAGGCCGGTGATGATGTTCATGGGAAGGACGATGGTGCCGAGGACCGTCAGCTTGCCCAGGACGTCGGCCGTCTGCTCCGCCCGCTCGTTCATGCGGATGTTGATCTGGGCAATGTAATTTGCGTGGCAGCGCGCTAGGATCCTGTGGGGAACATGTTAGCTTCATTTCTCATAGAACCGCATTTTCGCTCCTGGCGCGAGACAGCTTACATTTCGTAGTGGCTCAGATTAGCCGTCATGGTCACGATGTGATCCTGGATATCGCCTAGGTACAAACCAATGTCTGACCGCGGTGCCACCTCCCAGTGCTCATTGCATCTTTTGGCAAACCCCTTGATGACGTCGGCTTTGTTCCCCAGGAGTCGATACAGGGTCATGACTTTCTTTCTGCAGTCGCCGACGCGCCGCAACATGTCGCTGCCCGTATCCACATTTGCTTCTGATACTGTAGTCTTCTCTTGAGCACTGTTTCGGTGCTGTTTTGTCGATGATGAGGCTGGGTCGGTGGATGAGTGCAGTTCTAGGATCTTGTCATCGATCTCATCCACCTCCTCCTCGATACTCTGGATGAGAGGAAGGTAGACATCCGTAATATCGTCAATGATTGCATAGCTAATCCAATCGGAGCTGAGCATCATGAAGTCCTTGAGCTGCCGTATCCTGCGACGCACATTGGCTGGGTGTGGGGTTTGGCTGAAGTGGAAGGAGAGAACGCCTTCGCGGAATACCACGACATACATGTTGACCGGCTCAAGGTGATTCTCTGAGTCGGCGTCCTGGTCGAAAGAGCGGTAGTTCACAAAGTAGTAATGCCGGAAGAGTTCAACTTTCTCACGCTGTTCCTGGAGCATAATATCTTCCGACGTGAGAGGATGTATGCCAAAGGCCTTGGCAAGAGTTTTCATTTCCCCGTCTGTTGGGCTGAGAACATCAAGCCACCAGACAGGCCGTTCGCCGTATCGCTGTTTCTTGTCCCCATGCGCAGGAGGGAACTTCATGCCGGCCAAAGGTGATTTCGTCCGCTTCGGTGTAGACCCTTCGGAAGTATGTGCTGAAGGAGACGAAGAGGCTGTTGCTCTCTCCTTAGATGAGAGGTTCGGATCTAACTGGGGCTCCGGGAGAATGGTCGTTGCTAACGAGGGTTGTCTTGTTGGAGCTTTAGAGGGCTGTTCGCTGCTTTTGCTTATGCTCCTTACCTCTCCGAGTAGCTCGTCATCTTCGTCGGATGACGAATCAGTCAGTACTGGGGGATCTGGAATAAATAGTTCTCCGAAGCTTGCATCCGGCTGAACAAGCTCCGAGATCGTCTGACTGTGAATGGTGCTCTGAAGCTCCTCGTTGAAATACGTAAACCGGTAAGGAGCATCCTCCTCGGTTTGGAACCATCCCTTGTAGTGAATGGGGCGCAATCGCCCATTAACCAGCTGCGGTTCCGTGATTTTCTTCATACGTCTGACCTCACTCCTGCCCTCCTGCTCGAGGTGCGACCAGTCCTCAAGGATGGTTAGGTCGGGCCACTTATTCTGATGCCGCCGTCGTGTCCGCATGCTCGCCTTATCTCGAGCCCGCTGCAACTCATCGTCTGCCACCTCCGACATTCCTTCCTGCGGAAAACAGACGTCTTCAGATGCCTGCAGTACTATGGTCTGCCTCCTCTCAAATGATGACGGTTGGAGCGGATCAAGATCCTCTCCAGTCACGCTGTGGGGGGGCGATCGATCAAGAGAGAGTCTATCTCGCATCATGGCGTCCCCGAAGTTGATATCAACCCGTTCCCTGGGCCCCATAGAGGGCGAGCCGGGCATCGAAGGAGGGTAATTCACATTGTGTCTATCGCCAGGTGTTAGAAGGACTGTGCGCGGCCGGTTACTCGATCTGCTGGAACCACGGCTGCAATTCTCTTCGCGCAAGCCATAATTTCGAGGCGACCCAGGGTCTTGTCTAGCCGAGCCTGCTAACAAGGGCGTATTCTCAGTCTCGCCGTCATCCCGATCGGCCAGTCTGGAAGACATGGTACGGAGGCGGGCAATATGGGGTTGCGATACTGTAAACGATGTCGCGAGCGCTGAAGGCCGTCGGGGCCGGGGGTACTGGGCGTCCCTGGGTTTACTGTCAGTCTCGAGACGGGAGAAATATCCTGACACAGAGAAGCTCGTTATACCTATGATCTAGAAGAACCTGGCTATCTATGCTCGTACTGCTGAGATTTCTCCCTTGGGCGAAGAGTGTGCCTCGACTCGTCGCATCATTCGACGTCGAGCCGCCCACGAAATCGTCAGGAGGGATGGCGAAGGATTTCCGCCTGGGGTGTTTGTGTTTCCGGCCTGCTCGGTGTTTCTTTTTCGGCGTCCGGTCGCCCGAGCTGGGGGCATTCAACGGCGCCGGAGACGCGCGCGAAGAGGAATCGAGAACAGAGTACGGATTGGTAGCCATTGTTGCTCTGAGATGACTGAGATGACCAAGGGGCAGGCGTCGGGACCAGCCTATCTAACAATATGGAGACGAGGCGGCGGCGTTAGATAGAATCATGGTTTCGGAGCGGACTGCGTTGCGTGCGTGCTGTCGGTGTTGCCAATTGCGTGGTGATGTGTCTGCTGACGTTTGTGAATGCAGTGCTGGATGTATGCGTATGGAACAGATGCCTCCCGATAATTCATACAATACTGGATGGTAAATAAACAATTGGTGTCCAAGTAGTGGGCAGCAAAGGTGGAACAACCGGATGCAATCACTACATACCTTAGGTGGATGTGGAAATCAACAATGCGGATAGAGTTTTGTAATACTTAGTTCAATGTAGGATGAATGGTTGCTAAGGTATCACAGGACCGACTGGGCGGCCCCGCTGCAAGTCATCACCTTGTGAGGAGATAGCTCACACGTGTGACGTCGTGGTCGCATCAGCTATCGATATACCCCGGACCGATTGACAGGGGCATAGGTAGCGGCGTGGCATATGCAAGAGGTTCCCGCTGGGATGTGTACTTACGTAGACTACCTATATACGTTTTTTTTTCTTTTTTCACATTTACGCGAAGCGGACGCAGCATATGTCCACCCAGTACCATCTCATCGATCCAAAGGTTTCAAGATGGCGCATTTGAGGTTATTTCCTTAATTTTTGACTTCCATAAGGGTATCAACAAACGTGAGCCTGGTACAGTCTGATCGGAAAAACCAGTTCCACACTGCGCGTATTTTACTGTAAAAGGCTTCCAGATCCTCCAAAAGTGACGAACCGTAAACGTCTATCTCCCAAATACAGCCTTGCGGCAACATTATTGTTGGCCTTGAAACCCTGTCCTTCCGCAGGCCGACCGCGCAGATAATTTTATGCATGCCCTGCTGAGCCTAGCCTAATTCCTGTAACACCAGTCTTCATATCGACAGCCAAGTCCAGCCTGTAATACACATCAAACGAGGTTTATTATAGTCATAACTCAAAGTCGTGACTCAAGACGCTCAGCATGAGTAGATTGTAAACCTTGGTAGTATTGAGCAAGCACGTCCCGGACCGAAACGTTATTGAGAAACTCCAGAATCGCGAGAGCGTGCCGTGGAGCGCCGAGCCCACACGATGCAGACTCACGATGTATATTCTCAAACCCGTCGAGATAATTTGGATAATATCATTGCATCCTGCGATACTTGCACTGTTAGTTTCATCGCCGCTGTGCCATAAAACTAGCCCGGAGAGCGAGGATTTGCTGCCGCTCGGCTTCGGGCAATTGGTCGATGGTCTCTTGCGGCAAGTTCATAACTGCTTGCATGAGAGCGTCTGGATCTTGCTGAACCGCTGGGGGGTTGGCCGCAGGTGGCGCATAGCTCGCCTGAGCTTGTGGCGCAGCGGGTGGTGCGTAGGCTGTGGAAACCGGCGGCGTCGAAGTCGCTGGAACTGTGTAGCTAGGGACGGTCGGGGGATAAATCGGGGTCGGCTGAGCAACAGGGGGGGCCGAGGCACTGGTATCCAAAACCGACTGGATCGCTTCGTGAGAAACCAGTCCCATTAGGAGCAGAGCCTGGAAGATGGCGTAAGAAAGCTGCGGCGCCTGTGTGAGCAGTTCTGTAGCGCGGGCGGGGTCCGTAGTCGCCAGAGATTTCATCTGGGATAGGATGTCGAGGAGTTGTGAGGGCGGAAGGGTGTTGAGGGTCCGTGAGATAGCGTCGGTGGCAGTCATGCCGGGTGGAAGCTCTTTTCCTGGTGGCAGCGGTGGCAGAGATCCCGCAAGTTGCGCTTGGGCTGTTGTATGCGAAACTCCGTTGGTGGTCTGACCATAATTAGTGGGTGCATTGGCACCATCGTCCCCATCAACACGACCCTCTGTGCTATAGTCGACTCGGAGTTTGCGACCCATGATCTCGTAGTCGTTCAAATTCCGCACTGCCGAAGCAGCAGAGTCTAGTCAGGCACCGTGGTTAGTAGACAGTCGGCGACGTTGACGTGCGGCTGAACTAGGACCGACAACATACCAGCGTCTGGGTATTCAGCGAAGCCGAATCCTTTGGGACGTCCCGTCTCGCGATCATATACGAGGCGGAAGTTGAGAACCTTTCCGGCAGTACTGAATATGTCGCTGATTTGCTCTTCGGAAAGACCTACAAGTAAATGTTAGCCACATGCGCTCGCACAGGCACAGTATTCATAAGTACCATAGGGAATGTTTCCGACGAAAACGACCCGCGACGGTGGCTTGGTAGACATGATGGGCGACAGATGGCGCCCGGGTGCACCAAACCGTAGGGAGGAGAAGAGCGGAGAACCGCACTATGCTGGCGGTGAGGCGATATGGGAGATCTCGACAGAGACAAAGAGTGCGACGAAGCGCGTCATCAGCTGTGTGTAGCGGAGAAAATATGAGGCGATGTATAACCCTCGTGGTAGGCGATGTGTACGATGTGAACTGAAAGACTAAAGGTTTACTTCGTACCAGGCATGTACCCGTTGGAGTGGATACCCCCGAGATACCTACATGTACTTAGGTACCTCGTGCTGCGAGGAATGTCCGTAAGTGCTTGCGTCGGGTATTTCGACCGTGTTCAATGTCGGTTGTGGATAGGTGCGCATTGTTGAATGCTAAATCGAAATACAGGCACTTCCAGCGCCGCTTAGCGATCCCTTCAATCGACAGCATTGGCGCACGCCTTGAGGTTTTTTTCGGCCCTACAACATTGAAATTGCTATTGTGAATGAGGCAGAGTTTAGGTACATTAGATACCCAAGGTACATGTACCTATGCACTGTTCTGGGTTAGATCAGCTGCGAGGTGGGGCGGGCAGAGTGATATGGGTCTATGCACAGACCGCGTGGATCCGCCGAACTCCCCCAGAGGAATTGAGCCAATAGGAAGGGGCCGTTGAGCAACAGCTGGAGGCTATCAGAAAAACAGAATCACCACTGCCATTGGAGGAGAAGCTCTCCTTCCGACACTGCATTTACAGTACAATAGTCGAGCGTCCCACCAACCCGCTTCATCACCCATACCCACTGACGTATTCTGCACCGCTCGACAACATGTCGCGTAATCCGATGAATGAGTACGTGGAGAGGATGCGGTCTGTGGCCCGTCGCAGCGGCTTCCCAGGAGGCCGTCCTCCCCCGGCCGGTGCTGGTATGGCGTTGGCAGCCATTGGTCTTATCGGCGGCGGCGCCATACTGATGCAGAACTCGCTCTTCAACGTCGATGGTGGTCACAGGGCAATCAAATACAAGAGATTAAGCGGTGTGAGCAAGGATATCTATGGTGAAGGTCCGTCCGGCGCCCCCGAGAGCCCGGTGTTGTCTGCTGTTGTTAACTCCATCGTCGACTAGGAACCCACATTATGATCCCTTGGTTTGAGACCCCCGTAACATACGACGTCCGCGCGAAACCAAGAAACGTATCCTCTCTCACGGGCACCAAAGATTTGCAGATGGTGAACATTACGTGTCGTGTGCTCTCTCGTCCCCAGATCGACGCCCTCCCGCAAATCTACAGAACTTTGGGGCAGGACTACGACGAGCGCGTGTTACCCTCGATCGTCAATGAGGTCTTGAAGAGCGTGGTTGCGCAGTTCAACGCAAGTCAGTTGATCACGCAGCGTGAGATGGTTGCCAGATTAGTCCGGGAGAACCTATCGAGGCGAGCTGCGCGATTCAATATCTTGCTAGATGATGTATCTCTAACGGTAGGCCTCTATCACATGCGTTGCACCCCGGCTATTCCCGTACTAATTAGTCTTCCAGCACCTTGCCTTCTCACCCGAATTCACGGCTGCCGTCGAGGCCAAGCAAGTAGCACAGCAAGAAGCGCAAAGGGCAGCCTTCGTCGTGGACAAGGCAAGACAAGAAAAGCAGGCCATGGTTGTCAAGGCGCAGGGTGAGGCACGATCGGCGGAGCTCATCGGCGAGGCCATCAAGAAGAGCAAGACATACGTGGAGCTGAAGAAGATTGAAAACGCACGGGCTATCGCTGCACAACTTCAGGAGGCGGGTGGCAGGAATAAGCTTCTGCTCGACTCTGAGGGATTGGGCTTGAACGTATTCAGAGATGGCGAAGACCAGAATAGGAAATGAGCAAGCAGCCACATGGAATGGTGAACTTGTGGGAGGGAGGACAATCTCCACTGTATGCCTAGAACAAACTCGTAATTCGTGTATATTAACGTGGAAATTGTTGTGTGGGCGCTTCGGGACCTAACCCGGGAGTTCATAGCAATGAGGAACAAGACTAACCTGGCCTCGACGCCGTGATCTCGAAGGTGCCAGTGACAACCCTATTGGGCTGTGGGTAGATCGGAAGTGGCTTGGGAAAGGCAGATGCGCTATGGGGGAGAGGCATGGCTGGCCGATTACTTTGTACAAGTCATTGATGTTAAACCATATTCATTGCCTACCTACCTAGGTAGGTAGTATGTATAGGTGGCAGCGGCTCCTATTAATAATATTGAAGCTACCTGGGGTAAGCTATGTAGGTTAAGGTAGGTGTACTTTAGACTACCTACATGTAGTGTCGTGTCACCTCAATTAAGTACATACCTCTTAGGCATCTACCTCAGGTTATAAGCAGTGAATACACCACACCACCAAAGCCCCGCCTCGGGAACTAACCCCACCAACTTTATCAGCATACCAACTAGCTAACCTCTCTACCTACCTACCTCCCTATTCAAACCAGTTCAGGGCAAACTAAACCTTGCTCCGTCATTCCTGTAACTTTGATTTTAAAGACCAGACCGGAAGCTCTTGTCAGCGTCAGTCAACCAGACTACTCGCGCAGCCCCGGTAGAAAGGAGACACACAGCCGTCAAGATGATGATCAAGTACGTTGCGTTGAATGCGCCATACCCAGCACACACGACACGCTCTCGAGTTGCCTAGATAGATGGCATGGCCTGCTGCACGTGTGCTTGATCGAAGAACAGGCTTCTCTGGCCGCTCCCGTCGTTGTCGCCGAGTTCGAGGTGTGCTGACGACGGTGCTTGCAGGGTGCGGACCCTGACGGGGAAACTGATCGAGTTCGACGTTGAGCCGACAGACACGGTGTGTCCCTTCTGCCCGTTCTCCTATTGCCAGTTCCAAGCGCGATCACGCAGCACCATGTGGCGCCGTCCTACGAAATCGAGAGCCCAACAGAACAGCTGGCGAACCTTTTGGCACTTAGATGGATGTGAGAATGTGGAGGCTAACTGATAGGGTGTCTGTCGCCTGTCGCAGATCGAGGACGTCAAGAAGCGCGTCGAGGAAAAGGAGGGCATCCTCCCCGCGCAACAGCGACTGATCTATGCAGGCAAGCAAATGTGAGTTCGGACACCTCTCTCACGGATTCCCAACCGCCCCTCCCCGCGGCCGCGGGGCTGACCGAGACTGCTGGTGGTTGTTTGACCCCAGATCAACATAGCGGGGTCGCGGCTGCGCTGCGTTGCCCCGATACGTACGACATACGCGATCACTAACATCAACTCCTAATTCCCAGGCACGACGACGTCAAACTGGGAGAGGGCGGCGTCGTGGCGGACGCTACACTCCATCTGGTCTTGACACTACGAGGAGGAGCCGGTCCCCGCCAGTACTAAAGCCACCTCATCCTATCTATTCGCTTTCCAAATCTATGCATAGGCCCTAGACATCGCAAAGAACCCGGCGAAGACAAGAGGGAAGGAACATAGGCGGCTGAAGCCACATCGCGCCCGGGTATTCGCTGGGAGAACGCTGGGAGAAGGCTTGGGTGCGATTCGTTGCTGCATCATCACGCACATTACCTACCTACCTGGTGATAAGGGCGGAGGGCTCCAAGGGACGAGAAACAAGAAGCGATTAAACTCGGTTACGGGGTCAGCCGGAGAGATATGGTCAGCGAAACGTCCTGATAGAGTTGGTGGGATCATGGATAGACGATGAATAAAAGAAAACAATCACCCATCATGTCCCTCCCTCTATCTCTCTCTCTCTCTCTTTTTCACGCCTCGAATCATGGTCAAGAGTCTAGACATACAACAACGCAAGTACTGTCTGTTTAATAGATGGAATCCATGCGATGTATGCTACCCCTCGTCGTAGGCGAATGGCGACCCACCAACCGTCAGGGAAAAAAATATAAATGCAAAACAAAGGTTGTGTTTGATATGATTTTGCTTGTCACATGGTACTGATAATAATAAGATAAATGATATTGTATTAGGCATCTTTACTCTAGCTTTCCTCATTGAAAAATGCGCCCACATAAGCCTAGAAGTTACAAGGAGGATTCCGATAACTAGTGCCTCCAAATTTAATCCACTTCCAATCATTAAAATCATAAAGTAATCAAGTCCCAGCTTGTCCTGTAGGGATATAGTGAAGAGTCGACAACCCTGAGTTGGGCAAAAACAGATAAGACTCCCAGAGTCGTAATAAATTAGAAACCCAATAACGAGCTGACATGAGCAAATCGTATCCTTTTCGCATCAGCTTTAGTGACATCCCTAACCACCCCACTGGCTCCGTTGTGCATATACTAGAACGATGGACAACACCCGCACGGCTGGTTTACTAGGGATAAACATGGATATCGTCTTAACGAGGATAGGTTAAGGCCGCGGTATTTTCGGTTTCGGTTTCATGAAGATGTCGACGGCCTTTCTCTTACGAGGTAGCAAGGCCCCTGGACCAGGGGAAGCAGATGAAGAGCCCGGCGCGGGTTTGAGTGGGGGACTAGTCGGCCCTAGTGAGCGCGAGCTGCTCGTCACTGGCTCTTTCCGTGGCGATGCAAATTTTGGGCTTCCTTGGGCCTGGGTAGGAACTCTCGACGTTGACGGCGCCGCGAATGAACTGCCCATCTTACGGGCAAAAGCACTCCCCCTTGCGCCCGGGCTTGGCCCTGAGCTTGAGGGTCCAGCTTTGGGGCTTGTCTGGCGTTTATCAAAAAAAGTCTCGAGGTCGTCTACCTCGAGACCAATAGGGTCATCCTCACCCTCAATATCAAAGTCGTCTAGATCCTCGTCTGCGATGTAAGACCCTCCCTTCCGCGGGCTCGTCTCTTTGGCCTTTCGTAGTCGTGCCTCACGATCCTCGATCTCTCGCCCCCGAGCATTCGACTCGGGTTGATGCGCTGGCGGACGAATACCCGTCAGCGGCCGAGCTTTGTTGATTTTTTCCTGCACCATCCCCACCGGGGCTCGCACGATCTGCCCTGGTCTCACCTGTGCGGCGCCCGTCGGAGTATTGAGGCGGTTTCTGGCTGAGATCTCCTTTGCTTCTCGCATAGCACGCTTGAGCACGCTTTTCGGGGTATTCGTCTTTGTCCTTGAACCACCCGTAAAGCGTAGTTCGCTCTGGTCAGGGCGTCCACGTCCGCCCCTGGCACGCATACCCACCTGCGGCTTGACGTCTCGCGGTAGCCGAGGGAGCTTCCTGCTGTCATAATTGACGACTTTGCTGACGTTGTGATCCTTATCCTGCTCAATCTTGTTGAACGCGTTCTTGAGCTTCTCCCGAGCCTCCTCTTTGGCATCAGCGTCCTCGCGTTGGTACTTGGCGTAGATTTTGTGCCACAATCTCGGATTTCTTGGTACGTAGTTGTGGTTCGCGGCGAGAATCGGAAAATCACGGGCAATCAGACGTTTCCAGCACTCAGACGTCTCTATTTCTAAATGTGGCGAGTTGACTTCTATGCGGCGGAGCTGCACTGCGTTGTCGATCTTCATGATGATCGGTCGCGCAATATTGTAGGGTATAGAGCCCATGCCGGTGACATCTATTCCAAAGACGGCAGTCAGTGCCTTGGCCAAAAACAAGGTATGATGAAGGGTAGGTGAGGGGTTGTTCTAAGCTGGCCAACATATGCAGGTATAGTACGAACCTTTGATATTCCGGAGGCACACTGCTGTGCATAACTCGACGAGTGATTTAACCATTGTCCTTGTTGATTGGGGTATAAGTACAGTGGGCTGAGAGGGTGCGACAGAAATTACGCTGGGGGTGAGCAAGGCGGTTGTCTATATACGGTGATAACGTTCGAGGTCAGAAGCCTTGTTGTGCCGAAGCCATGTACTAAGGCTCGGACAGTTGCAATTACAGTCTGCTGCGGACGCCTAACCTCTCAAGTCTCATCCGTACTATGGCGAAGGTGTTGAGGTTAAATGCGACAGCTGCATGTGGCCAAGTCCTCTCAGCCGGGATGGTCGAAATAAATAATGCCACGCTTTGTTATGTCCGGCAGTCCAGCCAAGAAATTAGGGTTTGACAGCGGGAGTCTGATGGGTTCGACGCATTTGCTTGTAGAGGGCAGATGCAGAAAGGGCGTGCGGTGCGGTGGCTTGCCCATTGTTGTAGAGCTATAAAGGAAGATGAAGTCAAGAAAGAGGTGGGCTCGAGGCTGAGGGTGTGAGTGCGGGACAAGGGCCAACATAAGTGGCTTTGTACACGCATTCACTAGTATGTTGGGTTATTGAAGGTGACTGCGTTACGTAACCCGATTGTTTGAGCTTCGATGGTTATGCAAGTACTTGTACAGTACGTACCTAGCAGCAACAGACCACCTGCAGGCTGCACAGCTCAATTCTGTATCTTATGTTGCAGCGAGTGACGTGCATATTGTACATACTTAGCACCTACAGATACTAACTGCATACTGATACAACATACAATGGAACCAACATTGAATAGGTTTGCGGAGTGACATTATACATATTATACTACTATAACGATCATAGCAAGAGAATAGCTACTTATATAGTTTTTATTTCAAATTGAACCTGTAGCACCTGCATCTAACATAGTCACTGCGTATAGGTAAATCAATCTTTGTAGCTCGTTGTTCAAGCTAGCAGTATTCTGATATCCGCCCGGTATTCGCCCAATGGTTGATCAAGACCACCACCGGGTTGAATTTATTTTTATAACAAGTGTTTTGAACAATTACCTATCTAGGTAGGTTGTAAGTAAATACTTCGCGGATGTGACATGTATGACTACCCTTCTAAACCACCCAACCCAAGTCATCCATCATGCCTGAGTAGGTACCTAATCGAACAAGCAGCTTCTGACACACCCAACGCAAGCGCCGACAGTAATTTTAACATCCGGATATCTGCAAGCCCACAATCATGGTATTTCCCTGTCACCCAGTGTCCTGCACGCCGGGACTCCCATACGCCGTTCGCCCGTTTAATGCCCATTCCCAAGCAAGTCAACAAATTTGTACAAGAACAGCCCGTCGTCCAAACGAGCCACAGAGCTCTGTCCAGTGAGCCCAAGTAGACATGAAACACGATATTTATGCAGCCGCCGCGACAGGGCGTGATGAACTGGCGATCGCGGGTGGAGGCTCTGTGACGACCTCATCCTCTTGCTGCTGTGCCGCCATTTCACCACCAGCTTCCTTCTCAGCCCAGGTCCCCCAGAGTCCGCGCTTCCCGCGTACTCGGATTGCGCCGCCTAGCCCACCATCTTTTTGCTCGACCTTGATGGCATCTTTGGTTGCAAGTACCAAGCATTCAAAGAACATCTTGGTGGCATCCACTTTTGTGGCTCTTCCTTCGGGAAGCAGTTCCTGGAATACAGCCGGCTTTTTGCGTTTCTCCTCATCGGTAGCCGCTTCAGCCCCGAATAAATCTCTGAGGACGTGCACAGCATGCTTGGTACCTAGCGATACGGGTCCGCTGTCGGCTGGGTGTACGAGAGGCGCAATTGTCTCATCAAATGCTGGGTTCATGCTCTCATCGCGCGGGTGATGAATATCATCGTCGTTATTAGTCACAATCCCTTCATCCGCGGGGATCTCCAGAATTGTCCCATCGGGCGCAACGCTACGGTCGCCAAGACCTGTGTCCGGCGCACCGGGCATGTCATCGTCTTCGCCTATCTCGAGACGAGGCGATTTAGAATTGCCCTGCTCTTCTTCACTGCCCAGATCAGCGACCCCACTATCCCGCTTCCGCTTTAGATCGTTTGTTGGCTTAATAGAGTCCAAACTTAACATGTCTCGCAGCTCAGGCGCCCAAGTTTTAGTGCGGCCGCCACCCATGATGTTGGTGACGAAGCTTCCGCTGTTCTTGAGTTCGACCAAAGCGAGCAGGTATGGGTCTCGAGAGATAAAACTAGGAACCTTGAGGATGTTATCGTGGTTCTGCTGCTGCTCTTTAATATGGGCACTGGTAAGTTGCGTAGCTGGGTCAAGACCAAAGATCTTGCGTTTTTTTGATTTCTTTTGCGGCTGCGGCTCAGGTTCTTCGGGTTCGTATCCCGGCTCGTATATGCTGGTGTTGTTCAGGCGTGTCCACTCTTCCACATCCTTGGCTGTATTTTCATCAATATCTGAGAGTGGTGACTCTGAGATGCGCGCACGGTCCATTGAGGGGATGCCGCCCATCTCGGGCATGGCAGATTGGTCACCAATGTCGAAGTGGAGATCGTCATCCATTTGTACGTCGCCATCAGCGTCCGCGATCCTAACCCCATCGTCGCCAAAATCTAAATCCATAGTTTGTTCTACATCGCCACCTTTGGCACGGGGTGCGATATCAAGTTCACTAAAGATATCATCTTCGACGGGTCGCGGGGCCGGGGCATCTCGACCCATTTCGATGCTTTTGTCCATACGCGGTCTTTCGTCGAGATCCATTCCGAAATCCAGTTCGAGTTCCAAGTCATCCATGGGCGCGAGAGCAAGCTCATCTTCATCCATATTATCCTCATGCAAGAACTGACTGTTGTTGAAATCTTCTTGAAGGTTAATATCACGGTTGCTCGGCCTTCCTCGGCCGCGTGTGTTTGAACTGGCAGGTGTGGGATTCACATCCTCCATCTGACTGAGTAACCAATTCGCATCAGGCGGCGGTAAGATATTGAGATTGTCAGCAGGCGTGATCTGATCGGGCAGCATCAGGGCTTCTCGGTTTGGCATGTTGAGGTTC
This sequence comes from Xylaria acuta, assembly GCA_022495125.1. Classification (NCBI taxonomy): domain Eukaryota; kingdom Fungi; phylum Ascomycota; class Sordariomycetes; order Xylariales; family Xylariaceae; genus Xylaria; species Xylaria acuta. Next base: position 52,104 of record MU383138.1, on the reverse strand, counting down.
TCGGGGATGTCATTGTTTCCCGTAGCACGGAATGCCTAGAACATAAGAATCAGTCATGTGTCGGAAACGAGTAGAGAGCAAAACAAACCATCTTGATCTTCAGCAGAGCCTCGTTACAGTCGTCTAATAAGTAGCGAGCCTTTCGACTATACATTCTCACAACACCCAACAACAACTGGCCGCTTAGCCGTAGCGCCAGCGGTGCTTGGTTCGGGCGGATGATGGCGTCGACACTGTTAGGTAGATTGGATTGCAAGACATGTGTCTTGGATAGCTTATGCATGTTTGCCGACAGCCAGACACGAGCCAGAGGCCCGCTCCGCTGGAGCAACTCCTCGGAGTAGAACATGACGACAGCAGCGACGACGAACAGTAGGCGGATGAGCGATAGGGGCGCAATGCGAGTGATGCGGGTGACTAGCTGCTTTGTCGGCAGTGGCGATTGGCAAACCTAAGACAAGTACTGAACTAAACTATAGGTGTTACAAGCTAAGAGGTGACGCTCTGGGTGAGCGCGGGCCTCGATGATGGGGGGTGTAAACAGAGGAGCGCGCGTTGTTTTGGGGCCGCCGCGGAACCGCGCGTTAGGCAGGCCGCGCCTCGGGCAATGAGAGAAAGCGCCGCTGCGCGTGACGAGAGCAAGCAATCGCGGAATAGATGGCACACGCAGCGTTGTGGGAAGCACAGGCGAGGCAGAGTGGCAGGCGTGGTGGTCGTGATCGTGGCGATTATTGCGGTGGTGTAGACAGTAGGGAGAACATCGAGGTGGAGGGGGGCGGCAGCTGGAAATGGTCCCAGACCCCGTTGTTTTTGATGAGCAACAACGGGCCAACCTCCAACCCTGTTCTGTTCTGTTCTCGTCTCATGCTAAACTCTTCAAAATCCAAGAGGCTGGGGACGTGCCATGCTGGGTCGTGCGGCCGCCCTGATTGGTGGAGACGGCGCCAAGTCTGTGGCTCGTGTTTGCGCCATTGCCTAAAGCAGAATGGCCGTATCATTCTTTAAAATCTTGATCAAGACGCTAGTCTGCCTGGGTACATATGCTGCACGGCAGGCATACCATACCTACATACATACCTACCTCTTAGGTAGGTACCGTAACGACGCATCCAATACAGCATCCTGATTCCGATACTGGTTTACTGTAAACGGTTAAGTATACTGATGAAATGTCTCTGACTAACAATACCTCGATTGACTAACATGTTACTTGGCTATTGGACGATTGTTTTATTTACAGACTCGGATTCTCACAAGGAATTCACACTTTACAGTTGCCGAAGCTCGCTCGCTCGTCTCTCGAAATCTAAAGGGGAACACCCGATTGCTATCAATAGCACGAAAAGCTTAGGTGATAACAGCACAGTGTGCATTTCTCTCGAGGCTCTACAATATAAGTTATCTTTCTTAATAGACGCGTACAGATGTCCTTTAGGTTTTGTGAGCAGTTGAAGTTACAAAGATTGTAAGAAGCTTCTTGTCATTCTGTCGTTTGGAAGGGCTATGATCAACTTCAAACTACCTACCTAGGTAGTAGGTAAGTAGTATTGGTAGGTACCTATCTAGTGCCACCTACACTGGTAATGTGCTTACTACCTTGTACAGGTTACGTACACTACCTAGCACTCTGCTTTGGTGTTGCAGTCCGCATTGGGGACCTTATTCTCCATACGGACCATACCTATACCATTTTAAGGTACGCTAAAAGTTCCACATCTTTTTAGACAAGTTGGAAGCCAGCAAGCAGCACCTCGACGACCTCATTAATTATTCTAAAAGCCGACGCGGTGATCGACTCTACACTACGTCGTCCCCCGCACCGCCGCTATCACGACGCACCACCGTCTTTTCGAGGATGAATCTCTTCCAGTAATAGCCTCTGATCCCTCGCCGCAAATTCAAGCGCCAGACCCCGTGTCGACTTTCTCCCATGTCGCTACGTCTTGTTGCATAGTCCATCTATCTAGATCGTCTTTTGAAGATGCCATGGCCCTGGCGCGATCGCGAACCGAACGGTGACCCGCTTCTTCCCTTGTCCGTGCCGAGCATCAACGGCATTGATCGCGATTATGACTTCGCTAGCAATGGGACCGTTGATCGCTCCAGGTCGCCCCGTCCGAGCCACATCCGAACGACCTCTGCCCAGTCGAGGGTGAGTTTCCCTTACTAGACTCTAAAATAAGGATCGGTGGCTAAGCAGAACTGTGATACTAGTCCGTGGCCGATGGATACGCCTTCATGACACCTGCCGAGACAGCCACACGCCTGCGAACCTCGTTAACCCATGGGCTCACACCCGGTGAGGCCCTCTCTCGCCTGGGAGACTTCGGCCCCAACGAGATTGTCCACGAGGAGCCAGATCCTCTGTGGCTGCGCTTTTTAATGCAGTTCCGAGAGCCCCTGATCATCCTTCTCCTCATCTCCGCAATTCTATCCATCTTCGTCGGCAATATGGACGATGCAGTTAGTATTACCGTCGCAGTCACCATCGTCGTTACAGTAGGATTCGTGCAGGAATACCGGTCGGAAAAATCAATAGAAGCCCTCAATCACCTAGTACCAAACCACGCTCACCTGGTGCGCGCCCAGCCCTTGAAGGGTACTCCCAGCACCAAAAGTTCGGCATGGCCACCGGTTGAGAATGGGCAAAGCGAAATTGATCCCTCCGCCGGCGTCGAAACACCAGGGGAAGAGCAGATGGAGGCGACGTCTTCGAAGGTAATGGCCACCCAGTTGGTACCCGGAGATCTAGTCTTATTCACTACTGGCGACCGCATACCAGCCGACATTCGGATAACAAAAGCAGCCGACTTGACGATCGACGAGTCGAATCTCACCGGGGAAAACGAGCCCTTAAGGATGACATCGGACACGAGATCCCGCCGTGCCTATTCGCCATCTATTCCCGACTCGAGTGACTTACGCCATCCAAGCCCTTCCGTTCTCTCTCCCCCCTCGTACCACGGCGATTCGGAAGACATGCGCGACCGGGGTATAAATAACATCGCATACATGGGAACACTGGTTAAGTCTGGCCATGGACAAGGCATTGTATTTGCGACTGGTGGTAAAACACACTTTGGCACAATTGCTGCGAGTGTATCGGGCACTGAGAGCCCGCGTTCGCCTCTACAACTCAACATGGACCAGCTGGGAAAGCAATTGAGCCAAATGTCGTTCGGTATCATTGCGCTTATCTCATTAGCTGGCTTGTTGCAAGGGAAAAAGCTACTCGACCTTTTCACCATATCCATCTCACTCGCCGTGGCTGCCATTCCCGAAGGGCTCCCTATCATCGTGACCGTCACTCTAGCACTAGGTGTCCATCGAATGGCAAAGCATAATGCCATAGTTCGAAAGATGCCGAGTGTGGAAACACTAGGCTCTGTTAATGTCGTCTGTTCTGATAAGACGGGAACTCTGACATTGAATCATATGACCACCACTAAAATGTGGTATTTTGGGTCAAAAGCGCCTATAGATGTAGATTCAGATGATGTCGCAGCCGAGAAGACACCCGATGTCGCGGCACTACAAATACTACGTATCGGCAACATCGCCAATAACGCTCGTATAGCTCATGGAACAAAACCTGTCCTGCCTGATACCCAGAGCAGAGATTTCACCTCTCACACACGATGGGTAGGACAACCGACGGACGTCGCTATGCTCGATCTTCTCGATAGGTACAAGGAGCACGATGTAAGAGAGTCTATTGGGCCTCGGACCACGGAAATGCCGTTCAGTTCAGAAAGGAAGTGGATGGGCGTTGTGATTGGAGCACAACCTGGGAACAGTGAGAAAGAATACGCTTACGTGAAGGGCGCAATTGACAAGGTTTTGGATGTCTCCGATTCATATCTTACACCGGACGGTCGTGAAGTCGTTATGGATTCTCAGCGGCGTCATGAAGCACTTCAAGCAGCCGAGAGTATGGCGGAGACGGGGCTGCGGGTCTTGGCTTTCGCGAGTGGTCCTATCACTAGGACAACATGGAGCAGGACGGCGGCACTGGGCCCGGTTTCTCGAAGCAGTACGCCCGTCGTTCGAGACGGTAACCAAAGCCCATCGCCATGCCACGGTGAGGAATTATATCGAGGCCTAGTTTTCGCCGGTCTGGTAGGCATGAGCGACCCGCCGAGGCCAGGCGTAGCTCGCTCGATCCGAAAGCTCATGCGTGGCGGTGTGAAGGTGATCATGATCACGGGTGACTCTGCCACCACCGCACTAGCCATAGGGAGGCAACTTGGTATGCATATCGCGACTCCTCGGGAACACACAACAAATCAGGCATCCGTAAAGCCTGCACTTACGGGCGATGAAGTAGACAGCATGACTGAGGATGAACTTGGGGCAGCAATGCAAACAACAACTATTTTTGCGCGTACCAACCCAGACCACAAGTTAAAGATCATCCGAGCTCTACAAGCGCGCGGCGATATCGTGGCGATGACTGGTGATGGTGTAAACGACGCGCCAGCACTAAAGCGGGCGGATATCGGCATTTCCATGGGGATGCATGGCACTGATGTTGCTAAGGAGGCATCTGACATGATTCTCACAGATGACGACTTTTCAACCATCTTACACTCTATTGAGGAGGGCAAAGGGATTTTCAATAACATCCAGAACTTCATTACATTCCAGCTCAGTACTAGCGTAGCCAGTCTAACACTAGTCTTTCTCTGCACCTGTCTGGGTTTCAAGACACCCCTGAACGCTATGCAGATTCTCTGGATCAGTAGGTGATCTATCTCAGACCCAACTCGCCATCATTACTAATTCTACGCAGATATCATAATGGACGGCCCCCCAGCCCAATCTCTCGGCGTGGAGAGAGTTGACCCCGACGTTATGTCACGACCACCTCGCTCTCGCAGTGAACCAGTACTAACCCGATCTCTAATCACGCGTGTCTTGACATCGGCCGCAATCATCATGGCCGGCACGATGATCGTATATTATCACGAGATGTTGGCAGACGGCGAGGTCACCCGACGTGACACCACTATGACTTTTACGTGCTTTGTGCTTTTCGATATGTTCAACGCGCTCTCATGCAGGTCCGAGAGCAAGTCCATCTTCCGGGGTGAGGTCGGTCTATTCTCTAACAAGCTCTTCAACTGGGCCGTGGCTCTGAGCCTGGCCGGCCAACTACTTGTCGTTTACTTTCCGTGGCTCCAGGAAGTCTTTCAGACCGAGGCCCTCGGTCTCGTTGATCTTGTGCGCTTGATAATTCTAGCGAGCTCGGTATTCTGGGCAGACGAAGCAAGGAAATGGTACAGGTATGGGCGGAAACGGCTCGGCGGCGGTTACAGCTTTGCAGTATAGAAGACATATTATATTGTCCACCTTTTTTTATGTTCTACGTTTTTTTATGTCCAGTCGTGAATCGGAGTCAAAGAAGGTACACAAATACCCCGGCCTGTATTAAAGAAGCACACTGTCCCTATACCTACTGTATAAGATCTCATCATTTGGCGGCTCCGTTGGGTGTTGATCGGCGGCGGGTTGGTTGTTTGCAGTCGGATCGAGAGGCCGACGTATAGATAAAAGGGTAAATGTATTATCGATTGTTGGACATGTATATATATTAATAAGCGTATCCAAATTTAGGCTTTAGGTACCTTATTTTGTTAGCCCGGTGATCGCTTAGACAGCAGGGCACATTAAGTCAAGTCACGAGTTCTAAAGATGGTTGACGATACGCTTAATCAAGTCCCTCTTTCTATGTATATGTGTGTGTGTGTGTGTTGGGGGGGAGTGAATGGGATAGCCGATGTTTATGCCCCCGGTGACCAAATCCCTACGCAGATATGACTTGAATGAATAGCCGATATAAGGGTAGGAAGCCCTATTTAAGCAAACCAAGATACATGATACCGGCTTCAGCCTGTGGTGATAAACGGTCAGGTAGCCAAAACAACGATTGAGTGCTAGGGTCTTATGAGGAGTTACCCGTAGGTGTAGATGATCATCTATATATTGTATTCTTTGTCTAACAGCTGTGCTTCAAAGCTAACAGGCGAGGAAAGACCTCGAGTTGTGCTGATGACTTGTTGATTATTTTGAGAACTGGCTCTCTTCATACCGACACACTACATCTGATCGTTAGTCCTTGTCGTGTTAATCTTTTTGCATTCTTAGCTTAGCAGGAACACACATTTCTACAAGCTAACACCGTCGTTTCCCTGCCACACTGTATTAACCGGGTCCCGCGTAGCTACCTGCCAAAAGTCGCAAGACAACTCGCAGAAGTCTTGTTCCAGCTTCATTGGTTGACTTTCGATCGTCCCGGCCGACTCTGGTGTGGTGAAAACGGCGATCGGCTTCCCGAAATCATTCCCCTTAGCCTCGACAATACATCGGAACCCCGTCAAATTCACCGGACGTCACTGGAGCGGTTCTGTACGCACCAACAAGGGCATAACAGACACGTACTCCAACTCCATTCCCATGATACGGAGTGGAGGATAGCTCGTTGGATTCTGAAAACAGCTGTACCTCATATCATCATTGGGGCTCGGGTCCATGGCCCCTTCCCTCTCTGTCACTTTGATCTACATCAGGGAAACCTCCTGTTGGACGATGATATAATTTGAAGGGCGTCATCGACTTGTCCCAGGCACAGAGGGTTCCACCAGAGCGCCTAGTCGTCTCTCCAGAGATCATCACGTTTCCGGCAGGTTCGGATGAGCAAAACAAGAACATCCGAAAGTTCAAATCTCTCATTCGCTAACGCCTACAACATCTAGAGTAAACGAAGTTCTCAGGCAACAAGACATCAGCAACACTACTCTCCGGTGCCTTCGGGTCCAAGAGAGCCGAGATCACACATCGATGCAACTATAGCCTTCCGCATCGTAGTCTGTGGGATGGGCGATTAGTAGCCCGCTTAATCTATGGAAATGATATTGCTTGGGAACAACTCGTCCGTGTATACGGGGAAACAGAGATCTGCTAGATTCTGCGTTGTACTTATCTTGGGCAATTGTTATGATTTGAGAATGCGACTGAACTAACGCTGTGTTTTCCAGTGTTTAGTGCCCACAGAAAGGAACCTGTTGTGGTATCCTACAATTTGAGGATGTATGACTTCGTCTGCGTTGGGGTCGGTTAAGACACATCCTCTCCGAACAAGGCCATCATGTATATTTATGGTGACACTTTCGGATACTGAAGCCAGCTTTTTCAAAGCGTTGGAGAAGACCAACAACTCGTGAGATCCCCCAGCATCGCCCCCATCATGACTCGTAAAAGTCGTTTGGCAGTCGCCAGTTGTGACCTCCCTGATTTTAATAGTGTTATCTTTTGACACTGATGCAAGTTTAAGGGAGTCTTGGGGAAAGGCTATAGGAACTATCCATCGGTCGTCATGGTTCCCAAGTGTATGCAGACACCTTCCCGTGGTGATATCCCAGATCCTCACGTCCTTATCGGTGATCGACCCTGATGCGAGTCTCTGCCAGTCCTCCGAGAAGGCGATATGAGTTACACCCCCCTCATGGATGTGGTTTGCCGATTGGTTTCGATTTCCATATCCCCAAATCCCAAACCCCAATAACGGTCCGTGATCCCGTTACCAATTTTTTGCAGTTATCATGGAAGAATACCGAGTCGATCTTGTCTATCCAGTGGTCTTGAGTTGTCTGCAAGCAGGCGCTATTTTCCACGTCCCAAATTTTGATGGTGGATTGAGAATAATAACTACCTCCGGAGACAAATCTCCGCGAGTCAGGTAAGAAGACAACAGAACCGTCATGTCCGTGATTGAGGGTGTGCAGGCGGGTCCCTGTCAGGGTGTCCCAGATCTTGGGGCCACTATCACCGGCAGAGGACGCCAGTTTCTTTGGATCATGAGAAAGTCAAATGTCACCGAGGAAGAGACCATTTTGATGCTTGAGTGTGTGCAGGCATTTACCTGTTCGAATACCCCAGATCCTGACTGTGCAACTACCTTTGTTAACCGTAGCCAATCTGCTTGCGCCATGGGAAAAGCGAAGCAGGTCGAGATGGTCCGAATGTGAAGATATCTTTAGGTGCTTTCCCGTCGTAGCGTCCCAGAGCTTAATAGTGTTATTTTGTGATTTGACGCAATGAGTTTCGAGTCTATTGAAAAGACCGCTGAATCAATATCAATGGGGCTATCTATGATCTCCTGTATGCATTCGCCTGTTGACAGGTTTCGGATCACAATGATTCTGTTACTGACCTCAAGGATCTTTTGTAGATCGCTCGAGAAGCACACATTAATCCGCTGCCGGTTAATTCGATGGTTTCTAAGTACTCCCCCGTTGACAGATCCCAGACGCTGGCGGTGTTATCCCCGGAAACCGACAGAAGGCTATTGGATTCACCACGAGACAGTTAAATATAGCCCTCATGGTGTAATGTCTGCAAGCGTGGACTCTGGTTCGAATCCATTGTTGGTTGGGAGGTGATCCAATCGGGAGCGGTATCCTGGAATATGTTTTCGGGACTGAAGAGGAGTGCACTGCTGTAAACTTGGAGGGGGTAAGATTCGATAAGTGACCGGCACGCAAGGAGGAAACGCTTAGCATCATGAACAAGATTGTACAATTCCTTCCTACTAGAGACAATACTCGATTCTAGCGATGAAAGAGATGAAATGGCCTTGGAAATCTTCCGCAAGGGGCTCATGGCTTCTACCCAGTGAAGCAAATGCTTGTACAGGAACTTAGAGATGAGCCGATGGCGTTTCTCGCGAATAGCTAAAGTCTCGCTGCGGTAGTCGCTGTCCTGGAAATGCTGCACCCAGTAATCGCATGCATATGTATTGGAAGCGGGAAGGATCTTATCCACTCGGTCGCAAGAAATATCGTCAATGGCGGTAGTGACGTGTTTGGGCTTGCAGTTATTCCCCTTGAGGCCGTTTTGCATGAGCATCTGTATGAATTTCGGAAACAGATCCGTGTGGGCTCTGCTCTTCTGAACGACGAATATACCGAAGACAAATCGGTCGAGAAGCTGTGCGAGAATCTTAATAGAGCAAACGATCAGTGCTGACCGCAGCGACGACTGCCGCAGCCAGTAAAGGGAGGGGGCCGTCACTAAGGGGAACGACGTTAGGTGCTGTTTCGGAAAGTCTCTAGTATGCAAGAGGGCCATAGCGATGAGGAAATGGTCGAGGAAGAAGAGCTGGTAGCTTTTGACCCGCATCCAATCTGCTATTCCTTACGTGAGAAATGCACTAACATATCCCGGGCCGCCATTTCGGGATTTTATAACTCTTATTGTTCGGGTAAAAAACACATTAGTACAAGTTGCTACCCTTTCTTATGACCCCCAAATACCAGCGTGTAAGCTGGCTCCTTCAATTCTCTTCAGGCACAAGAACCGTACTTTCTTCAGGATTGGGCCTCTTCTCCTTGCCCGCGTAATAGCTATCTAGATCTTCCACTACCTGTCTACCTTTCCAGTTGGTCATAATGTTCTGGCCTTTCGACCTAACACCATAGGTATGCCAGTGGGGTAGGGCTTGAAATACTTGTAAGAACCTTCCAAACGTTGGCGTGATGACCTGGCCGCTGCGGCCAGTGAAAATTTGCCGACATATGGCGTCTGCTACAGATTCAGGCTCGAGAGCGGGTACAAGGAAGGGAGAGCTGTTATGATAGCCCTCGAATAAGGGTGTTTTGGTGTAGCCTTGGTTGACTATGATGGTCCTGACCTTGGGTGCGTTATACCGCGTCTTCAGCTCGGCCGAGAGACCCTCGCTGTGAGAGATAAAGAATTAGAACTACCGTTTACAGCAAGAAATTGATTCATGCATAGGGTATTTCGGGAGCATGAGTGAACGTATGGTACTTGAGGGCAGAATTTTTGGAAAATCGGGGAATAAATGACTTAGAAATACTGACTGGAATGCGTGGGCCGCTGTCTTGGACATCGAGTAATCCACCATGTTCGGCACGGTTAACCATGCCGCGTAGCTCGCAACTGTTACGACCATGCCGTGGTTCTTCTTGATCATGAACGGCAGAAACTCCTTCACTGTGTTGTAATGCGCAAATGTGTTGACATCGAATGTGAACTTAAGATCCTGCTCGGTGGTTTCGAGGATCGTCTTGCCCCGGGCAACGCCGGCGTTGTTGACTAGAATGGTGGGCTCGCCGACTTTGGCGCGGACTTCCTTGGCTACCTCTGCTAAGCTGGCAGCCGAGGCAATGTCGCATTTGAAGTAATGCGCACTTGGGCCTGTAGTTGTACATGAGCTCAATTCTCTCGTTGCGAATGGTGCTGAATTGCTCACCCGCTTCATATGTCATGGCCTGGATATCCAGTACCACAACCTTCACGCCCCGTTCTGCGAGCAACTTGACGACATGGCCACCGATTCCACCTGCGCCGCCTGTAACCACGGCAATCTCTTGGGGCCAGTTGTATTTGTCCTTAGTCCAGCTGTTGGTTACACCATCAGATAACTTCCTGCTGAAGTACCGTGCGAGGGCGAGGTAAAATACAGCCTTGAAGCGAAAGAATGCAGTAGGATGTAGCATAGTAAAATCCTCGCCTCTCTTAGTAAACTTGGCAAGCAGATATGCGGGCAGTAGTAGCATAGGGTTCATCGCAGTGCGGCCGAGTAGCTTGAACACCGGGTCAGCGGTGAAGCCTTCGCGGGGGAGCAGTCCATTATGAATGGGCATGTTGAAATAGGCGTATGCCACTTCGCGTTCAGCAGCAGTATTTGTACAATTCAACAGCTGTAACCTATCTAGTACGTGGCGGGGAGGATTTGCAGTCGTAAACGTGAACTGTAAGTCAATGGTTCCGAAGACTAATTGGCCATAGCTTGACTCGGAAAGGTGGGAAGAGATATAAATGTTGACGAAGTACTGGTGCGTTGCAGTTTGATCTACTAAGAGGTATATGTACGATACCTAACTCGGGACTCTGGCGATCAACACTAAGTATCGAGTTTGCTTGGAATGTCCCAGGATAAGTAGTTGCCGAGGTAAGGTATTCTTGGAGGTGAAATGGTGGGTGCCACAATGCGGGGAAGTGCGCTAACCTAGCGTGCTATCCGGGTAGGGTTAGTTCGGAGTTGTTAGATATTAGATACCTATAGGGGCATAGCCAGTCACTAATACCGTATGAGCTCCTAGGTTAGTGCCTTATGGTTGCAACAGTCCCCTGTGAGAGCGATCAAATACAGTAAGTATCTATATGAGATAGCTAAGGCACGTCACAAGAAGAGGAGGATCATATGTGCCCGTTTCTATTTCTCAAACAGGGCGTCATTGCGGCAGGTAGCATAATCCAGGGCCCCAAACCGCTCTTCATTGGTGCAGCCTAGAGCGCTCGACATTCCCGATGAGAGAATCATTGCCCGGCCCCGATAATGCCAGCCGTCCGTGTACACCGCCAGGATTAACATCAACCATACGGACCGGCACGTGCTTTAGCAGCCTCGCCCGCTCTATGCCGTCGAGCGTGGAGCCGCCTATGGCGATATCTTCGCACCGGTTATCCAGCGTAACCAACGTCAGGCTTCCCAGGATATCAGGGACTAGCACGCGCCTGCGGACTACGACACTGGCGAGTGCGGCAGCAAGGACGGTGAAAGAAGAGAGGAGAAGGACGGACAGCCAGCCCCTGTCGCAGCGGATAACCCTTTGCTCCGCTGTAATTGTCATTGGCACGGTGGTTACGTTCTGGGGGTATATCTCAGGCCTTTGGGTGGTGTTGTATTCCCCCCCGACTGGCACCGTGCTGGCGACAGTGTAAGGCGCGGAGCCGATGGTGTGCAGTGTGTTGATGAGCTGACTGAGCCGACGCTCGAACTGCGCCCGGCCCGCCTGGATCACGTTTCTGTCATACTGGTTGGAGGTCCACGTAAGCGCCTCGGCTGGGGACATGAGATACGCCACCACGGGCACCAGGTAACGGCTGCCGGGAAGTTCGTTGAGTTCTGTGAATTGTTGTATGAACGCCTGGATGTTACCGCCCCCATTCACCCAGCCATCGTCATCAAAGACGGTCGCGTTTCGGGGATTGCGTGGACTAGGCGACCGGCGAACACTCTTGGCCTCACAGGGTTTACCCGCACCCGCACAAGTATAGTTGACGTCGGCATAGGTTGTGTGGAGGTTGCAATCCGCATGCGCCAACGTGCCATCAGTATCAGATTCCCAAATCAGCCTTCGAGAAGGCCACAGGCCCTTGGTGCAATTGTCTGTGTGGATGTTCTGATAGCTCCCCGGGGTCGTCCCGGGTATGGTACAAGAGCACCCACCGGAGCAGTTTGTAGCGGCTAACTGAGCAAGGGGGTCCCATGTGTTATCTGAAGGGACATAATAGCGAGAGTCGCTGATGGCTGCCGAAACCCAGGAGTTTCTCTGATCACTCAAGGCTGGACGTGAGTTAGGGTCAGAGAAGTTGGTGAACATCCCTGGTCTACCTGTCCTGTTGGTGATCGCGAAGGTGGGACAATCGAGAAATGTATAAGAAACGTTGAGAGTGAAGTCAGCAGATCCCCGCTGGTGGCCCAGCCTGAAAGGGACGCCTACCAAAGAGGTATAAGTGATATTGGAGGCATTTTTGATATGGACCCAGTCCATACCATCAGCATCATCCATGGCTTCAAGCATTGGTATTCGAAGGTTACCCCATATGTCTTCGGTGCCATGCCCGGGGTCGGACGTGGCATACAAAAGGGCAGATCCGAACAAAGACCTACCAATAGTCTGAAAAGATGAAGATGATGAAGACTCCCCCATGTAGTACGGCGTCTGGGGGTCTAAGAACATGACTTCGTCACTACTCTGTAGAGGAACAGAGGCTGAGTGAACGGTGCGCAAAGAAGCCTGGCTGCCAAGCGGAGAAGCTAACCAAATAGCCACGACGAGGAGGCCAACCAGATCAAAAGATCGTAGCTGTATGTGGCTAGAGAACGTGCCGAATAACGTGTTGCTTGCTAACAGCTGCTCGATTCGCCCGAATTTCGAGCCACTCTGCAACTTCCATGTAGCAATCAACTTGAGTGCTCGCCCTATGATTGCGGCGAATATCACGGGAAATATCGTGGGTCCCTGTTGTGCAGGATGTTAGTGCAGCACGATGTTCATACAGGGAGCGGCGATTTCACTTACATAGGAGGCGGCGGTCAGTAGGTTTTGCCCAGGAGAACCAGGACTATCAGGCATTCCGTCGTTCGCCAAGACAAGAAACGCGAATACGATGAAGCCAACAGCCACTAAAGCGAGCAGACCATCGAAGAACAATGTCAGATAACGCCACTGCGAGTAGCAAGGCGCAAAGGGTCCGGGGAGTTGTATCGGAGCTTTCTGAGCTGCACCGGGCGGTTGGATTTGTTGTGGAACGAAAGAGACGTATTCTTGAGGGGTGTGCGGATCGTTCCTAGTCGTCCCGCTAACACCGTGCATTATATTATAGTCTGGCGGCGACGACGCCGTGACACTCTGGCGATTCAGATCATCCATTGGAATAGAGTCAATAGCATTGGACCCCCCGTCGCTACGCCATTCAGCGGAGACATCTGATCTGGCCAGAGATTGCGTCCTATCGTCCGAAATATTGGAGAATGCTGCTTCCTCGTGACTGATTTCCGATACTGGTCGTGAGAGAGCATGAGAGACGTCATGAATAGTGCTAACGAACCGAGTGGGCACTGCAGACATCATGGACAGAGAATGATAGCCGCTATACAAGCCGAATAAAAAAGCGAATGCACTATTCGGAAAGAAACGATAGTCTGAGAACAGTGAAGGCCATCCTGCCTTATAAATCGCAACAAGCACCGACTAGAGGTGAGGCATGTTGACTTCAAAATATTATATATATATATATAGAAATGTAGTCGAGGTAGCATTGGCACAACATCTCAAGGTCCGGCGGCCCCAAGTTAGTGACTGATCGCATATGGAAGCGGGCGAACGTCTGCGGGGGCCAGACTATCTTGATGTTGTCATGTAGGCAGACCTACATGATGTAAAACATAATTCCTACCGCTTACTTCTCTCCGCCACCATCCTAGAGAAAGCACCATAGAAGTAATTATCACAAGTTGGAGGTCGGAAAAGTGATATCAAGTCTAGCTATTCTAATATTAGAATTGGAGGTCCTACAACATATTCGCCCTGGAGCGTGTCTATGTCATGGCGAATCAAATTGCATTGTGTCAAGGTACCAAAGCGACCAGGCCCTGTGGTCGCGCCAGGTTTATATATAACAATACTCCCACCACTTATCACCTATGCGTAGTTTCCTTATCCTTTCCGCGAAAACTTAGCACATAGCTATTACTGCCATGCTAGGAATTTAAGCTATGATATTATAGCTCCGGTTACTTGATATTGTCCGCTTGGTATGGAATATTAAACGAATAACTAAGTTATCAACGTAATCATCCAATTCCTCAGACCGTTAAGACAACATTCGCTTAAGACTATATATATGAAACGAACATGATCCCTAGACATGCAGAGCTTTCCCCATACTTACTACAACGTATGCATGGTTGATCGAAAAATAGAGTGCTACGATCAGCGAAGTCAGGAGTACATATTAGGCAACAGGGCAAACAGGAGCAGTGTGCTTTGATGTCAGGGGGCTATAGGAGAGTGTTCTCGACGATGATTGAGAACTGTTATTTTAGATGCTCGTGCATACTCTTTTTTTATCTTTGGGCTTTCGACTTTCCCATCAAGACAGTATCGATGGTCCTATTGTTTTGCGGCAGTTGGACCAAGAGGGTGACGAAGTTCTAGGGATATTTCAGGCCCCAAAATGGGGTTGCAGAGATATACCTCTACACTGTGGCTTAGCTGTTCAAAAATCTGCCGCGTTGGGGGGCTGTAGCTCTGCCCTGCTTTTTCGCTCTTGATCTTCGGCCCTTTGTCCATCCCTCTCCGCGTTCGCTTTTTGCTTCTATTATTTCGTAATGAGCTGTAGAACACCTCCGACTATATGTGTATTACTTCCTCTCAACCTTCACGCGGTTCCGGTAGGATATCAGAATGAAACTAAGTGAAATGTCGCAACCATCAGCAATCCAACGACAGCAAATCTCCATTCAATTGTCATCGAGCCAGCACCTCCTAGACCATCTCCCGTTGACTGCTCAATTACCGTGGCGTCGCCAGGCGCGAATAGAACACCAACACTGTTGGCCGTCTCGGCATCAATCTCTTCCGGAGTGAGAAGTGGATTATTGACCGAGTCGCATGCCGGGTTGTTGCCCACAAATTCTATGCTGTTGGTGACCGAGATGGGGACATCGAAAATGGTGTAATGGTCCTCACCATTCAGGCGGAAACTCTGGCGAATAGAGATCTGACTCAGGGTCGTTAGTGCTCTAGACTTGTACGAACGTTAAAAGATTGCCTTTCAACTGACATTGTAATCCCCACGATCGCTATCGGGGCTGTCAGGTTGGCCATTACCGATCAAGCAATCTGGCCAAGTCCACTTCACGTGCTTCACAGTGCTCCCCGGTTCTGAAAGCATAATGTCGCCCAGAGCGGCGTTGTTTTCGGAAGCCGTTCCATTTGTGATAGTGAAGTTTCTCCCGGTCTCATAGCTGTAGAGGAAGATGGTGATGTTGTGGATCAGGCTGGGGCTGTCCGGGTTGTAGGGAGGCAGATTCAACTTGCCGTTGGCCGACACATCTAGAGCAACTTCGATGGTGTCTACCCAGCATTAGTAAGGTGTTAAGGCGTTTCGTTCTGTCCTTGGTTTGAAGAGTTACGCACCTCCGCCTAGAGGCGTGCCCGGCTGAGGCGCGTCTAGGATAGCGAAACCAGGCGTGAATATTTGACCATTTGATGTGACGAAATCGGCCGCCAAGGTCGATGCGACAAATAGCGGGAACAACCCGCCGAAGGATCTCATCGAGACAATATCGTCCAATGCAGAGATAGAGATATCATGAGAGCAGCACTCGCAGGGAACTGAGAAAATATGCGATTCACTTACAGCGGTTGGGTTTATGATGTCTTCATAGAAAGAATCATGCTCGGAAAACGGCTAGACCCCTATAATAAGTCACAGGCCTGTTCATATCCATAAAGACAAGGGTGATTCTAGTCCAAACGGGGATCATGTAAGTGACTATGCTTGAGACGGGAATCCTAGAGGGCAATCGGCCCTGTAACTCCGGAATTGCACCTCAACGCGCGATGTTCTCTTTTTTTTTTAATCTTTTTTTATCTCTCGTCTAGTGACCGGTCTAACTATCAAGTTGACTGCGATTAAATATTCAGGGGAGATACGCGCACTGAGATGGTCGCGTTAGGTATAGGACGTCACAAATTAGATTGTACCCATGAACGCACTATGTAAGCCAGTTGATTAGAGTCTACTGTAGGGAAGATAGAATGTGATTGAGAGGTAACTGTTTAATTGATATGGCTGGAGATAATTGGGTTTCTTTACAGCGTTTGACAATGGCGATGAATCAAGATGCGCACCCTCGTGTTTCAGAGCGGGAGCTAGCTACCTACACTACCTGGTCGAGGACTGCTGTATTGCCGGGGCACTGGGCGGTACCTACTCGTATACTACCAAACCAGGACAGGCCAGGCCAGCCAACGAATAAAATGGGGACGCGGGTCAATCAATACCTGGCATTTGGTAAGAGTGGTCTATGCTGCCGCTTAGGTTGGTCTAGAGCCTCAGGGGTCTCCGCCTTTGGCTGCTATGCGTCTTCTCAAATCGACATCACAAGTCCGATCACCGATTTTAACACGGAAAAGCTTCGGAGGACATAACGTCTCACCCTTACCTACCTACTGTACGTCTCTTGTCCGATTCGCCATAACTCACTGTGGACGTCCCCCCCCATAGATGCCTACAAACGACGTCGCACGAGTGGGAGGTAGATCAAGTTTGCGCCAGAGCCAACTGCAGCTAAATCAAAATCGGCTGTTATAGTATTGTTCATGTCCATTGAGATATAGGGAGCCCCATGTTTTGGATGTGTCACTATTGATACGCGGTCATTGATTCATCATGCAGGCCTTTCGTAGATCACTCCCTTACACTGGGAGATGGGCTGACCATCGTCGAACCCTGCATGTGTGTAGAACTCATCACGCGCTGATTAGCGCCTCAATATTGCGCTCTGGTGGCATACGCCGGGATTATTCCTCTACAAGTCTTCCAGGTTTAAGGGAAATACTCCGCGTATCCGAGGAGGTGACCGAGGCTCTGGCCACCAATAAGCCTGTGGTCGCGCTCGAATCTACTATATACACTCATGGAGCCCTCGGTAATGACCTCGACCTCGAGGGCATCGTTCGGAGAAATGGTGGTGTACCCGCTGTCGTAGGCATCCTGGGAGGCGTGCCCACAGTCGGACTCACTCCGGACGAAGTTACTCAGATGGTTGAAGGATCCCCGAAAAAGGCATCCCGACGAGACCTTGCCTACCTTGTTGGATCGGTATGTTCGAGAACTAGACAATTGGGGGCGTCCGGTCGAACATAAGCCACTGACCTTATATCTAGGGCATGGTAGGCCAAAAGATCAATGGCGGCACGACGATTGCAGGGACTATGGTTCTGGCAAGATTGGCTGGAATCCGAGTCTTCGGTACTGGCGGTCTTGGTGGTGTTCATCGAGGTGGTCACGTTTCCTTTGATATCAGCGCCGACCTGACTGAACTTGGAAGAACAAGGATGGCTGTGGTCTGCAGTGGCAGCAAAGGCTTCTTGGATATTCCTAGAACTTTAGAGTACTTGGAGACTCAGGGGGTACTCGTCTCAACCTTTGCTGACGGGAGAACGGGAAATATTGACTTTCCTGCATTCTGGGCCAGGGACAGTGGTATTAAGAGTCCTTTCGTCGTTCAAGACGAGGAACATGCCGCAGCCATACTCGTAGCCCAAGAAAGACTGAATATCGAAACGGGCTTCGTATTTGCTAATCCCATCCCGGAAAAGTACGCCATACCTGGAGGGAAGATGACTGCGGTTATCGAACAGGCGGTACGCGAATCGAACGAACAAGGTGTCCACGGCAACGAAAACACACCTTTCATTCTGAGGAGAATCCGGGAACTCACTAATGGGGGGAGCGTACCAGCAAACAAGGCTTTGGTACAGTCAAACGTTGGGCGAGCCACAAAGGTCGCTAGGGTGGTGTCTAGGCTTGTCTCCGAAGGCACATCGGCATTCAATAATACACCGTGAGCTACGAGCTCTTTCCATGACTGTACTGCACTGATCTAACGAATGCGGAGCAGGGTGAAGCATTGGACCGGCTTAGAGACACCTAGCAACGTAGCTGTTCCAATACATAAAGTGACAACAGCAACGGAGGTATGAAACCTTTCGTTGAACCTACAGAATGCGCACAATTACCACGTAAATCCCAAAACGACTTCATCGCTAGGACTGCCAGTAGGATGTATGCACTGACTAATACAGGTGACGTCCCAAGCAGACATTCTCGTTGCGGGGTCTGTTGCCGTAGACTTAAGCTGCGACTATACTGGTGTGAATTCACTTGAAGATCCGATCCCACAACTCCATACATCAAACCCATCACATATTAGCCAATCTATAGGGGGAGTTGGACGTAATGTAGCGCTTGCAGCTCACAGGGTCAACAAACATACGAAAGTGCGGCTTTGTAGCATGGTTGGCCGTGATATGTAAGTCCCCTTGCCTTGATAGGAACATTTCACCAACTAACTACCAAAGTGCCGGATCGACCGTTTTGACGTCATTGGAATCATGTGGAATGGATACTTCATGTATTCAACAGCTAAATCACGACGACTATCCAGGCAGTCGTACTGCACAATACGTGTCGGTAAATGATGCCAACAAACACCTAGTGCTTGCTATGGCAGACATGGACATCTTCACCATCCAACAATTCTCGGCTTCCTGGGCATCCACCATCAGGTCTTCAAAACCAAAATGGCTCGTTGTTGATGCTAATTGGAAAGACCACGACATCCGAGCGTGGATGCAAGCAGGTAAACAAAACGAGGCAAAGATAGCTTTTGAACCGGTCTCCAAGGCAAAGTCGGCGCGACTGTTTTGCGCTGAACGGGGGCTCGAAAGCCTAGGCGTGTTCCCTCGAGCCACTATCGATCTCACGACCCCTAACCAGTACGAGCTGGCGGCAATGCACGCGGCTGCTCAGAGCAACGAGTATTTCGGTGACTCACGGTGGTGGTCCATCATTGACGCGTTCGGCATGAGGGGAGCCAGAGACCGCTTTGTCAAGCTCACTTCTGTGGCTATGACGGATGCAGGCATCCCACAACAGGCCATCCAACTACTACCCTTCATTCCAACGATCATAACGAAGCTGGGAAGCGACGGGGCTCTCCTAACGACCATACTGAGGAAAGACGACTCGCGTCTTTTTGATGCTGCACACGAGCCATTTATTCTCTCGAGATGCATCAACGACCACGCAGATGTTGGAGGTGTGTACATGAGAATGTTCCCATCTGTTGAACAGGTAACAGATGTCGCATCGGTTAATGGCATCGGCGATACCTTCATGGGGGCGCTCGTTGCAGGCTTGGCTCACGGAGGCAAGATTGAAAACTTGATCAACGTGGCCCAGAAAGCTGCGGTTTTGACACTGCGCAGTCCTCAGTCTGTTAGCGAGAAGCTGGGTTCCCTGGAGAATGAGCTGGTCGCCGCTGCGTCCTTATCGTAGGTAGTAGCGCGCCGCATATACATATGTCTATCAAAGGTCTACGCCTTATTCATGTAAAATAATTACTGTTCAAGAACAAATAATGTACCTAAAATAATCGTCCTTGAGGCTTTTACTACCGTTTGTTGCTCGCCATAGCAGAGTAAGGCAATTGAAGTTGACCTCCAGGGCTGTTGTTGATGAGAGGTACTAGTTACTTGAAAATGCATATTACGAGCAAATCAACCTAGTAAGGTTATTGTCCCACAGGATTATAGCGGTCTTAACGAGACTTTCCCCACTATGGAAGCCTGTCTGTCAAGTGGTCCCCAAGTCGGACAGGGATTAAAAGTAAAGCGGTTTGATAAGAAAAAAAAGTTACCGCGATAAACAGGCGATTGCATTGGGCCCTTTGCTTGCACGGACAATTGACAAGCCCGCAATGGCTCCCAGACGCCCCGATTTGTCCATGGATAGCGAATCCAGCTCGGCATCAGATCATGACGGTTTCGAATATTCAAGCGAAGAAGAAGCAGAACCAGGCACCCGGAAACGCCAGCCCCGCGAGAAGGACTCTGACGAGGAGGATCTCGAACGATTCGTTCTCGGCGATGCTGCCAATTTCCGAGCAAACCTCTTCAAGGACGATTCTGGCGATGATGGGGAGGGGGTGAAGACCGATGTGGTTGGGAGGGTAGTGGATAATGAGGAGGGAACGGGTCTGGAAGACGCGGACGATGCCGACCTTTTTGCTTTCGACATCGACTTGGGGCGAACGCCGGCAGAAGGCAAGCAGCTTGTTGAGGTGCCGACGGCAGGCAAAATAGAGCTGGACACGAGAGATGCGCCTGCGTGGGAGGATAGCGACGACGAGCGGCTCACCATATCGCTGGCTAATGCAACCCAACTGCGGAAGCTGCGGACGAGAGAGGCTGACGACGTGGTCAGCGGAGCCGAGTACACTTTGCGGCTGCGGCAGCAATATCTACGGCTCAACCCTCTTCCCGAATGGGCAAGGCGGGCAGAAGAACCTCCCAAGAAGCGTCGTAGACGGTCTTCGGCTGCGTCTGATTCATCCGTGGGATCGGACGAAGCCGGGGAAGGCGAGGATATCAACGCCGACGCCCTGCCCTTGGATAGACTCCTCCGCGATGCTAGTGCTGTGAACGGCGCCACTTCGGCGAGGACAAACAGACTCCGACCTGAGGTTATCGACATCCAGAGATCGCGCGACATACCAGATGCTCACCAGGACATCACATCGCTAGCTTTCCACCCCGAACACCCAGTCCTACTATCCTCCAGCACATCCTCGCTACTGTTCTTGCACCATATCGCACCAACCGCATATCCAACGCCGAACCCTCTCCTGACCTCGACTAAGGTCAAGCAGGTGCCTGTTCGCCGAGCCCAGTTCAGCCCCGATGGGAAGAAAATATTTATTGCAGGTCGCCGAAGATATATACACTCCTGGGACATCGAAAGCGGAGCTATACAGAAGACCAATAAAATACACGGTCATCAAGTAGAGCAGAAAACGTGGGAGCGTTTCAGGCTGAGCCCCTGTGGCCGATATCTTGGCCTAATCGCCTCCACGAGGAAAGGTGGTGGTGTTATCAACATTCTAAACGTGCACACAATGCAGTGGATTGCGGCCGCGAGATTAGACAGCCGCGGCGGTATTACCGACTTTTGCTGGTGGAGGACTGGAAATGGTCTCACGATCCTAGGCAAAGGAGGGCAGGTCGGAGAATACAGTATGGCTTCAAGACGTTTCTTAGCAGTGTGGAATGATGAGGGTTCGAATGGTGGCACAGCCATAGCTCTTGGTGGCTCCCACGGGCCTGAACTTCTTGGCGAGGACCGATGGGTGGCACTTGGTTCCAACTCCGGCGTAGTGAACATCTACGATCGCCATACACTGATCCTGCCCTCGGAAGAGGACGAGCTAAAATTAAAGCCGCGGCCGGAGCCGACTCGAGCCCTCATGCAGCTCACTACCCCTGTCACGGTGCTCACGTTCAGTCCGGACGGGCAATTGTTGGCAGTTGCTTCGCGACACAAGAAGGACGCTCTCAAGCTGGTTCATCTACCTAGCTGTACTGTCTACAGGAACTGGCCGACGGAGCAAACGCCGCTAGGAAGGATAGAGGCGATCGCTTTTGGAACGAAGAGCAACATGCTGGCTGTCGGAAACGACGTTGGGAAGATTAGGATATGGGAAATTAGGAGCTAGCTTCGCTAGTCGTACAACATAATATCTCGCCAATAGAGGTAATCACCCCCAAATGTCATTGTCCCAATCTCCCAGCCACAGGCTCGTCGACGTGTCTATTGTTACATCTAAGCGAGTGACAATCCCCCCATCCGAACAACTAGGGCATTCCCCCCGTAGCCCTTCCCCCCTCGGTTGATGAGAATATGCGCAAGGAGCTGTCTTAGCGGGCTACGCTTCTCGATAGCCCTCTTAGGGTAAAACAGGCCTTCGCGTTTCGTGTATTCCGCCAGTTCGGATTGGCTTTGGAAATGATGGACTGGATGACCATGCTTCACCGCCTGCAGGAAATCTGGGATATTCACCCATACTGTCTTCAGGGCCTTATAAGTCTTTGTCAGCATAGATAGAAGGCTTTCGTGTGTTGGGAGCGGGAGACATCGTTCCGTTTGCTTTACCTTTCGACATTGCGTCTTGCTGGGAAAGTCTTCTTCGAAACCAAGGTCTCTCATCAAACGCTTCCAATCCTCAAGCTCGCCGTTTCCCATATATTGCTTCCATTGCACCACTACGTCTCGTTTTGCAGCAACCGCCACGGCTTGTTGCGCCTGCTGTGAAGGATTTGCGGTGGCACGAGCCTTCTTATTCTTCTTCTTGGCCATGTCTGTAGGTTTCCTGAGATGGAGAATCGAGGTGAAGAACAAGGCACGATGCGAGCGAAGGGGAAACTGTGCAGAGAAGCAGTAGAGATCTATTAGAAGTAGAGATTTTCTGTTGTTGGATAGTCTCGGATGCCAGGAGACTTGATATACATCATATTCTGGGCACGGCGGCCTTGCAAACGGGGCAGACAAACGGGTAGACATATCACCCTGTACACGTTCTCCCCTCGTTTCCACGGTACCTGTTCGTTTCTAGGGCTTCACGTCGCAAACAGGAATCTGCAGGCACCCTCTTCCCCGCGACCACTTGTGTGGATTGAGGTAGATGGTGCATGATTTGCTGTTGCTGGCGAATGAATGCCCCTTTGCATATGACGGCGTCATTCAGAATAAAATGAATGAAGCGATCAATCAAAGATTTCCTATTTTTCTCTCTTCCTATGTCCATGTTTTCCCCTTCTTTTCGTTTTTATTTTGGGCTTATACGATTTTGTCTATATCGCTTATGTGAATGGCTGCGACAGGTCATCTGTTGTGGCATATACCGCCAGTGCTACCACCGGATACCCTACGTTCCATTCAGTCATTCCCAGCCTTGCTTGGGTTGATTGGCTTTGATTTAGTCCAAATTATTGCCTTCAACAATGAATGGAGAACCAGATTCGCAGTCGACGTTTCGCAATTGTTGTCGTCGTTGCCAAAAAGACAGCTCAACGCAGCAGTCGATCAGATGGCAAAGTATGACATGTAGTAGATGACTTAGATACCTACTTTTGGTTAGGCAGGCAGCCTGGGTACTGCTACAGTAGTCAGATGGCGGTTGGGCAGGCCAATCAGCCCTGTCGAATCCGAGACGGTTGCTGTGGGTGTAAGAACGCAGCCCGACAGCTGAACGACCTCATGCGCTTTTGTCGACCGTCTCATCGAATAGAAAGACGTTGCGTACCTACTTATACATACTACATAACGGACGCGCAGCCTAATGCTTACCTACCTACGCTCCACCATTCGGTTAAGCAAGACAGACTGTCGAACATGCGCTAACCAGAGTCGAGACAAGTACCATGTGTAGCCACTGCAGAGCTACGGGACTTACACGATTTCCGTCACACCACCTCAGCTCACGATTGGTGCCAGCCTGGCTCGCAGGATCCACTGCCACCCGATCCGATCGCCCATCGCGGCCATAACAATGCTCAGGCATGCAATGCATCCGAGGAGCTGCATGATGGCCGGGTGGCCCGGCCTGCCCTATCTAGTGGGCCATCCGTTTCGCCTGGATTGCAGTGAAACCACTGCGGCCCTACTGTACTTGCACTGCTGGTGAAGTGCTGGCGTGCTTGTGGCATGCTTATGTCGCCTGTTACTGAAAACAAGGCACGAGAGACCAGGTAAACAGTCCCACATAAAGACATGCCATGCCATGCCAGGCTCTGCCATTCCTACCCCCCGGGGCGCGTCAACGAGTCAGTCTCGTGTGTTCCGTCGACTCTTTCTCTTTGCTTTTTCTTTGCGTTTTTGTAGAACTGGGACACGGGAAGACGCTCGTTCTTAACTTGGTTTCCTTTTTCTCTCAATTTATTGAAGTTTGATTTTCATTTGTTGCATCCATCACCTTCTCCTGGGACAACCCCCTCATTGGGTAGCGCGGAGTGGCGACATGGCAGCAGCCCAGGGAGCTACTAATAAGAGCAAAACAGGCCTAGGCGGCTTCCCGGCAAGATTCAAGAGCTTCGTCCATGACATGAAAAGCTTCAAGAAGGAGGTTTATCGGCATCGGCGGGGGGCAAGAAGCAAGGAAGTGGAGCCGAAGCCGCCTCTGCCATCTCAGCGGGAGCTCATCCCCACCACCACTGAAGACGTTTCTGTATCTGAGACGCGGTCGCTATTTCAGGACTCTGCACGCGTGCGCAGCCTCAGCACACGGGTCACTGTCAAGTTCGACGAGCCATTGAATTACGCCCACAGCCAGGACTATGAGGGCTCTTCGTCGCTTCAGCCCACCGAGCAATTGTGCGAGGCCTTGATTCGTCGGGTGGATCATTGTTCGAAGGAGCTTATCACGAGGAGAGACTCAAGTGCATTGGACCGCACCGGTGTCGATGGTCTGGCGAAACCCTTGAGATACGAAATCCAAGTACAGGTGCTTAGAAATGAGATCGGGACTGGCACTGAAGCCTGGGCTTCGCGGACGTTGAGGTCCTACCAGAGACAACCACTAAGTACCGAAGCTGCTCGAGAGGTCATCCTGTCTACACACTACATGGTAGGGCTCTTCCTAAGGCATCACGACGAAGCATTCGTCTGGAAAGATGGCCCGGTGCGGGAAGATCCAGTACAGGAACAGAAGACATTCCCATATCGACCCGGACGAGTACAGCCGTTGGCAAGCATACCCCGTTCCTACTTCATCGAAAAGCAACAAGAATTTGAATCGATACCGGGCTACACCATCCGCTTCTCCTTTACAAGCCACAACCATCATCGCACGCCCCCTCAATGGCATGAGACCGTGGAAATTAATAGTAACCAATTATCACCCCTCGCCCTTGCAAGCGCAGAGAACCTGTTTCTTGACGCGTGCTACGCCGTAGATGGCGTCTTTAGGTCGCAGAGGAAAGAGTTTGGTGCACTGCAAGACTCATGCGCCACCCACAGCGGATGTCGACACTGTCGGCCACAAGACGGCGATGGCATTGAAATGCTGGTGTCGGTTAAAAACAATGTCGGTCCTCTGTTTGACAGTCTCGAGCGGACTACGTCCACCAACATCAACGTATTCTGGAAGGATCACGCCACGGACTGTATCGAGTTTGTCGAAAAAGCCAAAGCGGCCATTGTACAAGTTTGTCACGAAACTGACGAATCAGTCTCCCGGATGAATGATTTTGAATTCTATATCATCGAGCTTCGAGGCCGGGGTTGGACGATAGATGAACCGCTGGCCTTCACTCTCGGCCCCGAATCGTGTCTTTGCCGGCGAACCGTCGAATCGCTTTTAGATCGACTACAGACCGGGGTGGCAGATGTTCTACGAGGCAACGCGATCGCTGTTCGAATGACAGCACGAAAGCGAGGGCATTTTGTTTTGCATAAGACTCTGGTGGCACGGGAACCCATTGAAAAGCCAGGGAATAAGAAGAAGTCAACTGCGAAGTCTAAAGCATATGTTCTCGATCGTTTAAAACAGCGTATTGAACGTGATATCGAGATGGTATGCAAAGATACCTGCACAATCGTCAATCGAGAGATCGAAACAGTGAGGCCGGACAGGGTCGCTAGTGTTCCGCCTCAAGAATATGCCTCAATGAAAACGGGCCTTATATCGTCTAGAAGGCTAAGCGACCTCACGGCGCCGTTAAAAATGCCCGCCAGCAATGAGCAAAACTCATCAACAGATAGACTGGGCCCAAGTGGAAGCGAGCTTTTGGAGACGCCAGAGCTGTCCAGCACCTCGCCTATCCCTCAACAGTCATGGACCAGAGTAACTCGGGATCCAGCCACAGGGCAACGGCTATTCCCACTAGTGCCAGGCAGACATGCTTCCAATGAACTGACCACGACGGGCTCACATGGATCAACTACCCGCCATAATGAGTTTAATCGAGATGGCACAACGGCAACATCATTCGACTTATCAACATCCCATGAACCGTCCAACACATTCACTACACAAACAACGTCGGACTCCAGCATATCCAATACAGAGCAAGAATCCACCGAGACCTCTTCGAAAGAATCTCATAACTACGGAAGAGAAAGGCATACCACGGAAGGATCGACAGTCTCAACCAGACCACGAACCCCAGAGCTAATTTCCGGTGGGAGTCCATCGATACGCAGCAGTCTCATAATCACTCCGAATATTCACGAGCAGGTGCTGAGAAATGAGATCGATATTGTACGAAAACCTACGCCTGAGATTGAAGGTGGCGAAGTTGGTGAGAACGGGAAGGTGGACAACTATTTGAGAAAGTTATATATGCATCGGCCGGCATCATCGCCGACATCACGTCAAGCCTCCCGGGACGGTTCTGTTACTTCAGGGATTAGCCAGGCTCGACTTGAGCAGAAAGAACACCACCTCAGCCACCCAAGCCGTAAAGACATCTCTTCTGCGGAAACAGAGACTTCCTCGCAATCAGACGCCAAATTCAAGGGCGATATATCACCTATAGAACCAATTACAGAGCAGGACGCGCCTGCGAAAGAAGAATACCATCCTGCCTTAGCCACAGAGGCGAACGCGAAAATAGAAGACTTCTCGCGATCCAAGCCAGACTTCGATTTTTCGTCGCCACTCACCGCTACTCCCCCCGAAGACAACGAGGGGCCTGGGGACATCTCACAACCCACTGAGAAGGGTAAAGTCATCACTCCCCCGGGGAAACAACAAGAGTATCAGGATACGGCAAGTCGCGATTCATTAGAAGACGACGACAATCCGATAGTAGACCTGCCACCATCAGAGCGCCCGGAGCCCACGGTACTTCAACACCGACAAAGCACGTCTTTTGGCAGCGCGGGATACCTCGGTAGTTTCCACGAGCAGCGGTTCTATGGGTTAGGATTGAGGCGTGCACTCGTGGGCTCCTCGACACCGCCCAGGCCGTTCTCCCGTCTCAGTTTTCGCGAGGGTGAGGAAGAGCAGGGGAGGCCTGCGTCTTCCATGATGTGACGGTCACCTCGTCAAGCATAGGGGTAGAGACCAAAACAAATAGAGAGAGTGAGGTAGAATGGGGTGTAGTGAAGTCTTTTTTCATGATAGAAGCACGCGGAGGGTTTTTCTTTTTCTTTTTCTTCTTTGTTACTTGCTTTTTTCATGATCGATGCATAGTTGTACCACTGGAGTTACGAATAGTGAGGCGAAGAGATGACATGGGTTTAGTTGTTTTGGGCGGGTCGGGGAATGCTTTAGGAAATGAATGGGATGATGCAAGCGATAGGTTCTCGCCGGCGGGTATAGATACCAGACCTCAAGGTATCAATGAATGAAAGACGCTCATGCTACGCACTGAGCTTTTGGACGTTCGGTTTCGTTTATAATCTCCTAATGACTTCTATCGTGCAATGAACCTCCATCTCTAGGTTAAGTTGTGTGGAATGTTGGCCATTATCCCCCTACATGGTCCCCAGAACCAACCTCGCGATTTATCACCTCCATGCGCCTTTCTTAGCGTAAACTGTAGGCCACAGTTAATAGTATTTCGCATGTGCGTTGTCTGTTGAAAGTAGCCGTCTTAGACCCGGCCTAGACGATTTAGACCAAAACTCTTCTCTTCGGCTTCGAAATAGCAACGATGCCAGCCGCGAGTAGATCTCTTGAAGTAGGTTTGTTCTCTGGGTGACATAGAATTCGATCCGCACGCTTAGAGTGAGACCGCTTTCCGCCAGGGAGGTACGCAGCTAGTCATCCCTAAACACTCGAACTCGGCCCCTTCCCTCAACCATACATCCCTAGACGCCAACCCCCCACCCCCTTCCCCTAGTTTTGGCATAGCATGGCCGCAAGCAACCCCAGTCCGCTCAACAACCACCAACCGACCAGACTAACCCTGAGGCGTGCTCCTCCGGCCGTAGGCGGCGGCGGCGGCGCAGCCCCCAAGTACCCGTCGGCGAAGTCGACGTGGAACTGGTACGTGAGCCCGCTCGGCGAACACCGAGTGCCCAAGGCGCATTGCTGGACCTCGCTCCACCGGCCCGATGCGCACCGCTGGAAGCTGCTCGCCAT
This sequence comes from Xylaria acuta, assembly GCA_022495125.1. Taxonomy (NCBI): domain Eukaryota; kingdom Fungi; phylum Ascomycota; class Sordariomycetes; order Xylariales; family Xylariaceae; genus Xylaria; species Xylaria acuta. Next base: position 23,852 of record MU383138.1, on the reverse strand, counting down.
GCAGTTCCACTGCCCCTCGGCTCCCGCGCACGACGATCCCACCGGCGTCTCCTGCCGGCGCTCTAGGCGGGGGTTTACTGTTGAAGATGCCGTTGTCGCTTTGTGGTCTGGTGCGGCCAAGACTGCGAGAGCGAACAGCAGGATCGTAAATACGCCCGTGAGCCGGCTCCTGCCCTGACGGTGCTGAGATGGCGACATGATGGCAAGGCGGATGGGATGTGTGTAGTGGGGTGTAAAGATCAATTCTCATGCTTCGTGTGAGACGGAAAAAGTTGTATAGTTGCCGTTGACGATGGTTGTGTACGGAGAGCGTGCGAGGCCATACAAGAACCTCGAGTCTGGCCCCCCTCCCCCCTCAGCCCAAGTGACACAGTTCTCGAGTCCGATATTAATTGGAGAGCCATATTACGCTAGTTTTTATCTTACGGCCACAGACTATTCATTGTTGCCCAATGCTGTCGTACAAGCTGTAGCCTTGGCCTAGACCTCTCTCTTTCCCTTTACCAACTCACCGAGTACTCATTCGCTCGGTGAATCGCCAGCCGTTGGTGCTCGCGCCCGAACGTAGACAATGCCGATTAGTGAGAACGTCCCACTTGAACACCATTTCTCTACGAAGACCTTTTTTCACTTGATTTAAGCAAGCAACATTTCTTTTATTGTCGTGGATGAGTCAATGGCTAATCCTCACAAATTGTCGGAATCAACTCTATGAAATCGTTAGGTTTACTAGATTATATTGTTCAGCCTACGATAACTTCTAGGCAGTCCCTGAGTAAACGATTGCAATAGGGCGAACTTCTGTTCGGCTTCGCGGTTGAGTCACCGGAAGGTAGGGCCACAACTGCAAAACAAAAAAAAAAGGGAAAAAGAAGGGGGGGGGGGTTTGTTGCGAGACGGCCCGATTACATCCGTCCTGATATTCAATTGACGGTTATTCCACCAGACTACGTTTCAACATATCACAAGTCGAATTTCAAGCCCGTTTAGACAATATCAAATCATGTCAACAACAGGCACCGAAAACTCTGGAACAGAGGTGTTTCCCAATGGTGGATGGAAAATATATATCATCACATCTTCGGGCGTAAGTAAGCCTCAAATGCAGGGGTAAATTGGTGTCCATTAACTCTTCCGCCAGCAGCAACGGTGGAACAAGTAGTGTGCTTCAAAGAGAATCTAGGACTAAACGATTCCGTGCTCACACATGGCTTTCCTACAGTGATGGTTGCTCCTCATTGAAGACATTTGTCCCTTTGCTCGGTTCGGAGGTGACCAGCACACTTGACCCTGAGACAACCAGCGATGCAGAATTACGCGCCATAAATGAAGTCGGCGTCTGAGGTGTTCGAATAAACTTTTGCCGATACAAAGCAATGAAAGATATTGAAGTACAGAAGAAAGCAACTCTTAAGCATGCGGCTAGAACGAGGAGGATGTCGCTAGGGTGGAGTATAACCACGGCAACGGTTCATACCGACTTTTGGTCAGGGCTTGCCCCTTTTGTAGAAACTATTATCGCAAAAATACCTTTTAGTATGTCTTCGCCCAGAGTTAGCCACAGCTAACCGTAAGTTTAGAGAAACCGATTGTTATGTGTTGCTATGTGACGTATCCAGGAAAAAGGACAAGGTTTGTAAGGCATGTGGTATCTTGGCAGGAATGCCTTCGATAGATTTGAACCAGGTTGGTCGGGACCCCTAGTGATATTGTTGTTTGGTAAACTTTTAGCGCGGTCGGTCTCGTTATTTGCCATTGCCGAAAAAAATTGGACAATATATCTGGACCGGCGTTTGGTAGAGAGGAAGGTTGGTTGGAAAACTATATACAACACATTCGTTCTTATCTATTAAACATCAAAATTTCCCTAGCTCGATTTAGCTCTAGGGACAACATCTGTTTTCAATACCCACGATAAGCGGTGTACTGTTTCTATGGAAGCCGAGTAGGCACCCATCCATAGTCAAGGTACAAAGCACGATATCGGGGTTTCAAAGAGCGGATAAGGCGATAAATAGCTTATTAGATTACAACTAAGAAAGGTTTTGTTTCTCTTTCCTATGGTGTATTATATGAATCAAAGCTGATGCTTAGTTTCTTTGCCTTTTGTTTTTCATTGTTGCACTCAATATATATAGCCTCCAAAACTTCGGCCATCATCAGTTACTACAGAAAACAATTAAGAAACAACTAAGAATCGCTCATCTTCCTTACTCTAAATATCTAAACCTCTACCGAAAAAGCAAAATGGAAATTCCTAAAGAGTCACTTCAGCTCGCGTCCTCGCGCATCCTCGAATACACGATGAGTCGAGGGATTGAGCTACCTGTCGTTCTTCTCTCCACCCCACTCTGCATGCCCCTCGAGGTAATGGATGGCGTTGGCGAGATCCTTGAACGGTCTAACTATAGGCTTCTTCGCTATAACCTCCCCGGCCATGGTGGGGTATCTACTGTACCAGCTGATCTTTCTGAGACGACATTCGATTCCTTAGCTGCAGACGTTCGTGCTCTGCTCACCCATCTGGGTATTGAAAAGTTATCCGCGTGGGTTGGTTCTGGCCTTGGAGCTGCCACGGCGACAGTATTCGCCGCTAAATACCCAGACATTGTGGAACGATTGGTCCTTGCTGATCCCATCATATGCTCCCCCGTCAACGCGGGGATACCAGATATGTTCAGCACACGCGTAGCCGCTGCCCGAGAAGTCGGAAATTTGGAATCCGATATAGAAGCAGAGTTAAAACGCTGTTTTCGTCTTCGCTGGTTAAATTCTAACCCCGGTGAAGCACAGCACTTGCGAACTCTTATGGGCACTACCAGCCTCGAAGGCTTTGAAACGTGCTGTTCAGCGTTGAGTGATCCCAACTTCGATCTCCAATCCCTGGCGGCCCAGGCAGGCCGTAATATCGGTTCGGCTCTGATCATAAGAGGCCTGGATAATCCGACGTATTACGGGCGCCTTCGCATGGGGATTGAGAGTGGGCAAAGAATTAAGACACTGAGGAGCGGCAAGGGCTAGAAGCCATCAGTTGCCTATGAAGTGGATTATTATGGTGGCCCCGTTTCGTTTGTGGATGGTTTTGATCAGTTTGCTAAGCTTCTCGCAGATTTCCTTGGTACAGTTAATTTTTATGATTATTATAAGGGTGATGATTAATGGTGATGAGTCCAGCCTCTACCAGTGGGGTCGATCCCTTCATATTTACGTCGGCGAGTTGTTCTCAGGGGATATAGGGATAGAAATCACCAGGGGGTCACCCACCTGGATATTGCAACACGCAGATAATCTACCTCCGCTAGAGCTATCTGTGTGTGTTCATTTCTTTCAATCTACAGCTTCATTTTCCTACTCTTAATTGATTATATCAAGTAATTGGAGCAAACAGTTATCATCTATAGCCAATACCTACTACGTTTAACAACATAAGCCCACGCTGCAACTGTACAAACTATTGACCCAAGAGTCCGTGTTTCTTTTCATCGAAACAGGCCCCTATAACTTTATATAGTAGGCAATCTGTTCCTTTGTACATGCCAGGCAGTCTTTCGGTAAAAGAACCGAGTAAATCTATTTTGGCGTCTTCACTTTCTCTTAAATGTATTTGCTCAAATAGGTTTTTAGATTCTTAAACATATTCATGCTATCTATCTCAGCAGCCACAATCGTTGAAATAAGTAACGGAACGATTTCACAATTCGGCACATTACCAACATTCATTGCCGACCATATTACCCAGTGAATTGTTGTAACAAGGGCTTGTGAACAACGGTCGAGAATGATATTCATCTATATAATAATCTTCTATGAGATCAAGGCGGCTATGAAAGTCTTAATCCATTTCTAGTCTAGGAGGGAGATCTACAGACTATTTATAACCCTGAATAGTTTCGTATAGCTGTCCTTGGAGGCTATTAGGGATCAGGAGACTAAAGGAAAGCCGAAGTCCTCGCATGACTATATTCACGACTTTATCTCAAGTGCGCGTAGCAATCGTCAGGTAAATAGTTACCAGCTACACTGTGGTGCGGTCACAGTAGCAACTCTGCGTGTGTATTTAAAGGTGCTAGAACCCCCTTGAATTTCAGGGAGATTCAGGAATCAATCGGTCTGTTTATTGAGCCTTAACTACAACCCTACTACCTGGCTGTAGACGCATCTATCAATTCACTCTGTGACTAACCCCTCTGGGATAGATAGTCCACGCCACAGAATTGCCATGACATCGGTATAAACGATATATTGTGTTCCGAATTATTAACATTGCCTTTTAGAATTCGATATAAACATAGCATATTAAATTGGATGGAGAGCCCCTTATAGCACAACGAGCCGTTCTCGCCTTGTTTGTGGATATGGGTCAACCCATACGCTCGCGTACACACATATAGACGCTAAATATAGTAGAAAGTTCGCCAATCGCATAGAATAGAGAGCAATCCAATTCCTTCGTTAAAAAAATTGAAGATAGCCAAGTGAGGGTGTAGCAAAGTGAGTAGTCAGTAGTCCTCCCGGTCTTCTTCCCTTCATACCCCGGTGGCCACTTCAATATCCCCTTGTTTTCTGTTCCCAATCCAATATTGTTATGTTTCCTTGAGAGAGTGTGAATCGAGAGTACCCCGTGGGAACTACGTCATGAATCACGCACACCTTGTTCCATCCTCTGCGATGGCGGACAGCGTTCCCCCTTTCCCAACAGAGGATGGTCTAAGTACTCCTCTACGAGCGACTGAAAGGGTATACCACAGCATGCCACAATCTCAGTGCAAGCCTCATGGCCAGAAAGAAATTTGGGCCATACGCTATCCCCTAGTGAGGCCCACTAGTTAGTACCCATATGCAAATTATCTAGGCCCAAAAGCCAACGATAATGAAAATGAAAGGTAAGTGAAAACCTACAACTCAAACTGCGTAGTGCCACTTGTTGCCCGTCAGATCCCACAGCTTCGTATGAGGCCATGGGTGCCTGCGTTGCGTATAACAAACGGGAGCCATTGGCGATGCAGGCACTGGGACGTCGAGTGTTAATGGGGAAGATGTCAATCGATGTGTGTTCGGCAAGACGTACATGCTGCCTATAGTAAATACCGCTAGCAAAAACACCCTGCGCCTGGTGGACATTCGGAGCTCCAATAGGTGAGGCATGGGGATGTTTAGGACGAGAAAGTCCAGAAGAACGTTGGATATGCCGATGGACAGTGTGAGTATTTCGCGATCGATGCAGTTGCTTAGTATAGAGCTGTCCTGAGTCTTCGGGATGTGGTAGCAAGTAAAGACACTGGCGAAGAACAACCATGACCATGCGATAGCAGTTACCACCAAACACATGCCACGGAATTGTTTTCCGGGAAATATTCGATGGTACAGAAGTAAACCTCCAGTATTTTCAGTCAAGATATATATATGTAGAATCAACCCTGGTAAAGGTATCCACTCACGGGAGAATTTAACACATGCCATTCCAAAAACATAGAAGTTCGCCATCGTCAGATTATTCTATCCATGATAAGTCCTAAGCCGGAGGTTCTCTTGGGGCGGAAGGCTTACTACGATGAGTGCTCTAACAATGATCATAAATGCCACATGTCGGTATTGTCCGATGTACGACGCTGCATAAGCCACGGGGAGCATCTGCAAACGCTATCAGATCTCTGTTTACCATCAATGTTGTTCGGAGGCTTGACATAGACGAAGAACCCATTGTAGTCATTATTGATCAATCCCAGACTGCCCTGGTGTCGCGAGAGACATCTCAATACCGTGGAGATAGTGACAACGGTCACACAAATATCATTAGCAATGGTCATTAGTTCCAAGAAGCCGGGCTGTTCTGGTATGTGAGCAGGCATGTTGGACGTGGGATATATGAAAGCGCCAGAGCGTCCCTTTATTGGTACTGAAAAAGAAGGTATATCCTGGAGACCCATTGCCCGCGAAGGGTTTCGAAGCATCTTTGTGGCTAGGCCAGTCTATATACAGAGATATTTTGCTGCGTGGTCTCATAACATGAAGTCATCTATCATCTAAACGACTACTGGAAACAGATATGTTTTAGCCATAGGGCCGAAACGAATACAACCTTTTTGAGACGCTTCATGTGGTGAATGCAGCAGTTTCGGTGCTAATATGCCACAAGCGTCAGAGGCAGTGCCATGTTGCAGATTGCACGTCGTGATTTGCGGCCAAACCCGTATCCTGCAGCTATTATATGATGTAAATATCGCGATAGGAGGCGGCAAGGTCTCGTGGTATGGCCAGATACTCACGATATGTGGTTTAACTTCCAGTTAACCCACCTCCGTGCGCACCCGGGATGTGCTGTCCGTCGGCGTTTCTAGCAGCGGAGGTGAGACATAAAATGACGTGCGGTCTGCCGCCTCTCCTCATGCCTAGTCCCCGAAATCATGATTTATCACTAGCTGGACGGATGCTCTTGTTGAATGATTGGCGGTAAATTGCAAGCCACCCGTATGTTTTACAGCATGAAGCGATGTCGGTATCCCCTCACCTTATCATATTATACGTAACGTTGGATTATTGGATTATTCTTTGACGTTACGGAGCTGACTGGGACGAAGAGACCGAACGCTCTTTAACGCACTCTATAGCATGGAACGAGGATTGCCAGGTTGTGGACATGGGAAAATGGGCGGTAAGAAGTTAGATCCGATGGTGGCGACGAAATTCCCCTACGTCGAGGCGCGACAAAATTCAGTCGGAAATTCCAAGAAGAATATGACGAAGGCGGCGTTAAAGTTAACTGAGAGAATACTGAGAAAACAGCTTCAGCTACAGTTCAGTATCCGTCACAACTATGCCGTAGCTTATTTGGTTGTTACTACGGGCAACTTAGTTGCTTGATAGTTCCTTCATAGTTCTCGACGGTATTCAAATATGTGTATAGTCGCATCAAAATTGACTGTCCTTGAACATATGGTCTCAATTGTCCACTGGTATTGATAAGCTTCGCCTGAATCCTAATCGGACTGCGTCTACTGGGGAAAGACCAAAAGTTAAAAGGAACATACATATCCTCACTCAAGTCATGACATGTGCTAGCCTTTATAGGGTATACACCAACTTGGTACCGCTAACCCTGTCATTCCTAAGCTCGTCAAGCCCATGAATGACGCCCTGAAGCCCACTGCCGAAGCGATTGACCTCGGGCTTGAGGGGCGTTAGCCGTCCACTCGCCAGCAACTCCTGCGTGAGGTCCCAGAACATGCCCGCGAACCGGATCTCCTCCGGGTCAGGCACATACTGTGTCCCGAAGCGAGGGAACTCTTCTCCAAGGGCATCGTACCCCAGCGTGAAGTGCGGGCCGTCGACGGCCGGGTTGATCTCGTCGAATACCTCGCGCTTGACGGGGATGATGGTGGCGTACTTGGGCTTGCCCCCTTCCTCGTTATCGCTTAGCGCCGCGGCGCTGATGGCGGCACCGTACCCGGTACAGTCCCACGCATACTTCAGCTTGTTCTCCGTCAGCGCTTTGATGTCGGCCGCCACCGTCGGCGACTTGTAGTCAAAGACGTGGTCGGCGCCGACGGCCTTTAGAAGCTCGAAGTTGTGCGGCGACGCCGTCGCGATCACCGTCAGCCCCGACGCCTTCGCATACTTGATGCCGTAGATCCCCGTTGCCGTGCTGCCGCCATAGATAAGAACCGGGAAGGGCGTCTTGGCTGGGTTGTTGGGGAGTGGTAGCTTGAGGGCCTTGTAGAGACCTTGGCCCTGAGAACACGGAGGGTGAGCGTTTCCTCCCCTTTCAAACTACTTGTCTTGTGTTCCCTTTCCAGCTGTATCGCGGGGCTAGGGTAACGACATACCACTGTAGTAACCGAGACACCGAGAGTTGCTGCCTCCTCGTCGGTGATATTGTCAGGTGTCTTGAGCTGCACATGCTCTTTCGCGGCCACGTATTCGCCGAATGCGCCATTCTCGGGGGCTTTCCAGCTTCTGTAAGGGTGTAGTCAGTATCTTGCGTCGTTCATCGATTGAGATTGGTAAGTCTCCATTCACATTGAAACCCCATCTCTGCTTCGTTTACACGTCTGGATCTGCATAACCAGAGGTGCATCTTGATCAAGAGCCATAAACGGGTAATAGAAAGCAATAAAAATAAAAGGTGATGGCCTACCCGCCAAAAACGAAACCGGAACTCCTGTCGCCCTTCTTGATGTCCTTCGTTACGCCTGGGCCAACCTCGACGACCTCGCCGGCGTAATCGCATCCGGAGCGGGCACCGAAGCGGTCCGCCTCGGCGCTGTCGATGCTCTTCCAATCGGTCGGATTAATACCAACGGCACGGACCTTAACAAGGACATAGCCTTCATTGAGTTTGGGGAGGGCTAGCTCCTTGATCTCAACCTTGCCTTTCTCGACGATAACGACAGCTTTGGTAGTGGCCATTTTCCTGACTCGTTCTCTAAGTTCAAGACTATTAGCGCACTACCTTACTGATTCGTCTTCGTCTTTCAATACATACTTCTGGTCAAATCTTAGGTTAGGAAGTCAGAGCGACTCTGATTGCGAGGAGCTACTTGATCCAACGTAGGTGGTTAAGTTGACTTCGTTGAATTAGAGAAAATGAAGTTCATTGTGAAACACTGACATTCTACTGAGACGATAGCGCCGAACCACCGGCTTGTTATATATGCTGTACTAGATCAAAATCATCGCTTCCGTCACACATCGAGACGTATGACATCTCCATACGATTGACCCTGACAAAGGTAACTGACCCCGCGATAGTATCTGGGGTTCGGCGTTAATGACAAAGCATCGGTTGGAAAGGTTTCCGTCGATTACACCCCCTGTGATGTACTACATACCCAGCGTGCCTTACTTTGGCTACCTACGAGGACTACATTTGGAATTGGACCGAGCTGTGCAGTCAGGTTCTCGAACCCCCAAACACAACCATAAGGTAGGTTCTGCTTCGATTCTGACCGAATTTGTATAGGCTTTAAAGCAGGACCCATGCATGTAAGCGGAGGGCAAAAAACAACAGTCTGGCTGGGTCGGTCACTGTCGCAATTAAAGGTAATCTGTAGGTACAATGAATGAGCTGTAGCTGCCACTACAATAGAACCTTGGAAGCAGTCAATTAATTTAAGTGTGCAGGTATATGAAGTAGCCGGTTGTGGCGGTAGTAGCTGTGCAACAGAACACTGTAGATTAGTGGCCATTAGCGCTCAATACCGCTAAAATCCCCCCATTATAGGGCATTTCAGGGCAATTCAATATACTGCAGCGCCCTATAGCGCTATAGGGCGCCGTAGCATAGTACATTGCTATGTTTTTTATTAGCTAGACCGTATGTTTAAGCTAGTTTCTTATGAAAACTGGGGTACAAATAGGTCTTGCTGCAAAGCCTATCCAAATTAGGTTAGGATTGGAGCTGTAGAGCTACTTAGTATGTGTATATGCAGAGATCTTAACTAGAAAAGGCTAGTGTCATGTTCAAAAATCGTTTCTTCAGGTTCGAGAACCAGACCTACGAGTTGTGATGTGGCTTGACATCTTGGACCCTTGATACCGCCGGTGGGCTTTAACCGAACTCTGAATCTACCCGGCGACGGGAGTGGCCGGCGGACTATTCCCTGATCTTATCAGTAACATACAATTAAAATGGGTCATGGCTTGCCTACTATTGGCGATCTCATCATTCTGCGGCATTGTCATTGATCCGTCTCTTTTCTGCCTTGCTTGTTCGGTCCATTTGTTGTTACCGAAATACGCTCCTGCTCTAAGTATGAAATGAATTCCTTCGTCACATAGTACGTCAACTGTAATTACTAGTCCTGAAGAGAGGGAGAATAGCAGAAATCTAGTGTGTAACTCCATAAGTGGTATCTAACTTGCCGTCTAAAGATAAGCACACTTGTGAACAGATAAACTTCATCAAATGTCCAGCGTATCTGGGCTAACCAATACGACCACCCAGTGTATATGATTAACATCGCTCGGGGATGACACCAAAACGCTAAAGCCCAGAGATCGTCATGAAACGAGAAACGGAAATAGAACAACGCAAATCAACGCCCGCCGTAATCACTAGCGTATCCCATTTCCCCAAAGTTTTGCTGGCTGCCACCTTCGCCGAACCCGGTCCCAGGGCCGCTCACATAGCCAGTCTCCTCACCATCATCGTAGTCAGATGCGTCGAAACTTGACCGACCGCTGATCTCATCTTCTACGTTGCCCATATCGTTCTGACCCCAGTTCATCTGGGCTAGTGCAGGGTACTGTGCCAGTAACGCAGCCGGCAACCCATATGCGCCGGGATCCATACTTGGAAACACGCCGGGATCCATCATGGCTTGCTGCTGAGCCATGTTTTGTGCGGCCGCCATTTGCATGTGCTGCTCCTGCCATATGCGCTGCCGTTCTATCATCTCCTCGTCTAACAAGGGCTTGATGCATATTCGACCTGCTTCGGACCGGAAATGCCGACCCAGTGCGTCGGCGCGGGCAAATCTTCTACCGCAACCCCATTGCCCGCCAGCCTTCAATTCACCTTTGCAGACAAATTTCTTCTCACCCGTATGTAGCCCTTCGTGGCGTTTCCGATCATGCTGCCGGGCAAAAGCTTTGCCACAGACCGTACATACGAAAGGCCGCTCATCGGTGTGAGTGCGCAGATGCGAGCGAAGATTGTAGGCTCGGGTAAACCTCTTCGGGCATAGTGTGCATTGGAAGGTCGCGGGGTGTTTCTGAACCCTCTTGGTGCTTCCGTTATCTTGAGCAGCCTGGTATTCAGGGTCCGCGAGTCGAAGTGCAATCACGTTGTTTGGTACCGAAGACATGGACACACGCCTCCGAGAAACGGCATTGGCGCTACCAGACCTGTCACCTGGGGCTAGCGGAGAAAGAGACCTGGATGAAGACTCAGACCCAGATCGGCTACGATTAGCGAGATCAGCTCCCAGATGTGGTGAGAGGCTCCCTGGAGTCTGAGGCCGTGAATTGCCAGCACCGCCGCGATACATCGAATCAGTAGCCGCTCGTGGCCGTGACTTGGGTCGCCCTATGTGCGCGTTAGCATACGATTAAGGGCACATGTGCTTAGGGCGATGTTACCTCTATCAGGGGGGGTCAGGGAACTTTCATCCATGGGTGGCTTTGGAGGCTCGAATGCATTCTGCTTGGAGTTGGGAGCAAAATCGATATTGATTGAAGGTGGCGCCAATCCCTGGGGTATTTGCTGTTCCATTGGCATCTCTTGTTGTAATGCTGGGAATTCTTCTGGTTGCATGGGATAGCCAACCGCTGGACCACTTTGATATCCCGCGTTCAGCATCATGGGTTGATTTGGTTGGCCAATCTCAGGCATCTGGGGCATTATCCTTGGAGATATATGGGGACTGTGTGATGGACTCCGACTGTTGCGGTTGTGGTCTGAAATGCTGAAGTTGCCTAGTCCCATCACACCATCATAGAAGTTGTCCTGGGACCGCTGCATTGGTGAGTGCCCATGTTCGGGATCGAATCCGTCATGAGCGGTTAAGCTCGGCGACGCCGCATTGGAAGACACGTCAGAGTAGTCGGAAGGTGTTCTGCGATGTCCTTGAAACTGGGCTTGAGTCCAGTCCAGTTGACTGGGAAGCAGGGCGGCTTCTGGGCCCAATGAAGCATGTCTAGAATGATGGCCCGGCGGAGAAGAGAATTGCTGTTGGTTGAATGAAGGCGAGTGGTGTGTCGAACCGGGCTCCGGCTTCAGTAAATGAGGCGGCGTGGGGGAGTGGTGTGTTTGCGGAGAGGTCATGTTCGCTAGGTTGTTCGCCAGGTCGTTCGCATTTAGAATCGAGGGGTTATTTTGAGCCGTATCGCCGAACAACTGTGTCGCACCGAATTGATCGGGTTGTGTAGCTGGCGGGAACAAGCAAAAGTCGGTGGTGGTTGTAAAATCCCCAGTCAATAGGGCTTGCGAAAAGCCAGGCTGGCTTGGATCAAAGGGTATCGTGTCGGCGGCGCCTTGCTGGGGAAAGGTCTGGGGCTGCGGGGTGTTTAAGAAGCGATTGTCGCTGCCGCCAAAGTCGTTAAAGTTGTCTGGCACGAATTGAGGGCTGGTGGACGATGAGGGGTCGAGGCCGATACCGAGGCCGATAGAGGCGTCTTGGGACTGATAGGGATGAGGCGAAGGCGAGTGAGTATTTCTTATATGAGGCTGCTGGTGCCCCGCCGACGGCGACCGGCCGCGTGCCGGCGTCGCGGACTGGGCAGGTTGTCGATCCATCGGGGGTGTGAACTCTCAACTCTGTTTCTGTCTTTAGAAATGTCGAGTCTCGCAAGGTTGACAACGAAGTCTGCCTGACAGGGTGGCGCAGCGCGGCAGCAAGTGTGGAAGGGGGGGCTGTGCTCAGGCAGGTCTGACGAGTATAGCGTCGCACCCAACCAACCAGCAAAGGACTCCGGGGTGGGATCTCCCAACGTGAGACACGTCCAGAGAGAGGTGCGCGGGTAGCTGGGACGCTGGGACGGCGGGACACTGTCGCTAGGTTTGGGACGGTAATGCGCGGTAGGCAATTGGCAATGGGCGCACGCCGGTGCCGTTGCCTTGTATTTGCAGATGTAAATATGTACAGTATCGCCAAAGTCCAGACGGGAGACAAGCAGGCCCAATTGAGTGTACTGTATGACTCGGAGCGAGTGAGGGGACGTGGGGCCTTGCGATTTGGATCTTTTGCTTGATCTGGCGTGGGCTGGCTGGCTGGCTGGCTGTACGATTGCCGTAGTTGGTCGGTGACTTGCAGGCAGTGGCCTAATAAGAGCTCCCTAGCCCTCAACGGGCCTCACGAAGCAGCAGAACAGCCCACCAACCAGCAATGAGCACTCTTGCTTCAGTGCCCTTCCCTTTTCCTTTTTTTCTTTCTTTTTTTGGATACCTCGTGTGAGGGGTGGGAGAAAGGGGAGTGCCGTACGGGTGTACGGGAGAGAAGCTCGCGGGGGGCTGTGCAATACGTGTGTATTGAGTGACGACAACGAATTCGAGGTACGGTTGTCGCTACTATGCTAGTGTATGTGTTTCAAAGGGGCCGCAGTGCTAGACGCTAGTAGGGAAACCTTATGCTAGCTACTGTAAGTACTCGACGAGCCTTGATTGATGTTTAAAATAGATTGCTGGAATGGATGGTGCTGGGGGATGGGGTCCGATTGTTGCTGTGAAAGCGGTTCGGTGGATCAAAGCAATGCGTAATTAAGCGCCGGATCCTTCCGCCTGGAGACTTCCAAGTTGGTTTTATGCGTTCACTGTGTCAGCTGCAATGATTTCGTAGTATAAAGATTTGATTTGCGCTTATCGATTTAGATTCCGATTACCTAGAGAAACAATGCGGATAGTATTTTCGGAGCCATGTAGCAAATATTTATAGTGGCAAACTGGGTTGACGAGAGCCGACTGTAGATATTCTAGTAGGTAACGATTGAGGAATGGCAGGAGAAGAAAGAAGCGCAGAAGGATACACAAGTGGGAGAGTACTGTAGAGTAGGTAGGCACCTAAAGTAGGTAGGTAGGATGTCTCGAAACTGTTCAGAATATTAAGTAAGCACTATAGGCTATACACTCAGCTTAGGAGCTACCAGTCCTCCACGCAATCACCACTGACACCTTCGACTCCACTACCTTAAATCTGCTTAGCTTCATTCTTCTGCCCTACGACCATGAGAGCTTGTCGAGCAGTGTTCAATATGATGCGGTCAGAGTTCCATCGTGATTCCCGCGCCCTTGACCAATACGCGTCTCATGACCCGCTCACTCGAGAAAGCCTCGGAATACGTACAGAGCAGTGCCACCAGCACCCCTTGACTCACCCGCCAATCATGGCATCCATCATACCTCGTTCTCCGCTTCGACTGAGGTGAGGCTATCGCTATCTCTGACCTCTGCCTACCTGAAGGTTGGTTCGAGATGCTTATTGCGTTGTTTACCAATCTATTTGTCTGTATGTCGGTCGTACGGCGAACGACCTCCTCTCCTGCACCCTCTTTTCTCTTTCTTGCACATGCTGCTGCACCATGTCCGCCCGCCGGATATTAACGTCTTTGGAGCAGCCTTACTCTCATCAGCCAATCCCCAGTTATGATGAAACGATGCAATCCCAAGCACCGGACCTATCACTGAGCATATTACTCAAAATGTGCCCTTCTAGTAGGATGTAGCACATCTATCTACTCTTAGTCTAGTGTACCTATCTCAGGCAGCGGCTGTGTTGGGGGGGAGATAGCCCGCGATCTTTCCAACTTGGATCCACAGCACACAGCTAACAACAGCAGTCGTATTCCTCATCTATTTTATCCCCAGATCATTCATCTGTGTCAAAATTAACTACCTGGGCACGTAATATCTACCTTCTGCGCTCATCTATCCAACCGTTTCATACGTATTATTGGAATATAGTCATTCTACAGTAGGCGATTATGGATCCCGCATTCAATTACACCACTCAATTGGGCAACAAAGGAGAGAGTTCTTTCCACCTGCCACTCCCCGCTAATACATGCCCAAGGCGAACACTACGATTTGAGTGGTACATGCCCAGTGACGTGTACGACGAGGCTGTCTATGCAGATGCACTTCGAGCACCGCCCTGATGCCTTATGGTCCGCTTTCGCTCCTCTGTCGTTCAATCGATCGGGACGATATAGCGTCACAACGACACGAAGATATGTAGCGCCACCCCATCCAATGGTATAGCAGCCGTTGAAGAGGGTTTATGCCTTATCACATACCAGCAAGGACATTTCTTAGGGTTGTCAACGGGAATACAGCGGAGGACAATAGGGACAAGCATATTTATCATGGTTGGTTCGTGCGGCACGCATGGAGGCGGCCTACATGCCCGTGGTTTCACGAAGTCCATATTTCGACTATAGGCCTTAAGCTTGAACGGCTCTACCAGTACCATTCCCTCTAGCTGTGTGTTTCGCATCACTTCAAACAGTCGCCATCCCCTGCCTAAATCATGATTTCGGTCGCCGTCGCTTATCGGTACAATCAGCCAACCATTCAGGCCTACATGGAGCGGTCTTAGTGCTAGCACCATGGGGATGGCATCCAGTTTGCCCTTGGCCTCGCAGCTCATGTGTTCTACCGAGGTTTGGCGATCTGCTGGCACGAGACACCCACCCACGCGATCCCCCATACAAATTATTAGCCACACGGGTTAGTCATCGTAACAAACGACGGAGAGGATATCGAAGTTTGTCGTCTTGCACTCGCCCTGCTTCTGATCCGTGTGGTTGCCGCTGGCGTGACCCGCAGAGTAGGTACGGCAGGGACCGACAGAGCTGAAGACCGACTTGCCAACTGGGAATTGCTCCTTGCAAGGACCCGTGCTGTTGTTTCTGCCTTGAAACCTGCAGACTATTTCCGCCCCCCAAGAGCCCTTCATTTCAAAGTACTTAGTGTGTAGCGGTGTCGATTCCGGGAAAATGTGGTACTATTTTTCTTCACGTCAGAAGAAGCACCTCATATAGCGTCTGGTTATAAGTCTGAACGCACGCGGTTGCCTGTACAGTTACCTGAGTCATAGATCGTTGCGTTCCAGGCATGAACGAGTGGGCTAGAGACGAGGGCCAGGATAACGCCCAACTGGGTCGCAAACTTCATTTTGACGGATGTATCGAAATGGCCGCGAGACTGCCTCGTTGACTCTGGGGTACTGTCGGTGTGCGTTTATTTAACGCAAGTCGAGGCAGGGGTCGGCCACATCCATAAGGTGACGTTGAACGCTATTTCTTTATACCAACCGAGTTTTGTCTAATGATCTGCGTTCGCAGGGTTAATTTTGGCAGGAAAGGAGAACATGCCGATCGTTGTTTCAGGAGCTAGATCATCCACCAAACATGACCTTAAATCACTTTGTCCCCGGAACCTTGTTCTTTGCGGATCACCTCTAAAGATGTTAGTATGGACAAGTGCGCTGCGTTGCACACTACGCTCAATCTGGTCAAGGCAATTTGCTGCTTCAAGGTTCTTCTTTTGGTAACTGCTTATTTAGGTTGAGAGGGTCCGATGATTTATGCGTATGCTGTTGGATTTGGCAGCGCACTACGCGCTTCTCCCGCACTATTGAGGAGATCGCTCAATTGATTATATAAGCTAAGTGGCGTAGTGTGGTGGCTGGAGTAGGTGGCTCATAAGCTCCACATGAAACTCTCTGTACAATAAAAGCCTCATAGAAACACAGTAGCGCGAGCAATACACAGAGCAAGGACACGCTCCATCACACATCACAAATCTGACATATGCCTGTTCTGAATTGGCACTTTTGAACCTACCTAGCCGGGGAAGGGGCTCTTTTACTGTAGAAAGCTCGACGGTAGCATTGCAGGCGCTAGCAATTATTAAGTGTTGTACTGTACAAGTGTTGCCGGTCAATTTTCTATCGCGAACTATAGCTACGGTTAACCGGAGCAACCTTTAGGAATGATTTCGGCATCTAGTAGGATCGGTCCTATTGCTTCGTTATATCCTTTTAAATGTTGTTTTAGCACTGGAACTTAAAAAGTGGAATAACGGGGCCGCACGTTGTCAGATTTTGCGCTTGGGTGTAAAGCTTGCCAACGGCTATAACAGGCGCTCTTAAACGTATATATATTTTAACATTAAATCTATATTAATCTTTTATATAAAATAGGTATATATTTAATAGTTTTACTATAATTTTAATTAGTTATATATAATATTTTTTACTAAAGGTATATAAAAAGCTTTATTTTTTTAATAATAATAGCTTTAAATTTAATATATTTTTTTAAAAATAATTACTTTAGTTGTTTTTTTATATTAGTAAGCTTTATATAAGTATTTTTTATACTTTGTTAGTTTTAACTACTATAAAGTTTTTTTTATTTTTAAGTTTATAACGTTTAAATAATTAAGCTTATAAGCAATATATAGCACGAGTTATAGATTAGTGGCCTGTGCGTGGCTTAGCCGGTGGCTACACCATGCATTAGCCACTGCACCTACACCCCACTACAGCCCCACTAAGGCAGCCCCACCCCACACATACCACACACATGCTTAGGTGGATTTTGTACAGCTAGTTTTTGTTCCTTTTCTTCTTTTCTTTTTATCTGTAGATTTTTCGTACAATATAGCATATATTGTAGGAGCATTGTCTTTAAAAGTGTGCTAGGTATAATAACACGCTTAAAAAACTTATTTTTTTTATTAGCAAAGTTTTTAATAATAGTTTTTTATTTATAATAAGTTATATATATATATATAATATTTATTAATAAGCTTATAAATAATAATTAGTTATTTAAAAATATTTCTTTTTTTATTAATAAAGCTTTTAATAATATTTTTTTATTTATAATAAGTTGCTATAATATATATAAACGTTTAAAGTATATATAATACGTTTAAAGGTATTTTTTTTTTGTAAGCTTATATATATTTTATTAAATATTTAATAAAAAGTTTACTTTTTAACTAAGCTATTTTTTTAAAGCCATTTTTTTAGTTAAAAGTTATTAAATTAGCTATATATTTTTTTAATATTATAGCTTAAACTTTTTTTATAGCTATTTATATATATACGATTTTTTTATATATAAAGTTAAGCTTTTAGTAGTTAAAACAAAGCTTTAATAATATATACTAGTATTTTATTATTAAATATTCGCTGTAGTAAAAATTATATATTTTTAGTATAAAGTTAATATTTGCTTATATATGCTTAATAAAAGCACGTAATAAACTTTTGCTGTTTTTAGTAAGTTTATATAAATAATTATTTTTTATATAGCTAATAAAATTGTTATTTTTATAGGCTTTTGTTTTAAGTATACTAAAAATACTAAATATAATTTTGTTAGCTATATATATAAAGTTTAATATAAAAGCTTTTTTATATAAGTTAATAGCTATATTTTAATATTATATTAACTTTTAAAAACTATAGCTTATTTTAAATAAATATTTTATAAAGCTTTTTTTAAGTTAATAATAAACTTAATTGTTTTTATTTTATTACTTTTATAATAAACTTTTATAATTTTATTTAGTTATTTGTTTGTTTATTTTATTAAGTTTTAAATATATAAACTTTTTACTTTATATATAAGCTTTTTATAATTATATTTATATTTAAGCTTAAGTATTAGTTAATTATTATTACTAAGCTTTTATAAGTTATTATATTATTAATCGATTATATTAAAAGCTTTTATATAAGTTTTTTAATAGTTAAAGTAAACGTTTATTTATATTTATTTAATAAACTTTATTATTTTTATATAGTATATATTATAATGTTATAAAGTGTCACGATTAGTGTCCTTTATAAAAGCAAAGCTCCTAGTTAAGGTCCCATTTATATATTGATCGTAGGATAAAGAAAAAAAGAAATATTATAAGTATAAAATATATGTAAATAGATTTATGTGTGCACGGATGGCTGATCATGTAATTAAAGGTGGGTCTGTCCCACAGGTGTTGTATAACAGCCAGCCGTGACTTAAAGCTTAATTGTAAAGCTAGCTAGCAATAATAAATAAGTTTTGTTTAATAGCTATAAAGTTGTTATAAATAGCTATATTATAGTTTATACCCGTATTTATAAAATAGTTAATAATAATAAGCGATTTTAGCTTTATAAGCTAAAAAGCTTGCTTTTTTTTATAAGTTATATAGTTTTAAAAATTATAGCTATATATAACTAATATAAAGTTTTACTTTTAAATAAAAAAGTTTTTAAGTAATTTTAATATATATATTATAATAAGCTTATAAAACTAAGCTAAAATAATCGTATATATAAAGTATAAAAATAATAAAACTTTTAATTGTTAAATTTTACGTTTAAATATAAAGCTTACTAACGGTTATAATAAGCGCTTTTAAACATATATATATTTTAGTATTAAATTTATATTAATCTTTTATATAAAATAAGTATATATTTAATAGTTTTACTATAATTTTAATTAGTTATATATAATACTTTTTATTAAAGGTATATAAAAAGCTCTATTTTTTTAATAGCAATAGCTTTAAATTTAACATACGTAAATTTATATACACTTAATAAACAATTATTTAAGCATTATTTTATTGTTTTATTAAGTGTTTATTCCACTTTTTAAGTCATAGTGTTAAAAAATAACAAGACTATATATAAATTTATATATACTTAATAAACAATTATTTAAACATTATTTTATTGTTTTATTAGGTGTTTATTTCACTTTTTAATATATAATGTAAGCTTAAAAAAATAGCCTTAAAAAAAAAAACCTTTTTAAGTACGTAAACAAGGCAATTTATATTTAAAATAATACAAGCTTAAAAAAATAGCCTTGGAGTGGAAAGAAACAAAACTTCCTAAGTACGCAAACAAGGCAATTTATATTTAAAATAATACGAGCTCAAAGAAATGGCCTCGGAGTGGAGAGAAACAAAACTTCCTATGTACGCGAACAAGGCGATTCATATTTAGAATAATACGAGCTCGAAGAAACGGCCTCAGAGTGGAGAAAAACAAAACTTCCTAAGTACGTGTAACAAGGGCTTGAATCAAAGGCTTGGAATGGTCTTCAAATTGTAATAATCATCTAGGGCGTCAAGGGGGCCATGAAGGTCTTGTCCCCCTTTCCAGCCAGTGGCAGACCTAGGGCCTTTTATGTCTGAATAGCCTCGCGTATAGTTACCGACCTTCGTGAATAGTTGCCGACCGGAATCGCCGACCCGTTAGGTCTCGGGTAGGTCATATGTTTGATCAGGCAAACGCGGGTAGAAGCCTTAACGCGGTCTCCCGCTCGTATGATTATATACATGCACGGTATTGTGGGAGATGTAAGAACACGGATTAGCCAGGAACGATGCTCCCTGGCGAATACGCTTGGTTCGAAGGACGATAAAGCAGATTCTAGTTCCTTTACGTTCTTGTATTCGTTAATAGGGCTAGAATGAAATTGAAAGGAAAAACAATCCGTACTATAGAAGGAATCGCCTGTGTTTCAAGCCCCGTTTCCTTCCTATGTTTTCTTTCGTCCTCGTCCTCCTTCTTTCTGTTTTTGGATTCCTCCTCATGTTTCATGTTGTAAGTAGGTACACGGATTACTAACCAACCTAATGCCTGCTACGTCACTTATACAGGATCATGCGTTTCTTTGAACCGTTTCCTTCCATTTTACAATACGAGCTTTGAACTTATGGAGTTCCTTTTAAGCCCTGTCTATTGCCTTTTTTCAACCAAACATTTTTGCATTATTTTAAATATGAATCGCCTTGTTCGCGTACTTAGGAAGTTTTGTTTTTTTCCACTCCGAGGCCATTTCTTCGAGCTCGTATTATTTTAAATATGAATCGCCTTGTTCGCGTACTGTTACACAAACCCAATGGGCTGGATCCAATATCATGTAACTTGCTTTTAAGAAGCTAAGTGGTGGAAACGCTAGAGATGGTTTAATCGAATAATTACTTACCTAGTTATTGTACGCTAAATAAGGGCTTAAACGAAATACTGTGCATATAACTTATAACTTACAACTTGCTTTTAAAAAGCTAAGTGGTAAAAACGTTAAAGATAGTTTAATTAAATAATTACTTACTTAGTTATTATACGTTAAATAAAGGCTTAAACAAAATATTATATATATAACTTATAACTTATAACTTGCTTTTAAAAAGTTAAATAATAAGTATTTACCTAGTTATTATACGTTAAATAAAGGCTTAAACAAAATATTATACATATAACTTATAACTTATAACTTGTTTTTAAAAAGCTAAGTAGTAAATATTTACTTAGTTATTATACGTTAAATAAAGGCTTAAACGAAATATTATATATATAACTTATAATTTATAACTTGCTTTTAAAAAGCTAAGTAATAAGTATTTACTTAGTTATTATACGCTAAATAAACGTTTAAACGAAATATTGTGCATATAACTTGCTTTTAAAAAGCTAAGTAATAAAAACACTAAAAATAGTTTAATCGAATAAATATTTACTTAGTTATTATACGTTAAAGCTTAAACGAAATATTGTATATATAACTTGCTTTTAAAAAGCTAAATAATAAAAACGTTAAAGATAGTTTAATTAAATAAATATTTACCTAGTTATTATATGCTAAAGCTTAAACAAAATACCGTGCATATAACTTGCTTTTAAAAAGCTAAGTAGTAAAAACGTTAAAGATAGTTTAACCGAATAAATATTTACTTAGTTATTGTGCGCTAAAGCTGCTAACGGCTAATGGGCAGGACAATGTTTAACCAGTAATCAACAACATTTAAGACAATTACCCTAAGTATAAAAACAACTACTATAATTAACATAGTCGAGGGGTGGTAAAAGGAAGCCCTTAATAACACAATGGTAATCTTTATAAAATGTATTAAGACCGCTAAATTTTTAAGACGTAATAAGCTATAGATTGTTTTTATAATCGTTAAAGCTGTTAATAACTAAGCTATATAAAAGCTACTTAAAACAAGTTTTAAACAATAACTTAAACTAGGCAAGAATTATTTAAACTTAACGTTTATTTATTAAAAAACGGACAATATTAACGTTTATAAAGCTATTAATGGTTTAAAGTTAACTAAAAATATTAAAAAATTAAACATTGTTAAACATAACCTTTGTTTATATTATAGTTAACAAGCTAGTTAAAAATATTTAAAGCTTTTAATATTAACTTAAGCTATTAAATTTTAAAAAACTTATTAAGCTTTTATTAAAAACTATTAAAAAACCTAAAAAAAAACATATTAAAATTTTTAGCAAATTATTTAATATAATAAAATATTTAGTTATAATTAAATATTTTAAATGTTAAAAGTTTATAAAAAAATAGTTTAAATAATAAAGTAAAAGCTTAATTTAAAAGGAAAAAAAAAGGGTGTTTTATAAATAAATCTATAAAGTAAATATATTTATAAGCACACTTTATATACTAAGTAGGTATTAATTAATAATCGTTATTAAATAGTAGCTTTATAAAGCTACCTTTATTAACAACGTTTTTATTTATAGCTTAAACCTTTTAAAGGTTTATATTAGTTTATAACAATTAATAAAAAAAAACTTTATAATTTTATTATTATTATATAAAAATAATAAAAAGTTTTATAATATTTATATTAACTATGTTTTTAAACTAAATTTTATATTGTTTTTATAGTTTTATTAATTAATTTAAACTAAATAAACCGTTATTTTTTAAAATATTTATTATTAACTTTTAATTGTTATAAAATAATAATATTAAAAGTAAAACATTTAAATAAAAAAAAGTATATAAAAGTTTTTAACAAAATATTATTTAATATAATAAAATAAAATGTTTAATTAAAAAAATAATGTTATATTTAATTAATTATATTATTATATTGTTTTTAAAGCTAATTTTTATACTTAAGTTAATTAAAAAAAACTATAGCTATATTAAACAACTAAGTATTTAATACTTAATATTATTAAATTAAAAAAACGGACAATAATAACATTTAACTTATATTATATTATGTTATAATTAATGTTTTTTATAAAGGCAAAGCTTTTAGTTAAGGTTTTATTTATATATTAATTATAAAATAAAGAAAAAAAATATTATAAGTATAAAATATATATAAATAAATTTATATATATATAAATGGTTAATTATATAATTAAAAGTAAGTTTATTAATATATATATAAGTTTATTTTATAAATGTTATATAATAGCTAGCTATAACTTATTATAAGTTAAACGTTTTTTTAAAACTTTATTTATAAGTTAATTTATAAACAGTTAAATAATATGTTGTTTAAATTAAACTTAACCTTGTTAACTAGTAACTTTTACTGCTTTTAGTTTTATTTATGTTTTTTTGTTGTTTTTTTTGTTGTTTTTTTAAACGTGTAATAAAATCTATGCTTTTAAAAGTCATGGCTAAGTTATAGCTAGCTGTTATATAACACTTATAAAACAAACTTATATACATTAACAAACTTACCTTTAGTTATATAATTAACTATTTATATATACATAAATTTATTTATATATATTTTATACTTATAATATTTTTTTTTATCCTATAATTAATATATAAATAAAACTTTAACTAAAAGCTTTACTTTTATAAAAAACATTAATTATAATAAGCTAACTATTATATAATATTTATAAAATAAACTTATATATATTAACAAACTTACTTTTAATTATATAATTAACTATTTATATATATATAAATTTATTTATATATATTTTATACTTATAAATTTTTTTCTTTTTTATTTTATAATTAATATATAAATAAAACTTTAATTAAAAGCTTTACTTTTATAAAAAACATTAATTATAATATTAAACAATAATTTTTAATAAAAAAATATTATAAATTTATAATAAAACTATATTATAAAAGCTTAAATATTTAATTATATTAAACGTTATAAATAAACCAAAAAAAAATATAGTTTACTTTTTTAATAAAAGTATTATTAACAAATAAATTATTAATTATTAATTATAAAATTAAAAAACTTTATAAGTTAAAATAATAATAAGTTAAAGCTAAATAAAAGGTTATTTAAACAAAGTATATATTTTTAACTAAAAGCTTTTTTTAAGTTTTATACTAACTATTTATTACTTTTTTTAAAAAAAGTTTTATTAACGTAGATTTTTTTTTAAATATATTATAAAAAAATTTTAACTATTATAACGATTTTTTTATATTATAGCTTTATAGTTATTTTAAAAGTAGCTTTAATTTATTTATATTTATTAACTTTTTTAAAAAGCTTTTTTAAAAAAATAATTATTATATTTTTATTTTATAGTTTTTTAACTATTATAGCTTTAATTTAAAAAATCATTATATTTATTATTATAAGA
>MU383137.1:205475-304932 GCA_022495125.1 Xylaria acuta | reverse complement strand
TTTAATATAATATAGTTAAAATAAACAATATATTATTTAAATATATTATTAAATAACTATATTATTTTATAATAATTAATAATTTTTTTAATACTAAGTTTTTAATATTATTATTTAAGCCTATTATATATATAAGTTTTAAATTTATTTTTTTATAACTATAAAAATATAAAAAATATACTACTAGTATATATTAGTTAAAAAAAAAATATTTAGTTTATATATAAATAATTATAGCGTTAGTTAGCTTTAAACTATTAGTTTAAATTAGCTTTATTTAATATTATATAAATAGCAATAATTAATATAAAAACGTTTAAATTTTATATTAAAACAAAAATAAATAAATTATATATAGTATTATTTATTAAAATAAAAAAACAAATATTTAATAATATAATAACTAATGCTTTAAAATTAACTATAATAATTAAATATAACTAAAACACTTAATATTTATAGCAAATATTATATATAAAAAATATATACGGCTATTAACTAATATAAAATATATTATATAGTTATTATTTTTATTTTTAAAAAGCGTATAAAATAGCTTTTAAATTTAATAAATAACTTTTTTTTATAAATATACTAGCTTTAACGTAATAATAAGTTTATATAAAGTTTAAGCTTAAAACAATAATTTTAAATTATAAAAGTTTAAAAAATAAGTAGTTTTTATAAAATATTTAATTATATTATTTATAAATATTATATATTTTAAATTAAAATAATTTTAAAATTTTTTGTTATATATTAATATAGTTATTAATAAACTAACGTGTTTAAATAAGTTTTATAAATAATAATAAAAAATAAAACCTTAAAATATATAGTTTACGCTATAAGTTATATAATATAAATAATTTAGTTTATATAATAAAATAAAAAATAAAATAAAGTTATTATTTTTATTATTAAGTTTAATAATATAAAAAATATTATAAAAGCTAAAGTTAACTTAAATAATATTAAAGTTAATTTAGTTAAAGTTTATTATTAATAAATATATAAAATAAAACTTAAAAAAAGCTTTTTTTAAAAAGTTATTAATAATAATATTTTTAATATTATATTTTTAAAAAAATATAATAAAATATTAAAAATAGCTTATAAAATATTTATTATATAACTTTTTAAAACGTTTTTAAAATAATATAATATATTTATAAAAAATAGAATACTATAAATAGCTATATAATTTTAAGCTATATAAACTAACTTTAGTTTATAATATAATAGCTTTAGCTTTAGTTTAAACAAAGCTTATAAAATATTAGTTAATTATAATTATTAAATAAAAGTTTTAAAGCGTAAATAAAATATATTTATTAATAAACTATTATTAAATATTTATAAGTAAATATATTATAAAATTTTATAATATTATAAAAAAATTAAAAAATAATAAATAAACAATATTTAAATAAATTATACTAAAAGTTTTAAGCTATATATTATAAGTTTTATAAAATAAAATAAATTTAAATATATAATATAAATTTTAATTAATTAAAAAAGTAAACAATAAAAAATAAAATAATAAAAATAATAAATTAAATAAAGCTTTTAATAATTAAAGCTATATAATATAGCTATTAATATTATAAGTTTATAAAATAAAAAGCTGCTTTCGAAAATAATTAATTATATTTTTTATAAACTATAAAAATAACTAAAGCTAGTAAAAATTAAAAAAAATATATTAATAATCGGGTATTTTAAATTATAATTTTTTTTAAATAGCTATAATATTGTTTAAATTATTATATATAAGCTTTTTAATATAGTTGTTTATATTGTTGTTTATAATATAGTTAGTTAATTTAAATAATATAACGTTAATAGTATATAAATTTTTATTTAAATAATTAATTAATAAAAAATAAAAAATAAAATAAATATTATAAAAAGTAGCTTATAATAAAAGTAGCTATTTTTTAATATATATATAATTTATTATTAAATTTTATAACGTTTGTTTTTAGCTAATAAATAAAACTGCTATAAAAGCTAGTTATATTAAAATATATATTATATATTTAAAAAAGCTTTTAAAAACTATAAAATAAAGCTATAGTTAGTAATAAATAAAGTAAAGCTAGTAAATAAACTAAAGCTTTAATTAGTAATAAATAAAACAAAGCTTTAATTAATAGTAAATAAACTAAAGCTTTAACTAGCAATAAATAAAATATAGCTATAATTAATAATAAATAAAATAAAGCTTTAGTTAGTAATAAATAAACTAAAGCTTTAGCTAATAATAAATAAAATATAGCTATAGTTAATAATAAATAAAACAAAGCTTTAGTTAGTAATATATAAGCTAAAGCTATAGTTAGCAATAAATAAGCTAAAACTTTAATTATTAATAAATAAACTAAAGCTTTAGTTAGCAATAAATAAAACAAGGCTATTATTTCTAGTAAATAAGCTAAAGCTTTAATTAATAATAAATAAAACAAAGCTATTATTATTAATAAATAAACTAGGGCTTTAATTAGTAATAAATAAACTAGGGCTTTAATTAGTAATAAATAATATAAAACTATTATTAAAATATTTAAAAATAAAAATTAAACAGCTAAATTTAATATTTATTAAAAAACTAATACGTAGGTTAGCAAAATATAAATAAAGCAGTAAAATAATATTAGTATTAATTAATAAAAATATATAACGTTAAAATTTTATAAAATATTAATATTATAATAAAATAACTAAATTAAATATTAATATAGTAGTAAGTATTATATATATTTATATAGCTATAAAAATATTAATTTTAATTAAAAAGTTAAATATAATATAAACTTAGTTGTTAAATTAAAAAGCTTTTTATTGTTATTAAACTATTTTTTATTATTAAGCTTAGTTTTATTTTTAACGGCTATATTTAACGTTTAAAATTAATATTATAGTTATAATAATAATATAATAAATTAAAAATGTTAAAATTAATAATAGTAAAAGTATAAGTTATAACTATTAATATATAAATATTATAAAGCTATTTATTTTTAGCTGTTAATAATATATTATAAAATAGTTTAATAAGGTAAATATTATTAAATATTTAGCGGCAGCAAAAAAAATTAATTAAATATATGTTAATAAAGATTTAGTAGCTATAAGGTTGTATAATTAGGTATATATTAATAAAGATATGCTTATAACAATATGTTATAAAATAGTATAATTAAATATACGTTAATAAAGATTAAACAGTAGTAAAAAGGTTTAATTAAGTATATATTAATGGAGATTTAACGGTTATAAGGTTGTATAATTAAGTATATATTAATAAAAATTAAACGGTAACAAGAAGGTTTAATTAAGTATATACTAGTAGAGATTTAGCGGCTATAAGGTTGTATAATTAAGTATATATTAATGGAGATATACTTATAATAATACGCTATAAAATAATATAATTAAGTATATGTTAGTAAAAATCGAGCAGTAGTAAAAAGGTTTAATTAAGTATATATTAATAAAGATTTAACGGCTATAAAGTTATATAATTAAGTATATGTTAGTAAAAATATGCTTATAACAATATGCTATAAAATAGTATAATTAAATATATATTAATAAAAATTAAGCGGCAGCAAAAAAGTTTAATTAAATATATAATAATAAAATAATAACTTATAAAAATAATAATATGCTATAAAATAGTTTAATTAAATATATAATAATAAAATAATAACTTATAAAAATAATAATATGCTATAAAATAGTTTAATTAAATATATAGTAGTAAGGTTATAACTTATAAAAATAACAACACGCTATAAAATAGTTTAATTAAGTATATAGTAGTAAGGTTATAACCTATAAAAATAACAATATATTATTAGCTATTTTTATTAGGTATATAGCAGTAAGGTTATAACTTATAAAGATAGCAATACGTTATTGCCTATTTTTATTAAGTATATAGCAGTAGGGTTATAACTTACAAAAATAACAATACGTTACTAGCTGTTTTAATTAAGCAAACTAATGCAATAGAATTATAAGACAGGAAAAATTTTTTTTTTAACTAAGTCAAAAACTCGAACACACGGTAATCCCTAACCCGAAAGCCCTATAGATTTACTCCTACCCTCCGTTTAAACCTCGCCCCTAATGCCAACGATTCGCGCTTAATCCCTGAGACAATGGTGCCCGAACAAGAGCCCGTAAAGGGAAAGGTGCGTCCAGCGACTCAAACACCACAGAATTAGAAGGGATCGCGCCGTGTTATTGGAAGGAAAGAAGAGACCAAGTGGCCACCCTGATCCCAATAACCCCGACATCGTCTGGTGGGACGGCGACGATGACCCTGAGGACCCGATGAACTGGTCCGCTCCTAGGAAATGGGGCAATATAGCGCTGTTGTCTTTTCTGTCCTTCTTAACGTGAGTGTCAGACGTCTAAAATGTAGTAACAAGACGGACGGTAACATGCTGACGACCGCAGGCCTTTCGGGTCTCTGCTTGTACGCAAAATCAATACTACTCGCATCGTCCCTCTGTCTAGCGAGTCGGAAACTAATAGGTATCTAATCTAACATGTCACTATATTTGCACCAGGCGTACCCAATATCCTGGAAGCATTCCATTCCACCTCATCCCTAGACGCTACTTTCGTCGTGTCGATCTACGTCCTTGGTTTCGCAGTCGGCCCTCTCATCGTTGCCCCTCTGAGCGAGATCTACGGCCGCGTCCCCATCTACAATGTCACCAACGTCCTGTTCCTGATCTTCACCATCGCGGCGGCGCTCAGCCAGAATATGGGCATGCTGATCGCCTTCCGTCTGTTCATGGGCATCTCGGGCAGCGCCTCCCTCGCCATCGGAAGCGGCACCATCGCCGACACCATACCCGTCAGCCAGCGAGCCCGCGCGCTGTCCTTCTGGACTCTCGGCCCGCCGTTAGGGCCTAGCATCGGACCCATCGTCGGCGGCTATCTCATAAAGGCTGCGGGATGGCGGTGGGTGTTCTGGCTCATCGCCATCGTGGCGGGGGTCGCGTGTATCGTGTGCTTCATCTTCTTCAAGGAAACCTACGCACCAAAGCTCCTGCGACGGAAAGCTGCGCGCCTCCGTAAGGAGACGAGGAACCCTCGGATCCGCAGCCCGTACGAGAAGACCGGGATGACGAATTGGGCCCGGTTCAAGACGGGCATCGTCCGGCCGGCCAAGATGCTCGCGCGGCCCGCCGTGTTCCTGATCACCCCTTACGTGGCCGTGGCCTACGGCGCGCAATACCTGCTGTTCACCACATTCGTGTTCGTGTTCGAGGACCGCTACGAATTCTCCGAGGAGGCTACGGGTCTGATCTACATCGCGCCGGCTGTCGGGCAGATCCTCGGCAACATCATATTCAGCTAGGCTGCCGACCTCTTCGTGCGGCGCCGCATAGAGCGTGGTCAGGACGCGAAGCCAGAGCATCGGCTGAATCCTTACATGGCGATCCCAGGCGGCCTCCTCCTCTCCGGGGGTTTCTTCCTCTACGGCTGGACGGTCTAGTTCGGCGTGCACTGGATCGTGTCCCTGATCGGCACTGCTCTGGTGGGGTTTGGATTGATTGGTGTCATGGTGAGTTCCATCCCGGTAGCCGCGACCACATAATATGGTAGCATGAGTAAGTGGACTAACAGTAGACTATGCCACAGCTCTGTATCCAGACATACCTGGTCGATAGCTACAAGGAGTACGCCGCGTCGGTGATCGCAGCAAACGTGGTGCTCCGGTCCCTGGCCGGTGCGCTGCTCCCTCTCGCCGGGCTAGACTTGTACAACATCCTGGGGTACGGCTGGGGAAATAGTCTAATTGGATTTATCACCCTCGCCCTTGTACCTGTCCCCCTGATCTTTCGGATCTACAGAGAGAGGTTTCGCGCCATCATCCTGTGGAAAGACAAATAAGTTGTGGGCCACGGTGGTGACGGAGGTGTGCTGGTGCATGAGCTACCTGAGTAGGTACTTTATGTGATATAATTGGCGACCGCGGTGTTGTCAGTCGGATGATCAACGGCTCCCAAGGGGTATGTGGTTCCTAGAAAGTGGTGGCGTGGGTGGGTACCGCCTCCCTTACCAATCTTCGCTCATGTATAAACGTAGGGGGAACAGGCGTTGGTAAGGGCGAAATTAATATGGTTCATTCATATTGCTTTTTGATAAACTGGAATGAGTTGAGGTGTTACTCCGTAGACGATACAGAGGGCCCATCATTATGGTAATTTGCCCAAAAGGGGGCAAAACCCCACCCCCTATTTGCTTCAGGCTACCCGAGAGGGCGCAAGTGACATCGCCAACTGTCTGTCCAGGAAGCCTAACTCTGGCTTGTTATAACAGTCTCCGAGACCCATGCACTGTGGTACTTTGCCATGACTATAGCTAAGCCAAGTAGCGTCGATGTAGCGGACAAACTACCGGGTGCAGTCTACCTAGGGTGCTTCCAACCAGTATACTCCCAGGATGTGCCCCCGTGTGTCTCCTCACCTTGCTGGGCTCAGCAGACGTCTCTGCTGTTAAGAGCCCAGTATACGATGGGCAGAGACATTTGCCGTTGCACAAAGGACTCCAAACCTCTGTGAACACTACCTGACTATATACATCTAGGCTCGTATTTTCAAGTTGTTGCATACATCTGATCCACTGTTCTAAGGCACGTAAGCATCCAGTAGTTGATGTCGCTTGAAACACAACGTTACACTCATGTTCAGCGATACACAGGTAGAGCGATGTCAATAAAGCAATTGAGCTACTAATCAATCAATCTGACCTGAACCTCAATCTCCTGTAGGGCCAAAAATAGGAGCTTGTACATCTGCAAACTAAAAAAGGTCATGAGCGTCACAACGTACAAAACCTTTACCAGCTTGACTCTACCGCGCCTACATAGCCATACCAGGCAACGCATCGAGCCCTAGTAAACATTAGCATAGACGTCGCGAATATCAGAAATTCTTCGAACTTACATCCGTCCGTCTCTTCACCAACCATATCCTCAACCTTACATTGGTTGGCGATGGCCATGCTCTGCTTCTGAATAGAGCCACAACCGTCGTAGAAACACTCAGACTTATCCATCGCACGCTGAAGAGCGTCACCTTTCCATCCGAACATGTAATCCGCGTGCGTTCCGAAGCCCTACGCGCGAATCCATCAGTTACAGTGAATAAGATTTATGGTTGGAGGGTGGCTGGGTGGCACAAGTACTTACTTTCGTTCCCTCAAAGCTCCAGACGAAGGGATTGGGAGTACCCGAGGGCCACATGCTGTTAAACTTGGTCGTGTCCCTATCGACGGTTGCGCGTTAGTGGCTTCTTATTTTAACAGCGGCTTTTGTTTTGCCAAGTATCTATATTAAGAGTGAAGGTCGTCACGCAGAAGATTGTGTCCGAAAACGACCCTACGAATAAATGTCGATTGTAGCGCCTAAATGTACATACCAGGTGATTTCAAAGGCCACTTGTGGTACCCGCACGGGATGAGACGCCGGACACGCGGGGGCGTTATTGAAGTAATCTGTATTGACAGTGTTGTACATATGGGATTGGTGGTCAGGGCTGTCAAGGTTCTTGCCATCCCAGCATCTAAGTCCTGTTAGCATAAATATATAGCTCATGGCAGGTAGTTTACGTACGGAGGGAAGTGGTGAGTAGTAAAGATACCGCCCGAACATGGTTGACTGGGGAAGTCGCCCTGCAATGCACCCCTGTTACCTCCTGTCATGCATTGGTAGCTAAGCCCAATGTGTGAACGAGAGGTGGCAGTTGGAGTGCCCACGGTCATGCGAAACCCCTGAAGTCCAGTGAGTGAAGTGGCCTTGGAGCATACGAGAGGGTCAAGAAGGCGAAGTTACCGGTGGAAAGCTCTTGATAGGTTGTTGCTTGAGGTTGTCCCTACTTAGATCGAACTGGGTATAGTAGACAGTAAGTCCGCCTTGAGCACCATTAGAACCTCCCAGCAAGGGTTGAACTGGAACCACCGGGACACGATGGTAAGAGCCGTTGGTAGGGTGCTTGAAATATCTAGAACTCTAGGAATCAGTGATCGCCACTTTGAGAGTGGTCTGCGAAAGTATCAAAAGCCTCTAGACACCATCTTGGCCAAGAAAAGCCGTGACTCTAGCAGTCGCCTAAACGCGAAAAATATGGATGATAGTTACTAACAGCTGAGCAACCCAATAATTAGAGAAATCCTCGGCCATCTGGCAGGTGGTACAGGTAGCCCTAGAGGCAACGTCACCGGTCATCGTGGCGTTGAAGGCATTTCCACCGACAATGTGGTGAACATGGGCAGACGGGACCTGGCCAGGTTCGACGGCGGGATCAATACGTTGAGTGGTCAAAGTCGAGCATGGAAAACGAAGGCCGGCTCGAACGACCGTAATAAATGTGATGAGCGTGGAGAATACCTTCATCTTTGCGGTAGGCGTCAACTTGGCTGTACTAGAAACAGTGAGCGTAAGACTCGAGGAGGTAAGGGGGCATAGGCGTGGGTCTACGGGCCACCCAGCTATTTTAATACTTTCCTAGATCGACTGCAACCATGACAATGAGCAGAGATAAGGTGTCCTAGGCCTGCTACGAACTGGCCCACTGGTACCAATATTGGGCGACATGACAATCTCACAGAGATATACCGAGACTGCAATATATTTATGTATGGCCACTTGATTGGTTCTCGTCAATACCCTTCTTGGGTCCATGATTTAAACTGTATTCACTGGGCGAGCCCGGCACTTGGAGTGCCTTACAACGTCGCGGATTATTAGCAAGTCCCGATAACCGGCTGCATTTTATTGGGCCTGATCAAATTGAGAGAGGCTTCGATTGTGTAAATGTACATTCTGCCTGGCCTATAGGGTAATTCTACCTAGGTCGTATCCCAGTCTCACCACCACTACGAGCTTTACTTGCTTCGCGGCAGTCCTTCCGAATTTCGTCGAACAAAACGGTGCGGTTTCCACGCATCCGCCACGCGTGAGGTTTTCAAAGCGAGATGCCGTGGCATAATTCCACTTGGATTTTCGAACGTCGCCATCAACCAAGCTTCCCAACATGAGCCCCTTGTCTAGATCGCAGTAATGAGGTGGTGGGCGTGTGGTACGATTGCCAACAGTAAATAACATGCTTGGGAATAAAATGTACCACCCATCGTTTTATAGATCCCCGAGTAGCTAATTCCATCCCATTTACAATGGATTAATGTCACCATCTGCTTTGGTAACCATTTCTCCACGCCCAACCCCTGATTTCAGCATTCTAGCAATTTAACCGACAGTTAACGCCCTACCTAAGTATGCTAAGTACGTTAACTACGAACAATGTGTTCAGTGGCAAACTTTTTCTGTATTCTTCACTCGAAGGTAAAACATCGACCTCGCGTAGAATCGCGGTTTATGACCCAGTGCTGGGTAAGCAATTTGAATCGTCATTTCTTTATATTCACTATAACACCATTAAAGCAACTTGAACATTTGCTGAGCAAATTCTTGATTTCTCGAGCCCTTTCTTAGCCATCTGGTGTCCTATTCTATTGTATTAACTGGGAAAGGGACCGTAGAGGGAATTTTTGAGGTTGCACTGGAGACTACCTAGGATGCTACACTCAGAGTGCACGTGTACAAACTACGAGGCGGCAGAATCATTATTAAGCGCATTAAAGTATTCAAAGATTACAGTCGTTACCAGCGCCAGGTAAACGTTCGTGTTAATTTAATGCAGTTGTTGGAACGACGGGAAATAGTATAGCAGACTTTGTCCTGCGATTTAACCAGTAAGGAGGGGAGGCTTGTAGTGGCCGTTCAAATTTGGATTGAGTATGTGGCTTCAATGATTTGAAGTGCCTTGTCAAGATTTAGCTGACCGCCGCAATGGTTCGGAGAGATCACAGAAGGCTTTCTCATCCCAGCTGATTTTTTAGGTTGTAATGCTGTAGAAATCAGGACTTGGCCGTAACTGAAGGGTTCTACCCCATCTCAGCACCGGCTGAGCATTCCCCGCCTGAACCCCAAGCTGTCGAGTATCAACGTTACCATATATCTCCTGCCACTAAGCGTGCTCTCATGGGCTCGAAGCGTTAGACAATTCCTTGGATATTGGCTCATATTGCTCATAAATTTCGTCGTAGCAAGGGGAACGGAGGACCGCGGCCCAGCCAAAATTGGTAGGGAGGTCCTCCACAGGTACGAGTTCGCCAATGGCCAAAGTTCCAATATGCCCAACCGAAGCCGGAACGAAAAGATAAACAGATATGCGATGAGCTTATGCCATCGAAGCCATTTGCCAGCAATGCCGACCTGTAGAAAGAGGCGTTAAAGGAGCTGAGAGAGTCCGAGAAACACAAGTATATTGGGGAGCTCATAGATAAGCTAGATTACGATTTCTCGAGCGCAATAAACGTGGGGAGTTTGGCGGTAACGATTCAGGAGAAGATAGAGACAGCATTTAAGACACAACATCACGACAGCATGACAACTCGCATCATCGAGAATTCCGTAGCAGTTTTAAGCAAGTTTGCTTCTGCTGTTGACGTCGCCGTCAGTTTTGATCCTGTTCATGCTGCTTTGCCATGGGCTGTTGTTCAGTCCATCCTTACGGTAAGCAGGCCTATGGTTCCAACGGCGTGTTTTGTATGGAATGAATGAGACCTGTATGGGCATTATTTCAGTACAAACCTAACCACTGTAGTTTTAACCTCAAATAGCGAGTTAAGGAGCCAACTTCTCGTCGGAATTGCCGTAGTCGCTTCGCTTCTCGTACAATGCGATACATATCGACAATTGTAATGGCCCCAGATGACGCTCTCCGGCCACCAGAGGTCCCCTTGCGCGGATTAAAGGCATCCATCATTCAAGTTTACTCCAAGTCGCAGTTACTCTTCGGCTTTGCCACCAAACAGCGGCAAAGCAAGATAAGGCACATATCCGCTCCTTTCCAGCTTGACGATGTAGAGAGCCGCATCCATGAACTTTTAAAATGTGAAAAGCAACTTCTCCGAGCCTCAGACGCCTACGAAAAGCACTGCAACCTTTTGAGTCGATCTAATTTTGAGGAGTTTCTCAAGCTCAAAGCCAACTTTCATGAAAAACTTGGAAAAAGTTCAACACTAACCACATCAATAGCAAATCAGTTCTAGACCGAATGGATAGTAAGGACCAGAATGAAATGTTAGACTGGATCTCCTCCGTACCACACGGACGCTATCACAACAGGGTCAAGGATGCTCGAACATCCGACACGTGCGAGTGGTTGTTGAGACACAATAGATTCCTTGAATGGGAGGATGCCAGTTCGTCGATGATCTTATGGCTTCAGGGTTCTCGTAAGCGCTCCGTCCCGGGCGTGTTCTTGCATGTAGTTAACTTCCGGTAGTTGGCGCTAGTAAACCGTTTCTCACCTCCAAGGTCATTAATCATATCCAAGATGCACTCGAAGACTCGTCGAGCCAACAAGGCTTCGCATTCTTCTACTGCAATCGAAATGAGGAAGAGCGTCGCAAGCCTCTCTCTATCCTTCAAAGCTATGTTCGCCAATTGTCAACCACCATAAAGAACCCTAGATGCATTAGGCAGCGTGTGACAAGGGCTTGGTCTCAAGGGCTTGGAATAGAGTTCATATTCAACTAATAATTCTCTTTGGGTCTCAAGGAGTCTATGTTCCCTTTTCTGATCCCCAATGTAACCTCGCTCCTGCCCTTCTATTTATACACAGGGTTTTGCAGAGATTTTCCATTACCCCTCTCGTCGGGGCTCCGATCCTAGGCTTCATTGCAGAGGCTGTGATAGTTGCCGACCAATAGCTGACTCGAGGCTGAGACATATGGCTTGACAGGTCTTGCCAGGTCCTGGCGGTCCTTGCCGTGTGACAAAGCGGCTCCAGGACCTCTGCCGCGAGACGAAGTTGAAAGGATCAGATTTTGGCCTCAACGCCCGCAAAAGGCAACCGCCGGAGTCTGCCAATCTCTACTCCCAAACGATCCTCGTGCTTGATGCCCTGGACGAGTGCGAGCTGGACTCATGCAGACAGATCCTCGAGACGATAGAATACCTTCTCTCCGAATCCGAAAACCCCCTCAAGATCTTCATTTCCAGTCGCCCAGACCGGGATATTCGCAACCGGTTTCTCCACCGACCAAACATTGAAATTCAAGCAACTCGTAGCGAAGGTGATATACGGAAATTTGTCAGCGAGGAACTCATCAAACACGAGAACTGGGGAGGCATGTCTCCGGAACTGCGCGACACTATCGTCAAGGTCCTCCTCACCCAGAGCCAAGGAATGTATGGGGTGATAAGACACTCGGTTTGTAGCAACGCCAATATAGAATAGGTTCCAATGGGTATTCTTACAAACTAAAGAGATACTCTACCTTGAAACAGAAACAGCCATCCTCGATCGGGTAGGGAAGCTGCCCAGCAGCCTCGATACCGCGTACAATGAGATTTACACCAAAATAAAGGACGGCAACAAGCACGATAGAGCCCTTGCAGACAACGCTTCGAAGTGGGTGACGTGTGCTCGCAAGCCACTGGAAAGTGCGGGGCTTCTATCTGCCATTCGTCTCGGTTCAGAGGATGTCTCTTTCCGCTTGTCAAACAAGATCACTGAGTCTCAGCTGCTGCACCTTTGCAATGATCTTCTTGTCCTCGATACCCAACGGAGGGTCTGGAGATTCTCCCATTTATCAGTCACGGAAGATTTCGGAAAAAAAAAAATTCACTGGGCCCTTGAGCTGGCTCACTGCCACTCGGCCAGTGTTTGTCTTAAGCTTCTCATCAATACAGATAAGAGCCCTGACGACAGCGACAACACCAACGGCTTCCACTATGGGCACAAGCAAGAGCATCAACAAGATGTACTTATTTTGTATGAGGGCCACCCACTTCAAAGTTATGCGCGCCGCTACTGGATTTTTCATACCGAGGCCCAAGAAGGGCATGAGGCGGACCCTACGCTAAAATGCCTTCTGAAGTCCTTCCTTGGTTCTCCTCTGTATAGCAGCTTACAGTACCAAGTATGGTATCGCGCGACTCGGGAAGACACCTACGATGGATATGAAAGCGCCGCCCTTAGATTGGCCACAATGGCCCCAGAAGTCGTTTCATTGTTCGCAATGTGCCGTTTCTCATTTTACAACCTCCCGCAAAATTTGTGGCAGAATGCAGAATTCAACATCTCGCTGATAAATAGTCAAGGATGCAGCCTCCTTGGACTTGCTGCTGAGGGTGGTTGCATACAAAACTACGAAAACATAATGAAACGGGAGGCGGATGTGAACATGCAGCTACAGTACGGAGATTGTGGCAGCACCCTCCCAGTGGCAGCAAATCATAGACAGATTAAGATTGCCAAGTTCTTAGTCGACAACGGAGCAGATGTGAATATGCAGCTGCGGTGCAGACGCTATGGCAGTGCGCTTGCAGCAGCCGCAAATTCTTCCAACCCGGGCAACGCATCTCTCGAACTTCTAATCAAGGTAGGGGCGGATGTGAATATGAA
This sequence comes from Xylaria acuta, assembly GCA_022495125.1. NCBI lineage: Eukaryota > Fungi > Ascomycota > Sordariomycetes > Xylariales > Xylariaceae > Xylaria > Xylaria acuta. The sequence continues at coordinate 291,424 of MU383137.1, read as the reverse complement.
ACTACAGCATGGACGTTATCGCAGTGCACTGGCAGCAACCGCAGACTGGACGAACCCCAATAAGGATAAAGTCAAGTTCCTCATCCAAGCAGGGGCAGACGTAGAATGCAGCCGTCGCAGTAGCAGCCGTCCAGGGTGACCAACACAGTCGAATGGTGTGTGTCTGCTGAGGGCTCTAATATACCTACTTATTCATACCGGTGTCGGAAGTGAATTCTCCCTGATCACATAGTTGGCCCTCTAGTTCGTAAGTAAACTTTGATCAACCATAATAAGATATATCCCATAGCAATTATGACCTAAAACCACTCTCAAAGTCTTTTTTTTTTCTTTTTCCTCCATTTACTACGTGGATTTTTTATCTATTCATATATCTTTTGGCCTTCTTCCCCCCCCCCCCCCCCCATTGAATGACTTGTTGATAACTTAAAGGTTTAAGTGTGATTTCGCCTCCGCTAAACATTCGACCACGACTACATCGGGACTATCTAAAGATCCACCCACCACCAGCCAGAAATTTCAGTTAGTTTCTATCTCTACCCCTTTAAGCTGCCTAGAACTTCCGAGTAACGGTATGGTCTCTTGACACTATTACGGAAAATGAAGCCGATAATACACCGTTAAGCAACCTCTGTATTCTGAACTCTCAAAACAGATCTTGCTTACGTTTATCTCCAAGAAGTTATACTCGAAGTCATGACATAGTACTAGCCAATACAACCAGCCGGCGTAATAGCCATTTCTTTTCGTCGAAAAGCGGAACTTCTAGCCCAGTCACGGCCGGTACAGATGTGCCACGTACGACAATTTAATATTGAGTCTCTTTAAAGTGTGCGTCTTTGGAGCCTCTACACATCCGGAGGCCAATGTTGATTATACATTCGTGTCCCTAAACATCAAGAACACGTAAGCGAACTATTCAAGCTACCGCGGAAATATGCTGGCTGCTGTTGGTCCTTTCGCTGTCGACTTTAGCCTTCTGCCAACCACAGACATCAAGGGTGGCGAGAGATTACTCACAACACGAACACCGGCAAGGTGATACACTAGTTTCCCCATCGTGGACACGCGGCTGCGGCATCCGGATTTTGAAATCGACTTAACTATGCCGATCTTAGATCTGAAGCATCTCGAGCATGGCCAGCCCCGTCTCATGTGCATATTTAGCACTCAGCATTGATTACGTATGTTCTATTCATGCGTCATACACTCTATAATTGTAAGCCACTTATGAAGATTCAATTGGTAATTCGAGACAGAGGCAACTTCATCTCCTCCAGACTCTACTTGTAATGTTATTCTATCCGTTTATACAGGTTGTATAAAGCGAGTTGCCTAGTCTTTAGGCCCACAAGCTATGGAATATGACAGGCAATTCAAGCGGTCTTACATGGAGCAAGGGAACTATTTGAAACTTAATCGTAGATAACCATGAATAACTCGCGACATGGTACTTAATTCAACATCAAATGTCGCTGTGTGAAGGCGTGGCATGAGCCAACCAGGGAATTTAATAGTTCAGCCGAAGGGGGAAACGGTAGTTGTTGGTGCCTCTAGGTATAGCCAATAAACCCTATCCAATCATCATCCTATAGCGCTATCATAATACCAAAAACCTCCCCACTGTAGAAGCACCATTTGCATTTGCGGACTGGCACGCCCATAAAATCTGCCACAGACCGAAATATCTAAACCTACCACATCATACTACTCACATGCTATTATCCCCGGTACTCTACAAAGTTGCTGATATATATCATGGAAAAGGATTCCCATTCTGATATCGCGCTCTACCAAACGCATGAGACTAAAAATGATTGCTATCTGATTTTTCGAACCAACAATGGCCGTGTGTTCTACTGCCATCTCTGCCCATCTCAGTTCATCCGGTCACCCAAGATTACCGAGCAGTATTTCAAGTGCATCAACCTTTGTCGCACTGGCGAGGAAGATTTGGATGAATTTTATCTCGATGCTGCATGGGAATCGCTTTCGGCTGCTTTCGAGCCATTAACCCATGAACTCGCGCCGTCTACTCTGACGCTACCCGGAAACGCCTCCCCCCCCCCCCCCCCCCCACATTGTCCGACTACTCCTTCGCTCCGTACTTCGTCTGCACTCTAAGTGCCATAGATGATGAATTGAAACCCGAAGGGCTTGACACTCAAGAACACGGCTGGAGCGACCCTTTTATCCGAGCTGATAAACAATATTCGAGCGACCTACAGCAATGGACTCGGCTGCTCCAGATATCTGACGTAGAACTACGCTACAAAAGCCCTCAAGATGTCCTCATCAAACCCCCATCACGAGCAGCGGTCGGTCATAGCAACGATAGTGCCAGAACGACCTGTTTCTATAAGCGATTCGAATTGTCATTCGGTCAGCGGCACGCGAGAAATGAGCTCATGAACCTGGAGAAGATTACCAAGGCGCACTTGCCACGGCCCCCAGATGCGCGCGTCTGTCGCTTGCACGGTGTTGTTCAAGGTGGGATAGGCCTAGCTGGCATGCCTTTTTCGTGGATTGACAAGAAGTCGGTTCTCTCCCAAGGTTTGGCTGAGGAAAGTACAGCTGAGCTGAGAAAGCGCTGGGCGAGACAGATTAAGGTAACGTTGGAGTGGCTTCATGAATGCGGGATAATCTGGGGCGACGTCAAGGCTCAGAATGTCCTGATCGACAAGGAAGACAACGCCTGGATCATCGAATTCGGAGGCAGTTATACGACCGGCTGGGTGGATGAAGATAAGGCCGGAACGTTAGAAGGCGATATGCAAGGCTTGGAGAAGATTATGGAGGTTATGAGTTAATGAGCCACAACGTAACTATAGGCTGGCTCTCGATCTGATGAACTATGATACCATCTATACACGTACACTTGATGGTTGCAGCCATAAACAGACATGCTCACAAACTGCATTACATAGATGTGTATAGACAATATCGGCTTGTATGGTGCGCGCTTACCAGCCCGCCATTTGTAGACGCTAGATTCTTCATCGATGTGACAAGGACCTGAATTACAAGGGGGCTTGCCCGAAAAGTTGGTCCGTGCGGACAGTAAGTAAAGACATCAGGTGTGTCTATATATAGATCATATAGATCACCTACCTAGTTTAGGTTCGCGCCGCAATACCGGCCGGCCGGTTGGTTTCAAACTCTCGCATGGCACTGCATGCATACCTAAGGTCGTGTACACTACGTATGTGCATGGGTAGGTAGCTACCGGGGCGGGGCGGGCCGGAGGAAGCAAGGAAGGAATGCGGCCCGGTGGCCGGTGGGCTGTTTAGGTTGTTGACGGAGGATTGATCTGTTTCATTTAATATACGGATGAGATTTGTTGGATTTGCCATCGCTTCCAATGGGATTGGCAGTGTTGTGGATGGCTCTGAGAGAAGTTGTGTGACAGCTGCTGCGTGTGTTAAAGACTACCTAGGTAAGCAATGGAAGTTGACATATCGTGATATAGACACGTCGGGAAGTAAATTGGACTCGCAGCGCACGAACCCAAAAACAGACCAATCATACTCGGCCGGAATTCGGAATCAAGAAAGCGCTAAGGTAAAAGGCGAATAAAGTTTACACGCTCTTAGATATAACTATTACCTGGCTTAAAGCAATAGAAATCAGAGCTGCGGGTGGTCCAGTGTTGTAATTATTGTTATAACATGAACATAATCAACGCTGCACGTGGGAGCCCAACTAGGAGTGGCCATGTTTTGATAGGTACTTTTAGCACAGACAGATAGTAGGTACCTAAATTTTCAAAGTGCCTACCTAGGTACACAACTAGATCGCTCCCCATAGATATTGAACTAGCAGAAGCCCGAATTTAACGCCAAAATTCGTGCTTGATGTAGACACGAGCTCCTTGACAGTCCTCATGTTCTTTAACCTTGGAGTTGTAGCATAGCCGTCACTTCACTATATGTATATCGCGGAGAGGCAAAGTTTTGACAAGCAAAATCAAATGCATTAATCCCTTTTATAACCGCCCAATACCCGCACTCGGTTTGATATCAAAGTTACTATACAACCAATATATCTCCCCCTCCATGAACGCCGTCCCAGTGGCCTTTGAAGTCCGTAACCTTTCTCTCTCTCGATTTCAGAGCACACCCAAAAAAACCATGAAGTCATTCCATTCCTCGTATCCATCTCTAAAGTAACAAAAGTACTACCAAGCGGTCCGGACAAACACCATAATGAATGAAGGTGCTGGGCACCTCAAAAGCGAAAAACGCCGCGCCATGCTCAAAGCCAATTGCACGACGCAGAAAAAAAACAGCGAGCAGCAATCCGCTGGAACGAATCGAAGAATATTATGTGACAAGAAGGGTTATAAATCGAGTATCGGAACGTCTCTACGTATCTCCAAAGACAAAAGCCCGTGCCGTCAAAATGCTCTTGGGGAGTATGTGATCTGTAGCCGGCGGTGTTGATGACTGTGTATAAACAGACTTCCTTCGCTTGGATGTTCCAGGGATGGAAGTTGGAAGATGATGTATTAAGCCCTTGGGAGGGTCATTGTATAAAAGTGAACGAGTGGGATCTGGTGGGACGGCGCTTAGCCGTCCACCTTGATGCGCTTAGGTTCAAACCCTTCATGGCCATCCGAATGAGGGCCGGCTGTGCTGATATCGGGGCTTTTCCTCTTCGTGGCGTTTGGCGGCCCACCGTCATCTCTAAGGAAGGAAGGTCCTGATCCAGCAACCGGGGTAGCGAAATTCAAAGGACTCGGCATTGTGGCGCTGTTGTCGCTTCTGAAATTCCATTCGGGGTAGAACGTGCTGGGGCTAGGCAGGAATTCGGTGTTGAGGAATCGCGATGGAAGCGCGGAGACAGGCGTGCCAATGTCCATACTCGTGCTATGAGTCTGAGGTGGCGGTCTGGCGAAGGGGTTGGGAGGACCCGTAGCACCCGCTGAAAGTATGGACGTGGCTGAAGGAGATGGTGGTGGTAGCCTGGGAGCGTCGGCTCCGTTGCGCCTAGCAGGTTGAGCGGACGCATCTGCTGTGCCCCGGGGCGAAGTGGCAGCCGGCTCTCCAGTGTTACTGCCGGCGTCGGAGGCCTCATCGGGGATTTGTACCCGTAGACGAGGCCTTGAAGCGCCGTCTATCTTCATGCTGTTCGAGCGAGAAGGTGGTGTAAAGCCGCCTTCGGGAATAGATACCGAACCACGAGCTTTGGGGAAACCGATACCCGTATTGGAACGCTGGGGAACAGGCGGCGAGTTTGACGACTTGATCCGGGATACGGCACCGACATCTACCGATTGTGCCCGGCTGCTAGACTCTTCCTTGATATGGGCATCAGCGTGAAACGAGTCCAGGTGCTGTCCCAAGATAGATCGGTTGTCGTCGATGGGGGTGAATATGCTACCAGACTGATGTCCACGCGGCAATTTCCTGATACTGGATGTGTCAATGCCAGGCTGAGCGGGGCGGTCATGTAGTCGTTCTGACTTGGGCGGGTCCATGGGTGCCGGCGTGGGTGCAGGTGCCTGTATCTGGGGCTCTGAGATATGGGGTTGTTGTATGTGCGGTTTATGGGGGGCGGCAACGGGTACTTCGAGATGTTGATTTGAAGGCTGAGGAGGTGACATGTGCGGCACGGGTTGGGGAGGTAGTTGTTGGACGTGGACTTGGGGAGGGGAAGGCTGAGGCCGGGCGGGAGGTTGAGGGGGATAGTTGGGCGCGCCCGATGCTCGACGTGCCTCTTCCATATACGAGGGCATCTGGGGAGGATGTGCGGCCGCGGCATACTGGTACTGCGCCGGAGCGGGAGGAGGCCCATGTTGCAGAGACGGCTGGGGCTGGGGGTGGTAGAGGCCAGGGGCCGGCATGTAGGCAAACCCGGTCACAACGGGTTGGGGTCCCGGCGCGCTGCCCGCAGGTTGGGGTACGCTCGGCCGGGAGCGGAAATCGGTTCGCGATGAGGGGCGAGACGCCATCTGCGGCGTGTGACCGCGCTGTACAAACGGCATGCCGTTGATGGGCGGCGAAGCGGAGGGGGTGTGATGCTGCCTCAGCTGTGGGAAGGCGGGCTGGCCTTGGAAGTGTGGGGGAATCATCTGAGGCTCGACCGAACCTTCGTGGCCGTGGGGAGGCGTGCCCTCAAGGTCTTCGTCGTCGTCGTCATCGCCGCCGCCGTTGAAATCGCCGGGGCCTTTGTGCTCGTTGGGGCCACCATGCTACAATACACTGCCATCAGTACAGGCCAGGAAGAGAAGGAGAAGGGGGCCGGGCGTCGGGGTAGGCTACGCACATATGAGTATCTGGTGATGAGCTCATGCATGTCTCTCGAGGAATACTCGTAGAGTTTCTTGTTGCTGCCGAAGATGAAAACGGCGACATCGACGGAACAGAGCACTGATAACTCGTGGGCCTTCTTGAACAGGCCGCCTTTCCGCTTCAAAAAGGTGCTGTATCGAGGGTATGCGTTAGCCGCCACTCCGTCCGCATTGTATTACACCGCACTGCGTCGCATAACACCACATCACATCGCAGAGCGGAACATGACGTGCGGTCATAGGAGCAGTATAGGGGACGTGGGAATGGGAGCGGAGAGGGGAAGAGGAACTGCTTACACGGAACGATTCCTGTCATCCTTGATCGCCTTTATCTCAATCTTTCTTCGTCCCATATTGACGGACGACTATGCGCGTACACCCGACGAGACACAGGGAGCTGATGGAGTCAGGGATGCACAGCTGGTCGAGAGCGCCCCTTTACGCGACTGTCTAGTTCGCGACGCTGAGGCTGACCGATGGCGGGTGCGGGTTGGAGAGGGAGGTGTGGTGATCCAGCGTGGCAAAAAGGATGGTGGTTTCAGGCTAAGAAGAAACAGGCGTCGGAGACGGACGGGGTCGCTTAGATATACGTCTTTTCGGGGAAGACGAGAGCGTGAAGCTGACAGACGGTGAACAGCCAGACAGATCGGCCGACAGAGAGAGAGAGAGAGGAAGAGCTGATTGGACGACAGACACAGGCGTGGAAAAAAGGAGGGTTGTTACTCGGACAGGTCGAAGAACGAGTCCCGGAATAGCAGAGACAACAATGGGATTGGAGATGGAATTGATGGTTGGTTGAGGAGGGGGAGATTGAGGGTGAGGACGAGGGTGTGCGAGTCGAGGACGGAGGACCGGGCGTGTCAAGATATGAAACGGCTCGGAGAGGATGATGGGTGAAGAAGGGTGATTATATGAATCCGGGGATATCCACATAAGTCGGGATGGGAGAGTGAGTGTGGTAGCAGTCGAAGCAGTGGTAGGTAGGTAGTGTTTATTGTCGCAGCGACGTAGCGACGTAGCGAAGAGGTAAAGTCAGGCAAGGCGAGGCCTAGTGCTGGGCAGGTGTATATACTCGAGTTATAGTGGATAAAGGTCCATCCGAGGTGCTCGACGCCTGCAGCCGGATGGTGGGTAGCAGGGGAGGGAGCAGATCGGTAAGATAGGGCAGTCAGTCTACGGGGGACGCATATAGGCGACGGGCTACAGAGAGTCAATTGAGCGAGTGCAGCAATGCATCGACTGACCGAATCGAGACAAGACAGGACAATGACAGACTGCAGCGACACAATGCGATTGACTGCTGGATGGTGTTTTGACTTGCAGGACAGGGACCGCGATGGGGCTGAATATGGCGTGGGTTGGTTCTAATTTTAGAAGAGATCGTGTTCAGTCTGCCATGTACACTACCTACCTACCTCAGAGTAGGTCTGCGGTGCGTGCGGGTGCGGTGTGCGGTTGTCGGTCCCAAGTGTGGGCGCGATGCGGAAGCGCGGGCGAGTGGGATTGGGAATTTGGGGATTGGGGATTGGGAAGAGGCAGTGGGAGAGAGCACTCGGCAGAGCAGGCGGCGAGCGACATTTCCATCCATCGCATAGGTTTGTATCACGGCAGCACCCAAGGAGACCGACTGTTCGGCCAAGGTGGAAACAGATATCTCCTTAGCAGTCGCTGCAAAAAGGACAGGGCAGAAGTCAGGGGATCTGATGCTGGACTGACTGCTAGACAGGGGGCGGAGAAGATCCGTCATTGGTAGAAACTAGATAAGTACCTACCTATGAATAATAGATTTCCTCTATATCAGATGCGGCTGCTGGCACTGTATGAGGTAGGGGTTACCTTAAGGTTATCAGACCCTTCAAGGTTCTTTCAACCCGTCCCATACATTCGTAGCTCACTGAAACAGCTCCCCAAGCAGCCCTATAGCAAAATAATACAGTGTGCCAAGACATTCCGGCGGGCAATACTGGATGTAAGTACACTATCACCTACTGCGGTAGGTACGCTAGAAGCGGGCGTGGCTTAGCGTCCTAGGCCTGCCCCTCTAATGTCTCTCGGGCTTTTGGTTTAGAGGCCTCGAGCATCCACTCATTGGGTCGTGCTAAAATCCTGAAATGAATGCCGTGCTATATTTCAAATGATCGTCTTCTTAGGGCTTCGAGTTTTTCTATGGCCAAGAACGTGAGTAGTAAAATGCGCGATAGGGCTTGATGGTAATGATGGGTTCGATATGTCACCACACAACGTTCTACAACTACCATTGGGTAAGTAACTAATAGGTACGATGTTAGGTGTATCTATCCATGATCTTCTGTCAGTACTGTGTAATACCCCCTACCACCGCAAAATTCCGATCCTTTATTCTGCATGCAGTGATTAATTCCTATTTCGGTCTAGGCTACTTCCCAATCCTATACTTCTGGTGGGTCATGCGCAGGCCCGCCAGGTACAGCTAACATTTACCTTTTGGCTCGCAACCTTCGTCTTACAATCCCAAACGGAATACCCATTGTGGTGTAGGTGCATCTCTTCCATCCCAACTTCCAGGTTATCTTCGACGCTAGGCTAGCTACATAGGTCCGTACCTCTCGGCGAACATCCCAGAGTTAAACGCCGTATCTCTCGTGCATACATAATGCACACACACACATACACATGTACTGGACATCCATACGTCGAGCTGCAAGATGCAAGATAGTAACACCGCCTCCTCACCTTTTACTACTCTACCCCTCCATTTCCCCCTCCCTCGCGCCCGTGCTGTCCATGTACTCATGTAGGTACGCACATCAGCCCTCATCCTCTTCGGTCACTCTTGAGCCTCATGTGGCACCTGGATTTTATTTTTGGCACAAACAAGCTTTTTGGTTCTTCGAAACATCTCCTAGCCCACGTTTCTCCATGTCTGCGCGGGTCCTTATCCATGTCCATCCATACTCATCCACCACCACCCAACATCGTCCCCGTCGTCATCATCATCATTATTACCACCACTGGTTCGTCTGTTAGAAGTGCAGAACGCACCCAGACAGAGAGAGCGCGTGCATCGATCAGTGTGACATGCATACGTGCTGCACACATGCATACCAGGCACGGCACACCTCACACCATGGCACACGACCATTAATATCACAGCAACAAGCAGGCAATCAATATTTTATCCAGATATACCGATATAGGTTGTACAGCCTGTTATATAATCGCGGCTATACTATACTTCGCGCCCATCGCACCAATGGCATCGCGACCCAGACGCAGATAAGCGCTCGTCTTCTTCGATATTGCTTATCCCACCATCAGAATCATAGCCTCTCTATTGTGTCCTAGCGTGACAAACATAGATCACCTCTTCTTCTGCGTCTTCTTCGAGGTAGTAACGGAGCTGCTGGTCGTGCCGAGACGTGCGTTTGCGCTAGCTAACCGCCCAAGATCTCCGGTGAAGATCTCACTAACGGGCAACCATCAACGGGTAGAGCCATCCCCAAAAACGTGTGCATCTCTTAGCCATCAACTCGGCCAGAGTCAGCAGCCGTGGATGCCATCGTGATCCTCATATCCAAGTTTAGACAGAACTACACTAGATGCCGGCCCCTGTCGAGTAGAAATATCCTGCCTATCAGATTGGGGATGAAGCCGCCGACGATATGGACTAGCAGACCAGACTTGTCCTGTCTCGACCCATTCTGATGATGGTCTCAATTATCAATCGTGCTCCCCTGTATTGGATTGACAAATGAAGAGCGATTTCTTACTGGGCTTTTGACCCAGTATAGTCGATGCCAATGTTTACACGACCGACTATGACAAACAAATGGCGACCTGGTTTCCTATGTCTTCTGCACTGTACGCTGCGTATCGATATCGCGCCTATCTTTCTGATTGGAAAACTATCGCAGCCGGTCCAGCATTGCAATAGTATTCCCTAGCGGGAACACCCTCGATCGCACCTACAATATCGAGCATCAAGCATCAAGCATCTAAGCGCCGGACAAGATCGACCATCATATTGGCATCAGCAACGGCCGATTTGCGAATTTCTCATTGGATTGTCGCGGGCTGCACGCAATCAGGCAAGGCTGTGGCTTTGACGAGTTGTGGACATGGATTTTGGTCCATGCATGGTTCCCGAGCAGTGGATGTGCTATAAATAGCTATTTTTAGCAACCACATGCCTCCATCACCAACAACGTGCTGGGCCTCTTGGTTGCTTCCCCCGCCCGGATCCCTGTCGCGACCTGCAGATTGATGATTGTTCCCTTTGGCTTTTGTCCCTGGACCAATCAATGCCGCCTGCCCACGATGTGCTCTAGGCAATGTGGGTAAAATGGCTGACCCCGATGACAATTTACCCCCTCCTTTGCCGGGAAAATCCCAAACAATTCGGCCAAAATGAAAACGGCCGACAAAAGCCACTCGTACCACGCGACAAGAACATCTCGAGTACAGGACTACAGTACTTACCTACACATCCCCTCCCGAAGCTCTTCGGTGCCAAGTCGTGGGTCATTTTAGGACAGGTATGAATGACTCCGATCTGCAGCTTAATGAATTCTCTCTTCTATAGTATGCCAGAAGCGTCGTCACAAAGTGCTGCAAACGCTACAGTACTAGCAGATACTGACAGCGCATCATCACATCAGCATTTAAGTTGATCTAGAAGCACGGACTTCTTTCCACCGGCTACCTCTAAGTATTAGGTATACCTGTTTATTACTTACTGTGTAAAACGGTGAAACTCGTCCCCTTGTTGGTCAGGATCCTTGCGTCCATCCCGAGATCTATCTATCTGCCTTATGGCCTACATATGAAGGACTGGCTGGCTGGGCACTACATAGTACCTATCGTGCACGACACACCGACGATAGCCCTGCTAAAATTCCCCTACTGGCAGACTTCGTTATGTGTTATGTCCAGGATTTTCGATGGACAAGGTTTGCAAAAGTCTCGTCTTTGCACTTACTACGCGAAACAATCTGCGCCCTCCGTCTGGCGTTGTGACAAATTGAGGGACAGCTGGACTTCGTCGCACGGCATCCTCCGCCCTTCCCATGTTTCTCGCGATATACCCGCTCATTGGTCTTAGCTGTCACGTGTAGATGCACAGGCTCGGCCGACTCATCCTTTCCTACTTCCTCGCTCTATTGACCAAACTTCGTGACTACGAGCGCGGGAATAATTCGCTTCGAAATGACAAATTTTTGCGAGCTTTACAGTATCATCCCACCGATCACCTGTTGCACATGACTTGTTTGTCTCTTGTACGAAGCGACCCTTGTGTGTCTGTCTTCCTGTGACCCATCCGTCCCGACACCCGACTCGGTGTCCATGGGCGACTTACATAAGACGACGACTTGGCAGGAACATGAAAGGGGACCCGACTGGCGACAAAACGACGCCGTGTCACCGACCCTGCGTACGGCCACACTTTGTCTCAGCCTTATGTCATTTAACGGTCTTGCGTCTAGTTCTAGAAAATACGCGGAGATCGACATTCGGCATCGTATAATCCAAAACTTAATACGGTTACCGGTATTGTGGTACGAATGTGAATCAACTCGACATGATGTTCCGGGCTTAGTTCCTTGTGTTATGAGGTACGGGCGGCCTCTGACGCCGCTGGCAATTTACGAGCTGTGGTATAAGACGATCCCGGATGCATGTTGCGATGTCTCAATCAGAGCAATAATGTTTCTCGGGTCTGTCCCCATCTACATGCTAAAGGGGTGCCTTAGATCTGTTTCACATCATTTTGAGACATCAGGCGAAGCCTGTTGAGGCAATGCCACGGCGTTTAGGGCGAACCATTGAATTCCAGGCGGACGGGTTATTATCGTGGCTTTAATTATCGTCGCTCTCGTACCCTTTCAACTCTCGGGTACCTTTGCTTTGATATACGTTCTCGATAACAACATGCCGTGTGGTATCTCTTCGATACTGGTTCTTTCGAGTCGCGCACGTTTACCGACCGTTCAATTACGGTTATCACATCGTAGAAGGGATAGGATCGGCCGTGCATGTTGGATACATACTTTACTCACCGGTGAATTGTGTTGTAGGAGCTGACATTCGTCGTAGCCATCGACTTCACAGATAGGTCATGTCATGATACTCTAGAAACACTTGCCGCTCCAAGCGACCAAGTACTTCTCCAACCCCGCCATCTCAATCCTTACTAGTTCAGCACCGTCGACGGCTACGTAGGCGGTGTACGCCACGGTCGACGGCGATGGCTTGCATCCTGACCCTCGAAATTTCACGGGCATCCCGATGAAAGACCAGGATGGATATACCACATTAGGGGTGAGAGTCAGAGATCCGCGCCTGCTGACTACTGTACTTACCTACCGTCGTTGTATGTTGGGAACGAACTAAAAGCCTCACAGACTGCGGAGTTACTGGTTGGTTGGCTAGCGGTGATGGCCAAGAACTTTGGTTTGGTATAGAGTCCACCTGGCTAGGTATGTATGTGAGGTATAAGCTTATCTCATCTTTTCCTAGTCACGATTTCCCGGGAAGGGGATAGGATAAAGAAAGGGGACGAATAGGAAAATTAACTGGGGTATGGATGAACCAACCGCGGAACTGAAATGTTGGTCATTGTTCTGGTTCTACTGCCGGTCGCTCCGTATGTTCGTCTCCGTCTCTTCTTATTTCCCCATATTCATGTTGGGTATCGTGATGTCGGTGTCATCAATCACTATACTTACTGACCCGACTTGAATAGGCAACCCCACTTCTGCCGAACTCGGTTTCGTTTCTGCGTCTGTGTCTGTCTGGCGTTGTGGGTGGATATAGACATATGCCGTCCAATACCGACGCTTCGGTAAAAGGTGAGGTTGCATTTGATTACCACCATCTCTGCGTACTAGTTGGGATTTGCATCGTCATCAATTTTCCTTTTTTTTTCCCCCATTCCTCACCGTTCTTTTCTTCTGTGCAGTTCCGCTTTTTGCACTTTACTTTACCATGCCATGTGGGCTGTACCATTACAGTACTGCTGGTAATGTAGTAGGTAGGCAAGCCGGCAGGCAGGTCGGCATAGTCTGTCTGTTTGTATGTCTGCTGTCTGGCTCTGCCTGCTTGGGACGGATTCTTCGGTCCCGGATGTCGTCGCTCGCGACCGAATGAATTGGATTGATGCGTGCATAGATGGACTAAGCGGCTGAGTTTTGGTTTGTTTTTACTTTTTGCTCTCCTTTTCAGCGTGCTGCCGCCGCTGCGCTTTCTGTGCCCCATATACGCTGCGCGTGGGAATATGTTGCCGAGGCCTGGACGCATGCCTACCAAGGTTAGGTATGTAGACTACTACGTAGGTAAGTAAGTCAACCAGTCTTTGCTGCTGGATACCCTGGATACCTGACCTGGATGTGCGTGTACTTGCCTACTCTCGGACGCGTGTTGCGATGGACAGGGAAAGACTGTTCCGTGCCGTAGAGATGTAAGAAGGTCGTGATATGTTCGAAACACGCGTCCCGGCACTGTAATTTTCTGTTTGACCCCTTTCTGTCTGCCTGTCCGTCTACCTGTGCGCCTGTTCTTTCTGGCCTGCCTCGTCTGCTGTTCGGATACTTCATATTGCCTTATATATCTCACATACATACATATATGTACCTACGCTGCTACACACTACTGCTGCACGTATGTTAGGTACGTATAGCTTCATATAACCACAATTCAAGCCCAACAGAGACGAGACGACTACTTCCATACGCACTCCCATACCCACCTACATAGACACATACCCCCATGGACACAGCCCGGACCAATGCAGTAAGCATCTGTACCTACGTTAGCTTATCTATTATACTGCATATTACTGCATGTAGGAATATACGTTGCTGGGTAGGTAAGTACACATATCAGCAGGGCGGCGGGGAGGTTAAAACAGGTACCGCAACTCCACGTGGCCGTTGCCGCCATCGACTGGGCTTGAATGCATGCATGTCATAGCACGTTCGCCCGGCGCGTCGGTGTTCTATTCTAAGAATAGGGAATAGGATTTCTGTTTTCCGGCCCTTTTTACTTTTGCATTTTCCGTTGCTGATCATAGATGGGGAGGAGGGATTGGCTCGGCACTCGTCCTGGCGGTTTGTCTTGTAGGGTATGTTCCTCGTGGCTGTCCTACTCTGTTCATATTTTCATTGACAATTGCATTGACTTATAGCATATTCGTGTTTGACCGTAGTAGACCCGTAGACTGCTGCTATGCTTGACCAGTGAGTGAGCTTTGGGGGTGAGTATGTACACGCTTATTTACCTCTGCCACTGCTCTCTCGCTTTAATTCCAGCCTTAGGTTCTACCTTGGTCCTTATTCTTGACTGGGCCTGACGTCTTGGTCATAATATTAATCAATTACCCTTATAATTGTGACAAGAAACTGGAAGTAAAACAAGTACCTTATCCATACTATGACATGCATACAAGTAGCGCCAGGAAACCCATACATACATACATACTGCACGCATACATAGGTACATACGCGAACACACCCCGGACATAACACGCACATAATCAATCCCATCGAATATTCCACGCTCGCACGTGGCGTGGTGCATTCCATAGTCTGTCTGCAATGTAACAGAAAACTTCTAGAAGACAGAAAAAGAAACTCGCTACCCAACATGACCCCTGGAAATCAGGACATGGTTCCGGTGCTGGTCATTTTCACATTCTACGTTACATGGTCACTTAGAAAGGACAGGGCTTTGCATGGCAAAGCACAGCAATGCCAACGTGCGGTTGCAGTGTTCATCTTACATACATAGATACAATATACAGATACATTAGGTATAGATATACGTAGTACAAAGTACAGACTTAGCACCGAACAGTGAGGGCGGAAGAATCCGTTGCTTATTCGACGTCTTCAACTCATTTCTACAGACGTATCAAAACGGCCGAGAGGCTATGCTATGTATGAATGCGTGCATGCATGCATGATTCTTTCCATACACAAGTAATGCCAATACTCATGAAGCAATAATGCAGATCCCATCTGCCTGCCCGCCTGCCCGCCTGCCTGCCTGTCCGTTTGTCTCTACTCCCTTTCCTATTCCTATTCACCCACGTTCACGGAAAACGCCCCTGGCTACTAACCCCAAAAATCATGGTGCGCTGAATGACCCGAACCCTCCATGGTTTTCACCTTGGTTGTTTGCGGTTATCGTACCGTTGAGCAGTGGGCATTTGCTATTAGGGCATCACCATGTTAGCACAGTCCGACACTAGGATGAGTGATGATGCAAAAGTAGAGATGCACGTGGAATGGGAGACAGAAAAGGTGCCATCATGTCATTTGCCTAAAGGCGGTTGACCCCTGAAGACCAGGTCGTTTGGCTAGATGCATCTGACATGAATGACATGGATGTGAGAAATTAAGGGATATGAAGCCAGCTGGGCAGAGAGGATCAAGTGATCTTCCCACCGTGGCTGGTCAAGTACGGGATGAGGAAGGTAGCGTCAATATCTCGTTGACAGCCTTAGAAGTCAGGGGTAGAATGGAGAGAGTAGGGCTTGAGGGGCCAAGAACAGAATGACAGTGATGCCAGTACCTCTTGTTAGTCTTGATATGTCCCACTTGTCCACAATTTGCGCATTTCCGAGTTGTGCCTCCTGACGTCTTATCGCCAGAAGCATCGGGAGATGCGGCATTATTCCCGTTTGTGTTGGTGTTTGTGTTTGCGTTCTTCTTCTTGCCTTTGCCTTGCTTTTCGCGCACTTGACGTCGATCTTGGTTCTTTAGTAGGCGTGACAACTCTTTCTCAACACTATTTTGACGTTAGCATACTGCCCGCTTGTGGTCTGCCTCTTGAGTCTCAGCATGGACCGGAGATGAGGGACACATACAGCTTAACTTTATCGCGGTTGTCGTCCGCATCCGCAGTCGGTATAATACTATATACGCTACCCAAATGTATTAGTTTGCTTTCCTGTCAGCTTTCTGTCATAGCATAAGGTCTCGACTCACTCTCTCTCCTTTTCGGTAAGGACGGATCTCTGTTTCATGTAGTTTCGTATAACAAGGGGATCGTCTAGAACAACCGTCTCTGTGGAGACCTCGCCGGCGCTGTTGGTCTTCTTTCTTGTAATCTTCAGCTTACGTTTACCACTGCGACTAGCCGCGCTGAACCGACTAAACTGACTTCGTCCGTCGTCTACCGGGGCGGGCGTGGCGTCAGCATGTCTCTGGTTGAAGCGATCGTCCTCGTTGGCCGTGTCAAGGACATCGGCATCCTCGTGGGTAGTATTATCACTGAGTGTGGTCCTCTGTCTCTCCCAAATGTCACGGATGGCAGCATTGTACATGTCTTGTTGTTTTTTGACGTTGTACGAATGTCCTCCGTTGGCCTTGCGCTCGCGCTCGATGGCGTCTGCTGATGTGGCCAGTGGACCTTGCACGGCATTGATGTAGCCACCTTTCATAGATGTCTTGATGAAACTGAAACCTAAACCGTGACCGGTAGGGTCACCCTCTCCGTGCAGTGCGACCATTGCCTTGCCAGCACTGGCATCGAGGAAGTTCTTGGAGATTCGCCAGGGCGCCAACTGAACGACGAGAGGTTCATCTACACCGTCTTCGTTGTCCTCCTTGTCCTTAGGATCGAAGCCAGCATTTTCCATCAGCTGCTGACCAACCTGCATGGCTTCAACTAAGCAAACATCCTCAGGCTTGATCATGGCTCGGATAGCAGCTTCATCCATCATAACCTCATTCTCCTTTAGATGCCAAGTCTTCGTCTCCTTGCTGTAGTCGAGGAATTCCTTCAGTTTTTGCCTGTTTTGTGGATCCTCTTTCTCGAAGACGTGAGGGGTTATTTCTTTAAGAGACACATCTTGCGACTCTTTCTGCTTCATCATTCGGAATGCAATCATCTTCAGCCTGTTCTTCGACGTGTTCGTAACCTTCCTGGCATGAGGTCCAGGAACCTCCATCGAAGGGAAAACCTGGCCGACAGTGTATACATGGTCGATATTACGGAGGAACCACCTGGGGCCCTCTGAAGCGTTGGTGGTATGTCCCAGAAGGAAATCATTGGGGCGTGGCTCGTGCTTGAAGATGGGTGCGCGATACATCTCATTGTGAATAGTGGGCACTGTCTCACCAGGATCGACAGTACCAAAGATGCTGAATGGTGATCTATCTTCGGGGAGGAGGGGATGTGTCTCGCCAATATCAAGCTTGGGTATCTTTTCCTCGTCGCCCCGTTCCTTGCGGCGATAGTAGTTGATGACACGGTTGCCCATGCCAAAATTTGACAGCACGGTCGGGAACTGTTCACTGTATTCGAAGAGCACAGCGGTGGAATTGTCGTTGAGGCTGAGATCTTTTGTAGTTTTGAAGATCTCTTGCGTGCTCCGACCTTTGATGTCCTTTCTTCTGACCTTTCCAGGTTTTCGGACGCCGACATTGTGCTTCACAACCTTGTCCACGTCAAACTTTCTGCGATGGAATTCCCAAGGTTGCCCATCTAACTTCGTACGGTAGAAGGGGAACGTTAGTTTGAGAGCTGGCAAACTGTGCTCAACACCAACACTAGACAGTGTAGCTCGGACCTTGCTCTTGTGATTATTCTTCAACGCGTCGTAGGCATCGTCGTTGGAGATGTTGAAGTGACGCATGACATCTCTACGAAGTTGACCGCTAGCCATGCGCTTAGTCTTCTCCTCCAGCTTCTGACGTTTCGAGGGCCGTGCTGTCTGTACGTCCTCGAGCAGTAGATATGGATCACTAGGATCGAGGCGCACGCGTTTGCTAGACAGCCGCGCAGCCCCTTCGAAATCGTTGATGCCCCAAGTCTCGTAAGATGATATATCGGGAAGACCGGGCTCATACTTTGGTCGTTTCGCCTTAGGTTGCGACTGGAGGAACTCCCGATCCCAATCATCCATCTCGTCGTCGACATCATCACCATTTGTACCCGTCATATTTGACTTGGATAGTGGCTGTAGGTCGGCGAGGGAGCCCCAATCTTGGCATATCGTCGATATCTCGTCCAGACTGAATCCTCCCACCAGTTCTTCATCATCGGAGTCGGATAAGCCGTCCTCTGGGTCGAGAAGAACCGCACCACCAAAGCGGCTGGCCCAATCATCGGCGTCGTGATAGGTGGTGCGCTGGTTGGCTGCGCTGAGGACATTGTCGGGAATGCGGAAGAGCTTGGAACAGTCGGCGTCGAGTTCTAGTTCCAGCTTGGTGGGGACGAACTCAGGGGGGTCCTTATCTTTATTCGCAGGCTCCTTGTACAGGAACTCGGCAGGCCACTCGGGCAGCAGCTTGTTGAAATGGAGGATCTTGTGCTCAGCGAAATGGGGAAACTTCTCGCGTAGCAAATCTTCGGTGCTCTGCAGGGGCTTCTGCATTCCCTCGTCGGTCTGGCCGATCCACTTGTCGATGGATACGCTGTACTGCGGGAAGTTGAGTCTCCAGCGCTCTTCGAAGGTCATGTTTTGCCAATCCTCGTCCGTCACCTCGCGTGCCATATCGACATCTCCATCTTGCTCATTCTCATTCTCAGCCTCGACTTGCTCGTTTGGTCGTATGCCCGTGGTTGGTTCCCTTTCGGGTGCGGCCGTGGTCGTCACGGTAGCAGCAGCCGCAGCAGCATCGGTATCTTCTTCGGGAGGAGGAGACGAGGCTAAGAAGTCGTTATCGCCTTCGAGGCCGCCACCGAATAAGTCGTCTAGGTGATCGGTATCATGACTAGTGCCTTCGTCTTCCGTCAAGCCTGGGACCTGAGAGGGCCCCGAATCGGGGAGGGCGTCGACGGATCCGGAGTCGCTGGCCAGATCATCGTCGCTCATGTCCTCGAAGTCGATGGCGTCGTCGGCTTTACCTGCTTGATCAATAACCTTGTCGCCGAAGGTGTGCAGGTCGAGGCCGTTCTTTTGTGAGCCTCCTGTCGGATCGTCGTTAAACATCATCTTCATGTCCTCCTCATCCCGGCGCTCCTGCTCGGCCCAGTCGATATCCTCGAACGAGGATACGTTGCGGTCGTCCATGGCTTCTTCCTTGATGATGGGACTGGTGATGTCGTGGATACCGTTGAGAGTGCCGGGCGCGGCCGGCTGAGCGAGTTGCAGAGGACCATCCATAGTGGACGCACGTGACTCGGTTCAGCGGGGAGATGTAGAAAGGCAGCAGCGCTGGTATTTTGGGTCTTTCGAGGTGTCGAATCCTCTGGGGACTCGTTCACACGAGGGTGTTGGATGGTTCTCCCATCGCAGAAGGGAGGGGATACGACGGCGACGGCAGCGGGTAGCAGCAGCGCGACGTGGCGATTTCCCTCGATAGACTGAAGGTTTGGGCGAGAGCCTAATGCACATCCATGGAAGTTAGTCGGTGCGGGCGCAACGTGCGACGACGATGGTTCGCGCTTTGCGAGAGAGAAAGACGTGCGTGTTGGGAGTATGGAAAGGGACGGGTTGCGTTCACGAATGGAGATGCCAAGAAATGATGTGGAGAGGCAGCGGCGAGAAATTGGGACTAAACTGCGGTGCCTCCACTACAGTAGGTATAATGCACCTTCCTGCGCCCTGGTGTGAACCTAGCACGCGGTACATGCGGAGACTCCAGACTTACATGCAACGGCGACACTGTCCCTACCTAGAGAGTTCGGGATGTAGAGTATTTAAGTGTGCAAGAAATTATAAGAGGGGATAAAATGTATCGACATAATCTAGAGCTGGGCTTTGCGTTGCACAACCAGAAAAATGATGCGCAGTATTGGAGATACCCAGGTGCGAAGTCACTTGTCTCGGGGATTGAGGTACAGCGGTCCTGCAGATTGGTAGCCGTAGCCTGTAATGCACCTGGGTAGGTACCTAACGGACATGGGCGGAGACGGGGAACAAGCACAGTGGGTGGGTACCGGCTATCACATGGCCCACCTAAGATCTAGGTACGCATCTGAGGCGCGTGCTACGCGTATGCTGGTACTGTACCTATTCTGTATCTTGAGCCGATATGGCTGCGTATTATGTAAATGGGTAGCTTCACCAGGGATGACGCCTCGTTATAATAATTACCCAGGGACCTACTCATTACAATTGTAGGTGATATCTACCAGATACGTAAGTAGGTAGGAGGTACGTCGTGCCTGATACTGAGAGTTTACATCCACCCAGAATTCAACACTTCCAACAACATTTGACTGGGTGGAGATCTATTTTACTTTCCCGGTCCGGTCATGCTAAGGTTGAAGCTAACACCTTGACCCGCACAAGGAATGGAGCGTCATGGACATTTCTGGCACTGTCACTGAAGACCGCCATCACACATATTTTCGAGAGGTTTGAACTATTTGTAAAGGCATGATTAAGCGTAGAAGACGCCATGGTCAAGTACTGTAATTCAACAGACAAGTCGCTGACAGGGGCTGAAGGGAAGAGACATTGATGCCCGGCGAGTACTATCTTGTCCTGAAATTGGAACGAGGACAGGCAGGTACCTACCCAATGTAAACCGACTCAGCTCTGGCTCGAACACTCTCGTTACTAGGTAGTCGTTGATGCGAGCAACGGCCCAGGAACATTGAACCAAATGACGAAAATTAGAGACTTAGGCGGTGGCATGCGTTCAGTAGATAACGAGAATCGACGTATAAATGGAATTTTGGTATGAGCCTGCAAGGTTCGTATATGGTACAATTGATGCTAACACAACTGGCCGGACTCCTGTTGCCCGACCAAGAGTATTATCCATGTACAGCATCAGTGCCGATACTGTCGTGTTACCCTCCGCCCTCCCTCTTCCCTCCCTCTTCCCTCTTCCTTTCGAGTGTCATACCAGGAGTCGCGGCGAATCGGGCCGACCGAAGCCGCGCCATCACTGACAAATACACAGGCTACGTATCATGGTGCTTTCTATGTCGTCGTTTGGGAAGTCGCCTAGCTGGAGAATTTCCGAGTGATCTTGGCAATGACTATCGAGTGAATTAGTTCCTGTTGCATTATATGGTTGTTGTCTATGGATGGCGCAGGAGTAACGTACTGTGTAAGGCGACAACACTGAAGATGAAGACCAGAGATAGAACCAAGACGACAACGGGATCGACCTTCAAGCCGGGAGATTCATCGGTGTAGAGTCCTGAACAAACGTCAACCCTTGTTTTTGCAATTATACTCGGATACCCCTATTCCACGTACTCAGCATCGTGCTGCTGCTGCCACCAGCGCCGGCGGCTCTTGTGCTGCTGGGTCGCACATTGGCAATCTTCTCCTTCTGATCGGCTGCGGCGCGTCGTCGGATGGCAGTTCGGGCACCTCCCGGGGGAGCAGGAGACGAGGGTCGGCCGGTGCTCGCGCCTGTGGCGGCGGGCGAGTTGACGGGTGAAGCGGCGCGGGGAGAAGACTAGATGATATGGCGTTAGATACGTTCTTGGGTAGATGTTGGCGAAATCTTGCGACTAGGCTGCTGATGTGAAGTCTTGCTGGTATGGCATGTAGTATTATGGGTGTCACGAGAGCTCTTGCGACACGGCCAGACTCGAAACTGCGAAGCGACGAGAGATCCTGAGGACGACATACCATTTTGAAAGAAAAGGAGACGGCGAAAAGAGAGGAGGTAAGATGTAGAAAATGCCCTGAAATATAGCGAAGGTTTTAGTGATATCGAAGAGGGTAGGTAGAGTAGGTCACTCGAGTGGTGTGGCGGGTGTTGACGAGATAGGGACCTGGAATTGGATCGACTTGTCGAGCTGTCTCCAAATAATCTGGGGTCGCAGCCAATTCGAGCTGTCGTGTCAATTGAGGCCACGATTTGGGATTCGATTCCAAGAAGGGCGGGTCGGGTCCACTCTGGGCATGGAAGACAAGTTTCGCCGAGGTCCGACATGCGTGCTCCACTGCCCGATCTAGCGTAATTCACGATACGATGCCGGATTAGATAGCCGGATTGTCAGTCCTATCGATAACGGATGAGGCCAGTGACGCAACGCAGCGCGTCCGGAATACCCCGCTACTAATTGAGAAAGAGACGCCATCTCGGCCAATTTCCTTTCATCTCTGATCAGTGATCATAGAGGCCATGTGGGGGGCGAGGGGAGTTTGTGACTGGTAAATGTTCAACTCAACTTTTTGCAACAGCTTACCAAGACGGCTCTAAGGGTGCAGCGCTCACTGCAGCTCATCCGACCAATGATATGAGTCATTTCCGCTTTGTTAACCTGGGAAACCTCTGTTTCATCTCACAAGCCAAACGGCCACAGCAACACATCATAAAGCACAAAGCGAGGCAAGAGCGGTGGGAACGCGAGGTGTGGTAAAACAACTATATTTTAACAGTCATCAACAAACCCAATACAGTCTCATCTATTCTCTCGTGATACACCACAACCTGTTGCGTCTTGCCGTAACCATAATCCATCGCTTCTACTGCTACCTTGATTGACAGACACTCCACGATACAAGGGTACAATACCGCAGCCTTGCTGACTACATACTGTACCTCCCACCCCCTGCTGCACCATCACCATTACCATCTCACCGTGCTCTTCTCGCAAGACTGGACAGATGGATTTCAACTGGACTTCTGAGTATCCGGAAGGGGTGCTCTCCTTCCTCGACACCGATCTCTACAAGTTGACCATGCAAAATGCCGTCTTCCAGCACTACCCCGACGTCCACGTGACGTACGCCTTCACCAATCGAACACCAGAGAAGAAGTTCTCGAGAAAGGCCTTTACGTGGCTGTGTGACCAGATCTACAGTAGGCATCTTCTTCCATGATGTCCATGCAGTTCCTCGCATTGACCATGATCCAGAGCTTGGCCACATTTCACTGAATGACGAAGAGCTACGGTTCCTAAAGTCGCACTGCAAGTACTTGACGACTTCGTACCTCGACTTCCTCGGCGAGTTCCGCCTTTCACCGCGGGAGCAGCTGAAGCCCATCTTCAGCCCCATAGAAGAAGACACGGGCGCCGACGATGTCATTGGAGACATCCACATCGAAATCAGCGGCAAGTGGGTAGACACGATCCTCTATGAGATCCCCCTCCTAGCCCTGACATCCGAGGCCTATTTCAAGTTTATGGACACCGACTGGAACTACGAAGGCCAGGAAGAGAAGGCCTTCGAGAAGGGACTGCAGATCTTGGGCGCAGGCTGTACATTGTCCGAATTCGGCACTCGACGACGCAGAGACTACCACACCCAAGCGTTGGTATTCCGGGGCTTGGTGAACGCGAGCAAGAAAGCCGCGGAAAGTGGCTTGCCGGGGAAATTGACGGGCACGAGCAACGTTCACCTTGCGATGCGATTCAATCTGGCGCCCATAGGCACGGTGGCTCATGAGTGGTTCATGGGCATTGCGGCCATTACTAACGATTATGAGAATGCTAATGAGGAAGCCCTTCGTCGCTGGGTCGCCTGCTTCGGCGAAGGCGTGCTGGGAATCGCCTTGACGGACACTTTCGGCACCCCTGCCTTCCTTAAATCATTCAGCAAGCCCGTCAAGAGGATTCCCGAGATCCTAGGTGACCATGTTATTGGTGCCAACGAGCCACCACGGACGTATGCGCAGGTATTTACCGGCGTCCGTCAAGATTCGGGTGATCCTGCTGGCTTCGTCAAGCTCATGCGCGACTTCTACAACGGCCAGGGTATCAAGGACAAGAAAACCATCGTCTTCTCCGACTCTCTCGACATCGAGAAATGTATCGAGTACAAGCGCGTTTCCGACGAGCAGGGCTTCCAGTCTAGCTTCGGTGTCGGGACCTACCTGACGAACGACTTCACGCAGCTGACCACTGGCAAGAAGTCTGTCCCGCTCAACATCGTCATCAAGCTGAGCTCGGCCGCCGGCAATCCCGCCGTCAAGATCAGCGACAACGTCGGCAAGAACACGGGTGATTCGGCAAAGGTGGCTGAGGTCAAGGAACTCCTCGGTTATGTGGAGAAGGAGTGGGAGGGTGGAGATGAGACGAAGAGATGGGGTACGGACGACGATGCTGAAAAGCCTTGAGCGTGTTCGTGATTGTGTATATCATTTGATTGATCCGGCAAGGCGGCCGGTTCCCCTATTTTGGAACACAGAGTTGCCGCCTTCTGATGGGCTCTAACTCACTTGCCATGCCTCTGAGGCTGGTAGCGTGAATTAAGAACGCAGCTGGACCTGCATTGTTGAGGCGCCACGTCGGCAGTTTGACGAATACGACCTCGATCAGCTCACCATACTGAGACTTAGGTCCGTGCGAGGATATGACCGAGCTGTCTAGCCTGCAGCTAGAGCAACCACAATCTATTAGAGAAATGGCACTACTGAACGTCTAGACCTCCTTACAAATAACACGCCTAAGTCGGCTCGCGCCTCTACTTTCACGGCTCTACCTGTTTCCTATTGCTATTCTTTTAGCGGGTTACTTATCTATGAAATAATACTGGGTTTAGTGGTTTCCCTTCTGATTTCGTGTTGCTCGTGTCACGGGGGCGGCAGCCCAACGTAGTAAAGTTATGTTGCGATAATTATGCACTACCCTGTGACTACAGGTCCAAGTCTCGAGAAAGTCTCCTTTGAGATCCATCTCTTCTCACAATCTTACCCTTCCTCGGGGCTAAAAATGCAGTGCAATCTGAGCTGAGGATCGAGCTGTAACTATTGGTAGACCGTTCTAGCCCGTGCAGAAATGTTCTTGGGGCTAAGAATGTAGTGTAAGCCTGGGAGGACTTCGAGCTGAGCCATGAGAATGATTTTCCTACCTCCTTCCGGTAGATTTCCCGAGCCCGTAAATAAAAGGAAGTCTTCTTCAAGACAAAAGTCTTGCTCTATGTACTCTACGCCATAAATTATTGCAATGCTGCCAGTTAGACTTTGTCGGCTTCACGATTACGGGTTCGATTTCGATAGTATGCTCGGTGCTGTGATACGCTTTAGGTTCTATCTCGGTCCTAATACGTGGTAGTTGGCTATATTAACGCCGGTGATGGCCTGGTGCCCCTTCGATTACACTGCATATTAATTACGGCTGGTCTGGCACTGGTTACTAAAAAGGGTGCAAAAACGGAACATAATTGCGCTCATTGAAGTGCTATAATGGTACTGATGGCTTCACATCGTGAACAATCTACTAGGGCGGCTGGGCACTGAAGGGGTATCAAGAGTTAAATGGACCTTGCACTTTTAGCTATAGGTGGTAATTTACTAGAAAGCCAAGTTATGCATGGCAACATAGCAGTTTAATGTATACAAGCTATCCTCCCGCCCTCATCATAAACAACGCCCGGCCTATCTTATGCCGGATATGCGGCGGCGACAGCATCATACTCCTGCTGTGTCAAAGGCGTGACGGAGCCGTGTTTCAGTCCGGCAGGGAAGCCCGACATACTCGACGCCGACCAGCTCGGATTTTGGAGATCCCCCGTCTGGTACGGGACATATTGCGTGTAGTTGTCTAGCCAGACATGGTACAGACTAGGCGTCGTGTTATCCACAAACGCGGCGGGTCCCTCGAGAGGGCTTTCGGGTCGCAGATAGCCCGGCACACGCGTCCAGGTGCCGAAGAGGCCCCCGGTCGTGTTCTCCTGGTATACCTGATTCACACTCTCGTTCTTCAGGAACCGCGTGAAGGAGTTGGTACCCGTGCGCAGGAACTCTTGGTCAATCAGAGGTGTATTGGAAAGAGCGACGTAGTCTTGTGGCGCACTGAACGTGGCAAAGTCCCGCGTCGCGGCGTACCGGATTCTATCCAGGGATGCCGTACCCGTGTGCGCCGTGTCGGACGAGGAGTACCGCCGTGATGACCAGAAGACGTAGTATTGAGAAGTCGAGTCGTCCCAGACTGCCGAGGGAGCCCACGCCATGCCTGCTGTGTCTGATTCTACGCTGCGTCGTCGAACGATGTTCAGCAAGTGAAGTTTCAGCAGAGGTTAGGGTGGCTTGCGAAGGAGACATACGTCCGTAGAGATGGCGATGACCAAGTCACTAAATCTGTCGATTTCCAGACTACAAGGCCCCGGCTGCCTTGCCTTGTCGCCTTGTCCCAAGAGAAACCAGAGGCATTGATATCGAGGTCTAAGGAGGACAGGACATGTCAGTTTAAGATATCTAGTTCGTGGATACCGAGCGGTGTACGTACCGGTTGCGAGTAGGTAATATTCGGATCGTGCTGTGTTGGTGGCGAGGAAGATGTCTCTCACGCCCTTCGTCCCGACAGTGGACGCCAGAACTGGCTTGCCCTTGTTGAGGAAGCTGAAGCTTGTGGGACTGTTGCCGTTCGAAAGATGGAACTGGACTTGAGGCGACGCGTCACTGAACGTCGAGACGAGGTATCCGACATAGTTTGACGTTTGGCGAGTATCAATTGGGTTCGCAGTGACGGCGCTCGCAAGAGTGGCGACGATTAATATGAGAGGCTGCATTGTATGATTATAATTTGCCGATTGACAAATGCTCGTTACTACCATACCTTGACGGAGTATCATGATCAGGAGTAGGAGAATTGATCCGATGATGGGGACAGGAAGCCGGCATACTTGTATGTTCTGAAATAGACACACAAGCTCCCCTCATCCCTCCGATTGACAGATAATAGAACATTGTCGGTACAAATTGGCGGAAAAACTACCCCGTTCATCTAGGATCGTCGTGAAGCTAAGAAACCCGGAGGTGATGATATTTGTAGATCCAATTAGGCGAATTCTTAGTTCCGGGACAAGCATGCGGAAAACCCGGGGTCTTTCCATGCGCCCCAATCCCAGCGTGTATCAAATGCGACAGGGGGCCTTTTAGTATTTCTTTGGAGTCCTGCGTGTATGGGGTTGTCGCGATGTGACTCTTTCTTGGCGGGACGTTTTGAAGGACATCATTTCCCCGTGTTCACATTGCGCCTTGGTACGAGGAGCCTGCTTAGACCAGGCGCGCCAGGCAATGCCTTTTCACAATACCCGGCTTAAGCTGTCAAGCTAATGAATTTTGACTAAATAGCGGCGTAAGGGGGCTCACGTCAGAGAGTCTGGTAGTATTGTGAAGTATATTACTCGTAAACTAATTTTGATTGATAGACCAGTTACCTCGTTGTAAGGGGCCTACCTACAATCATCCGAGGAGAAGAGGGATTTTAGTCCAGCATGAGGTATGCCCGCTTCCAGCCCCAGGAGCCGCCATCCTGCTCAACGTTGTTCATAGTGTCGATTTAGAGGAATGGTAATGTGATCACTTATCGTATATCTTGAATAGATATTCCGGAAACCTGACATCCAACATTGCTTCAGGTTCAAGTTCACCATCCTGTACTTTACTCAATAGCCCTTCCATTTGTCCCCGTGCTTCTTTCAGAATTGGTATGAAAGGGTGTCCGTTTCGGACAACCTTCTCAAGCCCCTGGATCGTCTTGTCGCATGTGTCTATACTATTCTTGAGTTGACCTTGCCGCTCGTAACACCTCGCTAGTTCGATCATTGATACTATCCTGTCGGGATGAAACTCATGACTCTGACTTCGCGAAGACATGAGTTTTTGGTGTTCGATCACTTCGACCAGTATCCTTTCGGCTTCAGTGTAGCGCTCTTGTTGAATCAACATGGTTGCAAGGATTTGCCGCCCAAAGAGAACGCCGATATGGTGGGCGCCAAGGTTACGTCGTGCGATGGGTAGAATATCCAATATCAATCTTTCCGCCTCCTGAAGTCGTCCTAGAGCCCCCAATACCACGGCCATATTGCCAATCGCCATCCGCCATCAGAGTCCACGGTGATTCCTTACCCATTCTCGCCTTGCGCGTTGAAACAGCTTCTTCCATAAGTTGCAGTGCACGATCCAGCACAGCTCGATCTCCGATAAGGCAAGAGATGCGGTTACTTCGGCGAGGAGCAGTTCAGCTTTCAGGAAGTCTCCGCACTGCGCGTAGACAAGACTAAACTTTGCATACATCCGTATACGATCCGCATTGACGGGCGAACCCTGCACCAGCCGGGAAATCCAAGACTGTCTTGATTTCAACTTCAGCTGGGCACCGACGTCCGCGCGGCATCTCTGTATGTGCTCGATATGGGGAAGGAGAGTACCGTGGTATACTTCGTCCTCTGTTTCTTTGCCCAGCGGGGGTAGAAGAATGGACGCTGACAATACGTGGCCGGCTATATCGGCCCAAAGAGCTTGGTGTCGAAGCTTCATACGTTTCCTTGCCCAGTCGTGTACTACCGGATCTGTGAAGGAAGAGTTTGTTAGTGGATGCGGTTAATAGAAAACATTCTGCTCGGACGTTGTGATCTGGAAAGCTACTATAAAACCCACCCCCGACACCACTTACGCATTGAGTATGTCTGATTGCGCTCGTTGTAATAAATGAGCGCTACTTTCTCCAATTCGCTCAGTGCGCTGCGAATGCGATCTTCAGCTGCTTCTATAGTATGCGCTTGTCGACCATCGTGAAGCGCCGATGGTAATGGGGTGGGTGTCGCTGGTCTGATCATGAACATGAGAAATGATGCAAGCCTTCGTTGCAGTTTCTCGCCCAAGCTGGATTGTCTTCGAAAAGAGTTTGATTCTTCAGCAGGCGCTATATTGTCGTGCTCGGCTTCTAACTGAGCGTTTTTCAGTGCCTTCGTTAGCATGACCGGTGACAAGTTATCTCGATATAGAAAGGCAAATACATGGAGGAGTTCCATGGCGTCGGCGGCTTCTGTCCGACCCTGCTTCTGTTCGAGCCGTTGATAGCAGATCTCAAAGGTTGTCCAAACGACCTGCTCGTGACGCGAGGCAGGCCGCACCTTGTCATCATCACGAAGCTTCTGCCAGCTTCGCTCATACCACCCCAGAAAACCTTGTAGATTACAGAGCCTCTCTCTAATCGCCGCTCCAGCCTGTACTATAGCGAGAGCAAGGTAGCCGAGGGTTTTGGTGATATTCGACGCCAAGCTCTCCCAGGATGACTCCCACGGCCTGGGAAGAGAAGATGCTTTCAAAAGCAATTTAGAAGCCTCATCGAAGTCTAGACCGCTGAAGTCATAATATCCAGGTTCCACATTTCCTAGCACCCTGAAGGCCGAGTTCCTTGTAGTGATAAGAATGTGGCCACCTACTCCCTTTGGGAAATAGTCCTCGAGTTGAACGTCAGCATCATCCGCATTATCGATCAGCAACAGCCACTGTTGCTCAATTGTAGAAAGCCAGTCGAGAGCAGCGTTGACATTGGGCTCTCGACCTGCTAGCTTCGCTATATCACCAAGACTCTTCTTGATGCTTTCCACCGAGCTTCCGTCAATTGAAAACACCCCCCAAAACCTTGTCGGGTTTGGTTAGCGACATCCGTTTGAAAAGCGTGGATTATGACGGGCTTACTTTTCGCGATTATCTTCGGCAAATTTACAACAGAATTGAGTCTTCCCAGAGCCGCCGAGACCGTGTACCACGAATCGCCTCTGTACCTGGTTGTATAAGGGTCCAGGTGGCTGAATGAAGCAATCCCGGAGTTCCTGAAGACGGAATTCCCTCCCTGTGAAAATACTGCTAACGGATTGAGGGGTCTTGAAGTACTTATTCACCGTGTGTGGTGCTCCCAGTTCGATAGTATTGGTGGCAGATGTCGTCCGCTGTCGAAGGGCTAATAATACTTCCTTTTCATGCTCATCCGTGGAATTTGGATTACTGGAGATATATGATTCCAACCCGCGTAACTGAGCTTTGATATCCTCCAACGACTTCGCCATACTAATACACGAGCCTCGTGCCTCCTCACTGCAGCATAAATTAATATGTTAGCTAATATGTAGTGATCAACGAACGCCGAGGGGTCACCAATGTCTCATACCCATTAATGATGGTTAGAAGAATTTGCATCGAACTGTGGTAGATGAACAGCTGGCGCCGGCATTCTCGTAGTTGTTCCTCTTTCGATTGCTTCTTTCGAACTGTCTTAAGCACGGCCGTGTGTCTCGATAAACTTTGCTGAGACGGCTGACATATCTCTCTCAAGATCTCGTAGAGTGTCTCGACAATCACTCGGCAGTGACTCATCATGCCATTTAGGCCTTCCCAGATCACTCGGGTCCCGTTATTAGATTGATCGTGACTACTTTGATGTGGTTCTTTCTCTTGTGTATTCAAGACGTTCCTATTATAGGTGTAGTTAACGGCATTACAGACTTGCTCAAGCGCGCATGCCTCTTCTATTAAAGAGTCGAGTTCTTTCTGAATAGTAGCGGCCCCCCTTTTTAGTTCCCTCGCATAGTTCACTAACCGCAAAGTCACGTCTAGTAGGCCCGCTGCGGCCGATACTAGTGAAAAGAGCTCTGCCATGGCGTGATGATGGTGCTCAGGGTGGTAATGGTGATGGCGGGGCGACAACGGTTTACTTTCGGCAGGGATATAGAGTTATAGTATAAAGGTTAGCGAGTCTCTGAAGGTCGTGTGCTGCTCTTTGGAGTAGAGAAGTTGGAATTGTGCATGACTGTATCTCCCCATCCCGGCGCCGATGAGTTGGAGTGAGGTGTCGGCGGTATGACCGCCTCTTGCAGGATCGGGGAAGACTGGAAACGAACTGCTATCGCAGACGCCTTGTCCATCTTAGTATAGCAATTGATTGATTTCTCATGCTCGGGGGCTGTTACCACCTGCGGGTGTGCATTTACTGTACGACGGTCGGCAGTCAGGGCTTATCCGCCAATCCGCCAATCCGCCAGCCACCGAGCATATGCAGGTTCTTATACTGCTTTTGTTGTCCCCCGAGCACCTACTAAGGCCACTCACTGCCTTTGCAGGGCATATATCGGGCGTAGTTGAATGTAGATAGCTTTGATATAAGCTCTTTGTTAGAAATGTTGGCTTTAAATCCCTAGGCATATGACCATGGGTTTACGATCGACTTTTGAGTACATGACTTATCCTTAGGTATCTACCCGGTACTTACGTAGCCTTGCTAGATCACTCGTGTCTTAAAATATCACATGCCATATATTTCAAATGGGTGGCGGCTTGGCGGCGTCCTCGCTCGCAGGCACATCGAGGGCGGTCAGTCTGCTACCATATTGATTAGGGTCTCACATGGCTGTAGCGTAGCACCACAGAGTGTATGCATGTAGGACGGACGTACCTATGATTAGCCCCCTAGTGGTCGAGACAGAAGCCAGGGCGGACAAAATCTCATACATCCCTAAAGACAGCCTTTAGGCTTCTTAATTACACAACGAGTAACTATGAAACAACAATTAGAAAGAAATGATTACTACAATCAAAATCTCCCCAGTTGGGTGGGTGGCCCATTTGGGTGGTAAATACGTTACTGTGTAGCGAGTCCGGGTTCCCGGGCGTGGCTTGGGGGCGAAATCGCTGCTTTAACCAATGGCTCATCGTGCGGGAAGCATCTTCGTTTCTAGGTTACACAAAACATGGGATTCTATAGATAAACTGATGTTACCCTACTCCTGTTCACCTGATGTTACCCGTACACTTGGTATAGATATAGGCCACAGAGTACCCGATCTGTCCCCGACTTCTGCCCGACTTAGGCGGCTACGCCGCGACAACTACAATTCAAATATTCTTTTTAAACTTTTTGACCTCCGGGGGGCATGCGCTCCGCGCCGACTCCCACTCCGGAAAGAAAGTGAATATATATATTTTTTTAATCCGCCGCTCGCCCTACAGGCTCACGAGGCTCGCTATCTTTTGTGGCGTTATTGTAGCGTCAAGTATATTATGGGTCATTGTGGATCATCTGTACACCAAGTGCACGGGTAACATCAGGTGAACAGGGGGGTAGGCTAACATCAGTTTGCCAGACATGGTGCAAAGCCAACTTCAGGCTTGGGCGTTGCTTTTCCCGGATCGTCGTGGGTGGCCTACCTGTTTTGGCCACCCTTTCTGGCTATTCTAGCCCCCTTTCACGCCACTTAGAGCTGGGGACCAAGTACCTGTCATAACTACTAGCCCCAGGCTATGCTTACATACCAACATACCTAAAGTAGGCTTTTGTATTGAAATCTAGGTCAATGCGTTGTAAGGCGTGCTATAGAACCTGCGATACAGCCTATATTCCTCTTGAATTTCTTACAATTTATTCGGCAGCATTGAAGGATAATCGTATATAAAATATTGAAGGTTATGATAGCTACATAGTCCCCTGCTTTGATCCCTACCTAATTTGGGTGGTGTTGCGAGCAGATCTATGAGTGGCGCGAAGGGTGGCCAGAATAGCCAGAAAGGGTGGCCAAAATAGGTGGGCCACTCGCAGGTATACAATATGCAGTTGATATTACATCGTTGCACACCGGTCCTCCTAACAAATGTACTTCCATGTTTGCAGTTCTGCCTATTAGTGAATATGGCAAGTGTTTGTCAAACTAGGTAGTGTAAGCGGTACCTGGTGTGATTGCTACGGATGATCTAGTCCTTCCCAAAGGCCAGACTCTGTTGAGTGGCTAATATATAATAAGGGCAGGACGCCGCCCTCATATTTCTTGTCCCTATCCGATACATCGTGTTTACAGCCGGCCTTGTTACAGCATCTGAAACTACAACAACGAGTTTCTATAGAGCCCAGCCTACGACGAGGTTTAGAGACATTCGCGCAGCAACAAGTGTTTATAACATACCTCGACCTGAGAATGATGTCGGTATTATTTTTAGCCACCAGTGTCTCAGTCCTATTGGGCAGTTGGTGGTTGTTTCAGAATGTGCGGTTATTTGTATATACCCTGCCAACACTTGAGCCTCCACCAACTAACTAGTAATTTCCAAGCCATCGCGTCATGACCACGGCGAAAAAAAAGGATGCGGGCGACTATATATGCTCCCATCATCATGGAAGCTTCCCTTTGGCATTGACAAACTGCTCAAATCTCTAGAGGCCGAAAGAGAACGGAGGTTGCCCTTGTTCTCACTCGAAGATCATGAGCGCTATGGCGATACATACGGACAATATGCTGGCGGACTGTTCACTATCTTTACCAGGGACCCCCGTAACATTTCGTCACTGTTATCAGAACAATTCTCCAAGTTCGACTACGGCAATCTTCGACAGATCTGCTTCGGATGTTTACTTGGTGAAAGCATTTTCACCGAGAATGGCGAGAACTGGAGAAGGTCGAGAAGATTATTAGCCTCAGAGCTACATAAACCCAGATTTCCATCTTTGGATATCATCGAGTCTCACTTCCAAGATATGTTGCGGACAATGGTTTCTGGAACAGAAACATCGCCACGTATAGACGTCCGACCTATCTTTCACAATTACACGCTTGACACAGCGACAGATCTCTTTCTCGGGGTATCCACAAATCTCCTTGCTCCGCCTTCTTCGATTAACGTAGAGGGCAAGCGCTTCTCGTCATCATTCAACAAAGTGCTGCCATGGCTTGCAACAAGGGAGCGATTTAAGATGTTTGCCTGGCTAGTCACGGGACCGGAGCTATGGTCACTATGCTACACG
Organism: Xylaria acuta; assembly: GCA_022495125.1. Lineage (NCBI taxonomy): Eukaryota > Fungi > Ascomycota > Sordariomycetes > Xylariales > Xylariaceae > Xylaria > Xylaria acuta. The sequence goes on along the minus strand of MU383137.1, from coordinate 257,772 downwards.
GCTCGTGACTCTCTGGAAAATCTGATAATCGAAGCCCAACGACGAGAGCTGGGATCCAGCTTCACACCCTTCACCGATTTCCTAGGAAAGACGACCGACATAGGAAAGGCAAGAGATGAGCTCATGAGTCTCCTATTCGCTGGTCGCGACTCAAATGCAAGTCTACTATGTTGGGTCGTCTACGCGCTAGCTCGAGAGCGCACGGTGTTCGAAAAACTTGAAAAGGAGATTCTATCAATAATGGGCGCTGATTCCAACGCTATACCAAACGATTCTGACTTGACGAGAATGCACTATCTGGAGGATGTGATCTACGAGTGCCTCCGTCTCTTTCCTGCAGTACCTATCAACGGTCGGATGTGCAATACGACTACAACCTTACCCGTTGGCGGAGGTGAATCGGGCGAAGAACCAATCCTAGTACCGAAGGGAACTCTAATCTGCTTTTCCACATTCGGCTGTCATCGATCAACGAAATACTACGGGGAAGACGCCATGAAGTTCCGACCGGAAAGATGGCGCGAAGTTGACGTGAAGACCAGAACGCGCGACTATACATTCCATCCTTTTATTGGGGGTCCGCGGAGGTGCCTAGGAGACAGCTTTGCCCTGAAACTGATAAGATTCACGGTTTGTCGTCTGGTTCAATGCTTTCGCGCGATTGAAGCCGATAACCTTAGCTCTCGAGAGGGAGCTAACTGGCAGGAGGAGATCAAGTATCAGATCGGGCTTACAATGTGCCCCGATGATGACATTTACATTAGAGTCACAAGTAGATAGCGAAGTAGTGCGAGTTGCACTCAGGTGCCATAGGCCGATAGGGACTTTAATTCTATCATTGTTTGCATCCCCGTGCCGTTCTGGCATCATTTGGCGCTTGATGCATCTTCAGTTGATAGACCATCCAGACCTAGCTTATCAAATGCCTCCGGGCTGCCTGCATCACATCAGCAGGTGGTATCACGTAGGGGTGCAATAGTTGGGCTGGGATGTATGACAAGTGTGCTTCCGACCTATTAGGTTGCAAATTCGTGTGCCTACAAACCATCGGCAAATCCATTAACATAAACCTTTGGCGACGGACTCCATATCCCCAATGCTACAGATCATGAAATCTCGCTATCCGGACAGGAAAACAGCCTTTCTGGTAGTGTCACACGGCCATGACTGCCAAGACCCGTCAAGACCTGCCAAGCCATATGTCTCAGCCTCGACCAGGCTATTGGTCGGTGACTATCACAGCCTCTGCAATAAAGCCTGGAACCGGAGCCCAACAGAAGAGGGGTAATAGAAATTGTGGCCAAGGACATGTAGACTCCTTGAGACCCAAGGAGAATTATTAGTTGAATATGAACCCTTGTTCCAAGCCCTCGAGATCAAGCCCTTGTCACAGGTAGCCACCCCACACATCTTGATTGATTTGCAGCACCCATTGTCACAGATTATATTTACCATCGTTGCCCTCGGAGTAACAACAGCATAGTTTTGCTCCGTCAGATCAATGCATTGGTAGAACGGTCGAAAAACAATAGTCTGGCTTGCGGGGCGGTCGCAATCCAAGGTAACCCTGTAACAAGTTAGTTGTGATTGTTGCCAAAACGAAGGCATCACCAGATTGAGCGAAAGCACTAAATTCAACAGAATTCACCAAAATTGCTACAATTGACAAGAAAGCTACACAAGTGCATCTGGTGTTAGCGCTGTAGGCCAACTGGAAGATGGTAATATAGGGCACTATAGGGCACAGGCTCGAGTGCTTTGTTAAAGAATTGTGCCATCGACCTACAGTTCCAGCCTGAGAAACATGGTTCCCCTGCCTCAAATACCTTTACCCATCTCCTCACGTCGAGGATAACGTCCTCCCGATATGGCGAAATAAATGAGAGACACACGATCTTGGCCGACTAGCCCAGATTCCTTAACTTTATGTTACGCGTGTTCCCAGAATGTTGCCAGGCACTTCGAGCCCACCAAGTTTCGCACGCAAGAGCTCGTATGACACTAGCTATTTAAGGCCTGGCGTTTTCACCCGGCCTGGCATTGCGCCCTTGCTCTTCAGCATTTCCACTAACTTTTCACAGTTTTGCTGTTCCATAACCTCCGAGAAAGAGTCGACGTGCTTGATTATGGCCTACTTCGCAGGGTTTTTCTGATTTAGAAGACGATTTTGACTGGACTAATCTTCGAAGAGAACGAGCCAACCTAAGGCGCCGCAAGTTTCGCTTCCGCCATTATTCACATACTTACATTTCCTCCTTCACTGTCTCCACTAAACCCGGCTTGCGAAGTTGTAGATGTCCGAAAGATAATTACTGATGATGTTACATCCTAGACTACGAAACGAAGATGCGTATAAAGGATTCATCTCCTATCAACATAGTGTCTTGTCCATGCTGCGTTCATTTAAGAATTACCATCGTTAGCAACCCCATTCCCATTCCTGCCCTTTTTACGTAACTCCGTCAACCCTGCCACTGAGCATACGGGCTCAACTGCTTGTCCCTCATTTTCGAATTCGTTTGGTTAGCTGGACATTGGTCGTTTGTTCCTTGCCCAGGCTCGCAATCTTGTTATCCAGGACGTCCAATCTTTGCGACGTGATTTCCGCTGTTTCAGTCTGTGATTTCTTCAATTGTGCCAGGTAATGTGTCAGCTATTTGATTGTGTTCTTCAACTCGGCTACTACTATGTGGGCTACCTTGCGAACCCGTCTACTCGTTTGTCTGCTATGTGCCCCACCGTCTATTGCAACATGTTCTTATCTTCCAGTCCAGCATTCTGTAGTGTATGTTGGATGACTTCGCAGATCTCTCCTTCGACCGGATCGTCATCCGTAGCCTCTTTCACAGCGTCAGCGATGCCCGTGTCCAACTGTGTAAGGATCTCGTTTTGTGTGTTTGTGATATGTGCAGACAGCCGCTCCGGATTTTGTTCAACTGCTGTGGTAGAAGTCTTTGAATACATTCCTCCGGCGCTTCGGGGAAGGAGTTGGTGAGAAAACAGTGTTCGCGAAGTACGAGTCATCCAATCCCCAGAATGCCATTCAAAGCCGCCACCAGCGCGGTCGATGACTTGCCAAGGCGTACAGGGTCCGCAAGAAAAAAAACGAAACAATTAGAAGCAAGCAGCAGGGACAAGAGGACGTTTAAAAAGCCGGTGTGCCCACCCTCGTCACAACCACGAACTGCCGCCGTACGCATCCTCCTTTCGATGGCGGATGCATACGCCGACGGCCGCCCTGTAGTCTTTGATCGTCGAGATCAGCGTCTTGATATCCCTACTGTACAGTCACATCCCTTGCGGTCTCGGATAAAGGAGAAATCGCATAGGCGTCTAGCCCGTCGGTGTCGAACACGTTCTTCCGAAGATGTCCTTATCGTACAAGTCGGGGCCCAGCGTCTTGTCTAACACAATGCAGGAAGGGTCGTAACATAATGTGGGAAAGATTCAGCATGGACCAGCGCAGACACTTTGCAGCCATTCGTTATGGTGACAACAAGCCTACAATGCTTCATCACACCACCGCCACAATTATCAACAACATCAACAGCAGCATTAACACCGATGTTCTCGTAAGCTATTCCTCGCTTCCAATAATCACTACACACCTCTGGTCACCAGTATAAGCTCCTAATCATGTCCGGATAGTCTAGCTAACCATTAATACATAAAAGCGGATAACTTCGACGGACTGGGACTTGAATCTACAATGCCCCCAGGACGTCCGCCTGCGCTGGCGCGGGTATATAATGCATACATACCGCAAGCACAGAGACGTGGTTGCCTTGGTTATTGAAACCGCACACGCGGCTCCAATATCAATATCGATATTAGATATCCTGGCCCGACTTGAGGTAGTGGGCCGCCAACACCACGACCAAGGCCATACGGAAACATGTCTGTGGTACCATCCGGCACCATGACATATTTGAATCCTGGTGGTGTAGGTACCGGCGGGAGGCCACCACCAAAGCCACCGCGACCACCAAGGCCACCACGATCACGACCACCACGACCACTACATTTATGACTTCCAACGGGTCATGGCCGCATATTCTGTCAGCATTCTTGGGATTCGTTCGGCGTCCTAAGAATAACTCCCGACCTCCAATCGTCTATGTCAAGGTCGATGAATGGGCTTGCCGAACCACCAACAGGATGCTGAACAGAGTCTTAACGGCGTTGACGTGCGAGAAGTATCTCATACGTATTATTATGTGCCGGTGTTCGTTGAACGGACCAATGAGTACAGACAGATAACGGGGGATCTGCAAAGTAGCGAAGCCTGCTCGCCCTCGGGCGTCGAAGCGAATCAAGTCCGCTACGGACATAGTCCGGCGTAACGGGACAGAACAAGATGAAGAACTGGAACAGCAATCCGAACCAGGCGCAGATTCCTTTGTCGATCCCAATGGTCGACAAATCAACGCGTTGACATTTCTAAAGGGGGACGCCTTCATGGATTATCTGAAAAAGGTAAACGACGCCAATATAGATGCACAGATCTGTAGATTAGAGCTATCCACAATCTTGAGGTCTTGGCAGGCCATAGGTGAGGGAAAGCTCTGTCTTACGGTGGAATCTATTTGGAGGGTGTCAGGCTTTATACTTTGGTGTCGGGTTTCTCTCTGCATCAATTTCCCTTGTCCGCTCATTATCGTGGATGAAGATGAAGAGGCGTAGCATTTCCGGGAGTTGCTTCTGTTGATCCTTAAACCGCATTTCTCTAAATTGGACGCCGGCATAGGCCTTGAGGGATAGGAGGTGGTTCGAATACTTCGATAGGAGCGGCCCTAAATAATAGAGCGGGCTGCCGGGAGAGTTACCATACGGGGCCCGATTGCTTGACCATAGATACGGACAGCCATAAACCATGACATGCCTGTTCTAGGTCCTCGTATAATCTTCTTATAGCGGGAGTTTATACGGAATGCCTCCTGGATAATTAGTGTTAACTTATAGTCTCCCCCTTTTAAACAGTATACTCCCCTTCGCCGGCTACTTGGTGTGAGATCAGTCACGCCCAGCTTCCTAGCCATCTACGTGCGGCGGTCCATGTCTATGATCATTGCCTGCTGCCATGTTTCTATAAGGTGCTGTCGTCGCCGCCGCTATTGTTGCCGGTGGCGGCCTATTTGGCAAGCCGCACGAGTGTCTTTCCTGTCCTATATATCATATGTTAAAAACCCAACAGGAGAAGCACACAAAGGCAACTTACGGCGAAGTTAGCCAGCGGTTACTGAGCCACCGCCTACTTTACAAGATCATCCTCCCTTTAGGAGCCTCCACAATGTGCTACGAGAGGGCTTAGATTTGATAAAAAGGTCGGTGTTAAAGCATATGCCTAACGTCGTCGACGGAGGAAGGGGCGGCGATAGGTGGTACGAACCCTCTGATGTTACGTCCGGCTCAGCGAAGTTACGAGAACGTAACCTAGCGGAAATTATCCTGCACCGAGATGGAGGGAGGGGAGGCAACAGATAGTCTGAACCCTTTGACACCGTTGGCGGAGGGAGGGCGGCGACGGGTGTCTAAATCCACTGACGGAAAGCCGCCAGGGATTCTGAAACGGTTACTATACATAAACATTAGCAGTGGTCTAGACCATCCAACGTTGTCCTGTGGGCACGAGCGTTTCGTTTAGAGAGGTTGATACATGCTGGATTGGAAGATCGGCTTCTTGATAATAATAGGGAACCACGGTCGGCTTTGTACACACTCCTGCTCGATACCTCTGGTTGCTCCGTGTTAAAACATATAGCTTCCCTCCTAGCACCTTATCAAACATCCCCATTACACCAACCCCAAGCTACCTACCAAGTCCGAACAAGCAAAGCCACATGGACGTAGAATCAAACTAAGTCACGATATCGCTACCAGTAAGCACGTACGCAAGACCGCCTCAATCAACGACTGTATTCGTTTCACAACGAACGTTCGCACTCCTCTCTTCGCAATACTACGATCTAGATAATACATTCTTCGCTTATCCTCCCCTCTCCTCTGCTCTCCTCACCATGCATTACCCTCCTCAATCCTCTCAAGATCCACACACCGACAATCAAATTATCTCTTGTCAATTAAGTCACCATTAACGTCGTCATAATAACACGAAACGATCGGGTCAATAGCCAAAAGCTATGCCATGACCACATTTTCCAGAGTTGTTATGGTCCAGCTAGCTAGAAACCGATATCGATGGAGGGAAAGAAGTAAAAGAACGATGGGGGGAATCGAAAAGAACGCAGTAAAAGAACTCCGAAAACTCCAATCGTGAATTTGACTAGTAATGCTAAACGTCGTCGAGTAGTAAAAATGGTGGTATCACGCAATCTTGTTTATCTTCCGACATGTCTTGTTTTCGAAAGTTGTTCTAGTGGTATCATCAATAGCTGAAAAGTTTCAAGACAAGAACGAAGAGGTATATGAGCCGCATCAAGGCTCGGCTGGCGAATCCTGGGCGAACGGCATGTGCTATAAACAGATCAAAACGGCAGATGCGAATAAAGAAGTGCGTTGTGGTGTGACTGGTGGGATGGGTTGACCCTGATCATGTTCACCCGCGTGTCCGTTTACTATGGCCCCATGTACCGTCCCTAGCGGCGGGTTGCTGGTGGCGGTGTTCCAGGGGCACTTGTTCCTTCCATGTTGCCCGTCAACTCAGCAACACGGGCTTTGATACGGGCCACGCGGGATTCGATGGCTACAAAATGTCAGTTCGGGATCAGGAATCAAGGCGGTATCGAATAGACTCGATCGACTTACTCTCTTCACCACTGGTTTCGTCATCTCCATCTGTGGTCTTGCTGTACCCACCACCACTCTGCTCCTCACTCTGACGCGTGGCAGCTCGTTCAGCGGCATTTCTCCGGATGGCAGCCCACCGATCTTGTGTGGCTACTATTGGTGATGGCGCTGCATCTCCTCCATGTTCCTGCCCGGGACTGTTGGGGTGGCGTGCAATGGGCGGGGGCACGGCATCATCATCATCGCTTTCGAGATCTGGAGGCACAAACGCCGGCTGATCTGTCAACGGACCTTGATCGAACCGTGCGAACTCATCGCGAGCTTCATTGGCATCACCTGTGTTGATGCGCGAAATGTCGTCATCGGCGGGGTCATAAGTAGGCTCTTGTCTCACCGCGGGAGTCGAGAGCTGGGTAGGTGTCTTATCATCATCGACTGTACGTACCGGAGATGTCTCGCGGATAGATTCGCTGACTTTCGGCTCAGGACGGGGTGTCTCGGGTAGCGGAGATTCAACACGACTAGACCCGGCTGCCGAGAAGTTATTCGCATCGGTAGCAGCATTGTCGGGAACCTTGGACTGCCTATTCTTGTTGCGTCCAAACAGTCTTCTAAAGCCACCACCAGTCTTCTTCTCCTGCTTGTGGAGCTTCTTAAGCTTTTTACTCTCGGGACTACTACTACTACCGGGCTCGGGTGAGGCCATTGCCTGGCGGACCATTTCTAAGCTGTCTTCTTCACGTGGCAGGGGAGGTAACGGCGAGTTACGACCAACTGGGACAGGACGCTCGGCGGGGTGGATGTCTTCGAGGTTCTTCTGTGGAACGGCCGGTGCTTCTTCCTTCTCAGGCGTAGGCGACTGCACTCTAGGAGACTGGGGTGATAGAGGCTTCTCGGGAACTTCTGGCTTGTAGCCATTTAAATTGGACGTGCTGCCGTTTGTCTCACCCGTTCCGTTCAGTTGTCCGAGGCCACGTCCGGCATTCATATTGCCGAGATACGCCTCCCGGATAGCATCCTTGTCATATTTGTTAGCCCACTTCAAGGCCGGAGAAGCCTCCTTCATTATGACTGGCTGTAGAGTTAGAACGCTGTTAGTTCGGTCTCCCAATAGCCCTGTATCGGTCCGTCCACGTCGCTCGGGCAAGTCTTCCCGCTGCTGCTGCTGTTGTCGTGCACTTAGTTGCTGTGCAGCAGCCTGAATCTTGGCCTGTTGATCCGGACCGATGCTGGTCTTGCTGAGCATGCTTCCAGCAGTACCACTCGGCTTCAGTCGATCGCCTCGGTCAAAAGCACCTTTACTAGTTGACTTGCTGCGCGAAACGCCGCTTCTACCACGTCTTGTCCAGCTGAAGAAACCCTTTTTCTCCGCTATGTAGGCGCCTTCATCAGGCTCGGGTGCAGCTCCCTTGACCATCTCTTCCATGACCAGCCATTTCCCGGAACGAACGGCCGTCTCGACCACTGCACATCTGCCGAACGCAGATTTTCGGTCCGCCGTCTCCTCTGGGGCCAGACTGCTCATCCATACCCACCAGAAAGCCTCGTCGAGATCAAATCGAGTGATGCTGGCCAGCTCGCCCGGCTCGAGGTGTTGTTGCGTCTCGAGTCGAGGTCGATGGGATTGCGAACTCCGCTGTCGAACGTTTGTCTCAATGGGCGGGAGAACCTTATCCGGTGGCAGTAGCATGTTCGAGTTTCCCGAGTCATCAACAAAGCCCGAAGACAAGAAGTCGGCCCACGAAGGAGTCGTCGGTCTTCCCAGGTTCATGCCAGACGCCGGTGTCTTTCGTAATCCTTGGGAGTGCGGGAGATCAATTTTGACAAAGTCGTCTTCCTCATCTACCTCTTCCAAGCTACCGCCAAATCCAATGTCTTCGAATCGTGACCATGACGCATCGCGCAAGCCGGTGGAATGCTTGGAACTGGATACGTGCGACTGATTCGCTAGCGAGATCGCCTTAAGAACTCTGCGGCACTCCTCAGTCAGGGCCGCCACCGGGTCTTCATACTCGGAAAACTCTTGCAGAGGCCTGTCGTCTTCACGATATTGGAAGTGGTTCGCGCGGCGTAGCAAAGCAAAAGGCGTCGGGGATACGGTGTCGACAATCATGACTACCTTGTAAGTGGACGACAGCATTAGCGAGGGCGTGTGTGGAGGGTATTCGGTTTCCTGCAGTAGCTTCTGCAAGGACATGGGTAGCAGTGAGATAGCGGCGCTCTTGGGCTGCTGAGGAGATAGCGATCGGAGATAGGCGAAGAAAAGGTGGCTGGTGGCATCCGCAGCGCTGCAAGGTACCCATCAGTCAGTCAAATACTCGGACCGTCATGCGAGATGTAACGATCACGTAAATGTAGGGTGATTGCCGCCGTACCTTGACCAGATCTTGTACCCTCCTTCAAATCCATTACCCGTGTCCTTGTGTTCAAAGGCCCACCATGCTGCCATCCGCGAAAGTTTCCGACCACCAAAACCATTCGCCTTTCCATGCGCTGCGATTGCAGATAGCAGGTCGAAGTAGTCGAAGACAATCCTAGACCGGGCCTCGTTCTCGACACTGAGGGGAATGAAGGTCGAGAAAGAATCCCGAGCCATGTTCGAGTCTATAGTAGCGTTCAGTCATCAGCGGGTTGATCCCCTATTTCGATATGCAATGTGACTATACCTTGTTCTCCGACCTTGAACAGCTCGTAGGCATCCCAACCAACTAGACCACCAGGGATCCTACTCCAACACCACTTGAGGACATCTGATATGACCTAACAGCAGCGACAACCGGATCAGTACAACGATCAAGCGCCATCGCGGTAATAGACACCACATACCATGGGCTCTGTCATGCGCAACTCGTGCGAAAGGGCCTCCCCATGCAAGTTATGGGTGTCATCGAAAAAGCGGCGAATGAAAGCGCGCACAGCACTGGGGTCTGAGGTTGGGCGAAAGGGTAAAAGGAGAAATGGAAGATCGAGGGCTGGTCATTTCCACCACGATTAGCTCGCTGTACTGCATGTAGCTCATGAACACGTAGGCCACGGTCGATTTGACCAAGTCAAATAAGTCATTTACCTCGTGATTTCAGCTCAACAGTGCATCGATGAATCAAGTCTTGCACCTCCTCTGGCTCGACCGAGGTGCGCACATAGGCATCGTCCCAACGTGGCTTGCCGGATAATTGGGGGGTCGATTCGGCGGCCCCATTCTTCTTGGACCTGAGCTTGCCATCCTTGCCCCGTATCCGGGAGAATAGGCTAGGCATTTTGAAGGCGATTGGCAGGTCGAGGATAGAAAATCGAAGTTTCCAGATGAGCACCATACAGACATAGACCCAGCGGTGTGTCGGTAGTATCGATGGTATCGGTGCACGGAACCCAATTGAGTGAGGGTTGTTTGCTTCGGGCGGCGGGGGGAATGAGCCTGAGATTAAGTGTATTACGTCGTTTGAGAAATTGGGAAGGGGAGAAGAAAAAAGAGAAGAGGTCAGTTGGCGTTGCGCGACAACTCAGAGGTGGTGGGGGGTACCCTGGTTGGATATCAGATTGTAATAATATCCGATTTGTACGGGCGTCAATGCACGTCGAGCTGGCCGGACAAGGGTGAGGAGCCACTGGACTGACGGAGCGAGGGAGTGAGGGATACACTACGCTACACTATGAGTTGGCAACAATCGGTCGATTCGTTGATTTGCCTGCTGAGCAGGGGACCCGGGGACTGGGAACGGGCTTGTGGAATGGTTCGTTCGCTCGCTTGCTCGCTCGTTCGCTTGCCCGTTTGCTCGCACCCTGACAGCAGCCTGGCAGTCGATTGGTGGTTGCGGCGTGGGTAGAGTAGAAAGGAGAAAGGGAGCCGGAGCTGGTGCAGCGAAAGGAAAATAACGATGAATGGGGAGATAATAGCTGCTAACGAGACGATCCTGGATGAACTTTGGCGTGGATGAATGTGGGTGTTGGTATGGCGTGTGCTTGTGCGTGTGCGCGCGTGCACGTCACCACCAACTTGGACGTTAGAATAATCAATCCGGGTGGACTTATCGATTGATTTAAAAGAGCATGCGTATGTACTGTTATAAGCAGTAAACTATTAGACCAAAGTTGGCCAACCGATGTATCAAGATTCAAACGAGAGAACCGATAACGAACGTTCGGAGAGGGATGGGGTAGTTCTAGCGTACATAGTAGGTAGTAAGGTAGGTTAGATAATGTGAGAGAGAGAAAGGATTGGCACAACGGGTGAATTAGTAAGGTTGGCAAACAAGGAAAGAGCGGGGAGTCAGGGGTTAGGTACAGTACACCATGATAATTGATCAAGGGCGCAATAGAGATATTCAAACACTTGTAGCGCAGCGTGTTACTATAAGAGAGAGCTGCTAAAGGTTCTATTAAGGTAGGTAGATAGCAACTGTACACCAAACAACGACTTCAACCTCATTATTTCCACTTTTTATCTTCAGAGTGTCCACTGATTATATCCTGTTTCTGTGGTAGGTAATTTTTGTATATGGGGAACCGTTAATGAGTACTACAGTATGTACATTAGTCCAGTTTATAACACGCATGTAGGTACTACATGGTATGTACACACGCCTACCCTTACGGGTGGTAGTGTACATGAGGTACTTGTCTAAGTATGTAGTATACATGGTGGCGGTACTGCTAAGGTGGCAGTAGTAGATCCATGCAGTTGGTGCAGCCGGTGGAGAATCCCCCAAGTCTGGTTTTGTTGCGCCGGTAAATCTCATTAGCTCCCGGTCATAGGCTGACTGGAAATTACAGGACGGAACCGGCGATACTCCTAATCGTAGTCCAATGCTAGGCTGTTTAGACTACTGTGTTCTTAAAACTTAGCTATAATATCTTGAATTCTTTATTCTTTTGCGAAGAGACCTCGAGTATACGTATACCATATTGTCCAGTGTAGACGTCATTGTCCGGATTACCTAAGTATATATATCACGAATACGTATATGCACATACGCACTACAGCCAGCTGAACCTGTCTGGAGACGCCTCGACCAGTCAATATGGAGACACAACATACGAATGCTGCCCCTGTCACCATGGTCTCGCTGTGTACTCAGTAGTGTAGGATGATGATTGCTTCTGGAACAAGGTTCGAGAAGCAAAACCATGCATGTACACTACTTACATACCCGACCGACAGCTGCGATTTCGTATACTTGGAGCGACGTCAAGCCTCCATCGATCACAAGGCATATCCCCATGAAGCTCGGAGAGAATCGTATCAGCCGCACAAGTGTCCGCATGTGGCTTCGTGAGGACTGATCAGCGTTGTAGAATACAACCTACCCTTTCGATAAGAGTAACAGTCCATTCAATCGCTTTACCTCTTTCAACCCATCATATATGGCGAGGTCTCTTTTCTCCGGATCGGTGGTACCCCGACTAATATGGTACCTTACCACCAGTTTAACTTCTCATTGTCGATGCTCGACAGTCAACAGAACTGTTCGTGGGCGAATACACTCGGTAGGCAAGTTTGCTACTTGAACCAGCCAACACGACGAATGTCTGTCTGTCTGTCTGTCAGATAATCAGTCCAATACCATCGCAAAAACATCTTCATGACTTGGCACCTGTAATACCGACCACCTACTGCTATTAAGTTGCACCACAACACAACCCGTTCGGAATCACATAGCTCTTCGAATGCATGCCAAGACGGCGCCCCCTTTTTCTCGTGGCCCGATGTCTACACATTTCACGTATTCCCACCCACTCATGATACCAGTTGGGACGCCGACCCTGCATGAACAATGTCGAGGTACAGCTCATCAAACCCGCAGCCAATGAATCATCCCGACCGGGCATTCCCGCGCCATCACCATTTAACGGGGACTATGCGTCTGGTCATTCGCCATCGACCCCAGATCGCTGCCATACACACCTACACCATGGAAAAAACCAAATGTCAGCCTGCGCCGTTTATTAGTCGCATGTCGTCTCCAAAATTCTCGACGCGTCTTTTTCGCGTTTCCCCTCTCGTTATTTTCTTGTGGCAGTTGATGCGGCGAAGTAATACGCTTCAGAAAAGAGCATCTATCCGTCCATCTGGTCAATCTATACGGGTATTCATTCCATCTACCGGCGTCGTGCTCCCTGCGGTCCGACAATGCAACGCCAGCTTCTGCAGTGCGGCCGAATGGCTTAATCGCGGAGTATACACAGCCACACGTACATAGTATGTATTAGTATACTGTACACTTCACTGGATATGTGCACTATGTGCCTACTGTATGCACCCACATGCAGGTAAGGTAGGTACATATATACTACTTTTCGGGGCCAATCCCAAAAGATGAACTTGACGGTAATGCAGCCCTCCAGGCTTGCTTACGTGTACCTACTTTTCACGCGAAAGGTGGTGGATCTTCCCTCTCGGTTGGGTATCTCCACATTCCCGAAAAGGCAGGCTTTCCATATCGGACGCGACAAGGAAGGGCATGCATTCAGAACCAATATCCGTTAACTGCCCGCAGATACAGTACAGTACAGTACTACAGAACAGATATCTTATTTGCAGCGGAAAATACGAACAACGATACAAGGTATCGATTGAGCCAGAAAAACATACTGACTTTCGGACCAACGAACAAATACGCCACCTCATCATCTAATGTCCCCCAAGACAAACCAATCTAGACCGTCCCCCTATCGCGCAAAAGCTAGCCCATCTCACAACCAAAGAGGATTAGGTACCCAGCGAGGTACCGCTGCGGGGAAATACTACACGAGAAACGCGAATACGTAATCCGTGTGCGACGTCGATGTTTTACAGCATTCAGTATGTGATATGTGATCTGTGCGTTTACAACATCTACCCCATCAATCGTAGGGACTGGCTGGGCAAGCGAGCCGGCTATTAGGTAGGAGAAGAAAACATCTCGCCAAGTAAGCAATCCAGAGGCACTATAGGCAAGCAAATCTCTCAGTACGCAAGCAGACCAGTTGAAAAGCAGGTAAATCGACAGGTAGATAGGTAGACAGAAGCAGTCAACCAAGAAGCGCGAGTCATTAAGCGCCCAGCAACATGTTGAATGCGAGTGTGAATACGTATATACCCATCACCATCACCATCACCATCACCATCACCACAAAAGAATCAATCTAGACCGTCAGAAGGGCAAATCAAACCCAAGACAGCCTCATCTCTATATTTCCGTATTGGTATTAATCCCCTAGGTCAAACTAGAAGGCGTACTCTTAGTATACATTTAGCTAGACGACCCTCTCACAACAAGTCATTAGTAGTTACTATCTACAGTCCACCCAACATTTTATAGAGTGAGTATACATTGCCCGACTCCAATATAGGGACGGAGTAGGCATATACATATAATCCAGCCATTCCCTTCAAATCAGCAAAACCAAACGCCAGCCAATCCCAGAGCAACATGTCATTCAATCCGCGCCATCTGTTCTCCCTTCACCCTGCTTCTAAAGGACCTCGCTCTTCTCTTTGGCACCCTCGACCTCACCGACGGCAACAACAGGGGTAGCCCCGTCTCCCTCCGTCTTTTCCTTGCCCGCCTTCTTCTCCGCCTCCTCAGCTACCGAGGTAGTAGGTGTCCCATCCGGGTTCAGATTCCAATCAATCTCACCGTGGGCTCCATACCTCTTATTCAACCACTCATTCGTCTTCCTAAAGTGCCCACAATCAAAGAATCCACGCGATGCACTCAGCGGGGAGGGATGTACACTCTTCAGCACGAGATGTCTCTTCGTATCGACTTTGGCAACTCTGTCACCCGCCGGCTTGCCCCAGGCGAGGAACACGACCCCGCGTGTGCGTTTCTGCGCTACAAGGTCAATGACCTTCTGCGTGAGTGCTTCCCAGCCGCGCTTCTGGTGCGAGTTTGCCGAATGGGCGCGCACCGTGAGGCACGTGTTGAGCATGAGGACGCCGCGCTCGGCCCAGGGAGTGAGGAGGCCGCCGTTTTTAGGTGGCGGGACGAAGGATGGGTAGTCCTTCTTCAAGGCCGTGTACATGTTTTTGAGAGACGGCGGCGCGGGCGTGGGAGGACGCACAGAGAAGCACAGTCCGTGCGCCTGGTTGTGGTTGTGGTAGGGGTCTTGGCCTAGAATCACGCACTTTACTGTGTGAAAGGGGGTGTGGCGGGACCTGTGTGATGGAGCGGTTAGCAATTGATCATCCCATGTCCGTGGAGAGCGGGCGGTGTGTGCGTGATGGACAGATGACAGTAGAATACCAGCAATGGGAGAAACCAGGATACACAAGACAAGCTGGAAAGCAAAAACACATAGAACATACCAAGAATAAACATCCTCACTGGGCGGGAAGACATTCTGACCCGAGCGGACCTCTGCCTCGATGAACTTCTTGAGGGCAATGAACTCAGGCTTGACAATCTCGTCTTTGAGTAGGGCCAGCCAGCTAGGGTCGAGGGTATTGATCTCGAGTGCGAGATGTTTCTTCTGTTCGGGAGTTAGAGTGGCGACCCAAGCCGCCTTATCGAATTTCGAGGCCGGGTTTGATGACGATGGGGCCGCAGATGACGTGGGCGATCCGGAGGAAGACGAAGGGGTGGTCTTAGGAGGCCCGAAGAACGAGGTGATGCTCCCGTTCGTTTTGGTCTTCTTGCTCGCGTCGGCGGCGGCCGAGTCGCCTTTGCGTTTTAGGGAGGACATTTCGTGGGCTTGAGTATGCGTGTGCGTATGCGAATGTCTTTGCGTATAGGTGTACAGACAACGCCTAAAAGCCGTTCGACTCGAGCCGTGTCCCGCAGAATAAAGCGTAGCGAAAACCCGAGATGTGCAATTCTGCAATACAGCAAGGCAAACTCTTTCACCCCGAACCTCAAATGAACGCACAGGTGCAGAGTGCGGTAAGGTGGTATGACGTAGATAGGGGCGAAGTAGCGTTGCAGTGAGACTCTTGGACGGAATTTTGGAAGAAATCGTGGTGTAGAGTACCCAAATCAACTGTATAAGCGGTAAAAGGGTATCAATTGAACAGAATCAAAACCAATTGAAATAAAGTCGGTGAGTCCCGAATTTATAGGTAGGTGGCGGTGTCATGCAGAGAGAGATACAGGGTCCAAGAGTGAAGGATGCCGATAAGCTAGATGGTATTTTGGTTCGCGTTTGTAAGGCGCGTCTCGCGTTCGGCAGGCACTTTACCGGGATGCACGTACTTTACGCGAGCTCATGTGGCACGTGCAGATGACAGCTGAGTTTTTAGTGAGGTCCGGGTCCTGTCCCGGGGGTCCGTGACTTAGGTAACCCATCAGCTCTCTCTTGGCTTCTGGGGGTGAGCATTACTAACCGTACGACTACAGGGAACACTGGATCAAGACATCATGTCATGAAAGCTACACTACATCCTAGATAGGTAGCTATAATGAATAATAAAATTTCAGACATCTCTAAGAACCTTCAAGCGCTATATTTCATCACAAACATTTATATTACGTAGGAGGTGTGCAATCGTACAATACATACAATACTCAACTCCATGCCAAACGATCCCCAACTCGGCCGCACACTCTACTACATCTAAAACCATCGTAGTGTGATTTTTTCTTCTTGCCTCTCAAAGCCCCTTCTATAAAGTGACCCTCTAGAATGCTGCTCGGGTAAGAAACCGTACAGTACTGTGCCGCCCTTTTTCCCTGTCCGGTCTGGTCCGGTCCAGGCCAGTCCAATGTATATGCGGTCCCTAATGTATCGCGGAAACAAGGTATCATGAAACAAAAAACGCCAAAGCCAAAGCTAATGCCGGCCAAATGCAAAAAAGACGGAGTCGAGTGAAGATGTGTTTGTACGTCAGATCCTCCTCGTCCTCTTTCTTCGTCCCTGCCTCGGTACCTCGTCGTCAACCTCACGGTTCATCATTTCGCGCTCCCAGCAATTTCATCTCGTGCCGCTCGTTCATGCTCCGGAACACCTTCTTGCCCACTTCATAACTACTGATCATGATAGCACAAGCCGGCGCCACCTTGAGAGTTCGAGGGATCCACCCGGTCCACAGTCCAGCCACGCCTTCGGTCCTAAAGATGTGCCAGAGGAGTCGTGCCATGTTGCCTTCTTCGGGGGCCATGGCCTGCCCTGCCGAGGCTGCCGCCTTCCTGGCCGAATCCTGGTACACCTGTGTCCTCGTCTTACCGACGTCAAAAGGCATCGTGATCATAGACGCAGCAGCGCCCGACAAGGCACCCGCTGTGAAACTGTCCACCAGGACGGCTGTATGGTTCTCCTCGCTCTGCGACCTGGCCCTCTCCCTCGAGCGGAAACCAGGATCCCGTGACAACGAACGGCCGCGACGCTCCTCGCGCATGTCGGTCAACCTGTTCCGGATCGTCTCGTATCCCAGCCAGTACAAACCCGAGAAGGGCACGTCGCGCCACAGGTGAAGGGTGATGCCTCGCCAGAGTGAACGGTAGCCGTTCTCTGCAACCATCTCGCGGATTCCCTTGAACGTGTCCTTGATGTGGCTTGTGGCCGAAGAGCCGGAAGAAGCCTGGAGCCGCGTCTTGAAGAGTTCGACGGGGCTGACGGCAGCCACGGCCAAAATACGCGCCGTAGAACCCGCTGTGACAGCCTTATAATCGTCCCTGGCAAGCCTACTTATGGGGCTCTTCTTGTTGAATCGCAACCAATCGTAGCCCGTAAAGTAGATGATGTTGGCGGGAATGGCCATGAGCAGTGTCGGCGACAAGCCCCTCCATAGCGTAGTGAATCCCTCGTTGCGCGCAATCTTGCGCATGCCGTCAAATGTCGATGTGAAGGTGCGCTTCTGCGCCTCCTCGACGGCGCACTCGCCTACGCCTGCGCCCGCGGTCAATCCTTCCAGTCTCGGACCAGCGACGCAGGTTTCCATGTTGTTATTCATGAAGAACACTTCGCGGCAGCAAGATGTTATCCCGAGGTTCGCCGGTCGGAAACCATTGGACGATGAGATGGCGAGTCTCCGGAAGTCTGGGGTGATGTCGGCGGCGGCAGAGGCGGCGGAGGCGGAGGCGGCAGGTTGGGGCGTCGAACCTTGGGATTGTAATCGAACACGTACTACATCGAGAGGAGTGACTGTAAATTCGATACGAGTTAGTATGCGCTTCCACGTGTTCGACAGTTGGAGAACCAGAACCAGCAGAAGGAGCAGAAGCAGAGGGTGGCAAACATACCGAGAAGAGAGGTCAGAAGACTACCGGTGATGGCAGAGGTCATCTTCTGTCCAGCTGTGATGTCCATGCCGTCGGTATTGGCATGGTCGTTTGATGAGGAAACCATGGTCGACCCAGCGAAAGCATCTTCAGCACCGGGTAATCTGTCGTGGTTCTGCTGGTCGAAGGTGGCGTTGCCGGTCGACATCGTGCTTGCTGTACAGATAGATTTATATACAGTATGTGTAGGTGTTGGCGGGCTGACTCCGGGGTTCCGGAGAACGCCCGTGGGAGAAGAAGCTCGGCGCAGACGTTGTCGCGACCAGAATGCAATTCGTAGGAGGGATGGTCGTAGGTAGTAGAGGAGGAGGAAGAGTTGGGATTATGGTGACGGAGTATAGGAATGAGGAGTAGAGTAGGGTAGCAGTGAGCTTCGGAGGGAGAAATAGATAATGCGGATGTGAGAGATGAGAACGGACGGATAGACTGGGGAAGAGAAGAAGCTTCGGTCTGGTAGGGATCTAAAGCGTCTAAAGCGTCTGCACTAAAGCTAGTAGTGCCTGGTCTAGTGCCGTCGTAAAGCGAAGACTGAAGCAGAGAGGTGTGAAGTGCAGTTGCTCCGTGGTACGGGGGCGACATGCGGCAGCAGGGTTCTCCTACGCTTAGTATCGACGTCAACAGTGACACAGGCCGATCGACATGCTGCCAAATAACAAGTGGTTGTTGGTCTCCCCAAATTAAATCGGCGCTTTAGCCATTCGCTCGTTTGGGATTGTGGTCGGCCGCCGAGCGTCGAAGTGTTTTCTCCGCGTCACTATTATATAATTATCCGCAGTGGAATTATATGTGCTGCAGTGCTGGATTTTTTCTGGGCCATGTGCTCCGACCACCGCTCCGACCGAGGCCGAGCACCTAACTAAGTGCTGCTATCCCTGTCGTGACATCAGAGCCAATCAGAGCGGACGGGCTCTTTCAGACGAGTCTACAGACAAACTGAGGGTAGCCCCCCCCTGCTTACCTGAGGTTAGCGCACGGACGGTACATAAGTTATTGGAGTAGTACTTAGCTACCCGGCTATCTTACATACGTTTAAAAGTTACTTTCGGTGCTAGGGCGGCTACGCCGCGAAAACTACAATTTAGCTATTTTTTTTAAATTCTTTGACCTCCGAGGGGTATACGCTTCGCGCCGACCCCTACTCCGGAAAAAAAGCGAATATGTTATCGTTTTAGTCCGCCGTTCGCCCTATAGGCTCACGAGGCTCGCTATTTAAAATTACCGTAAAAGGTTTAGACTACTAGGTAGGCAAGTCCTTAAGCACGTAACTTAGGTACTAAAGTGGAGTTACCCTTAGGTTAGCAAGGGGGGGTTACCCTCAGTTTGTCTGATTCCTCCTTTCAAACCCCGAAGAAGAGATGCTTAATCTAGATATTTCCACGGTGCCGCACGTTTAATAAGCTCGGAAACAAGCAAAACGAAAGGCTACTGGGCTAATATCCTTCACCCAAGGCCAATTAAGAAGGGATACAGTCGGCGTTGGAAGTCAATTACTTAGGATTGACTCATACCTGCCACCTTTAGATTTAAAGAGTGTCCGTTTATGACACTATCGAAGTCCAGATCTTATCAGATCTGACATGAAGCATTATCGAGTAAGAAAGACTTACTTAGTACGGTACAGCATAGAAATGAAAGAACAGGCAAAGCAAGACGTGGCCTCTCATAAACGTCTACATAATACGTAAACAAACCAGAAGGCTAAGTAGTATCACGATCTCCGGTTTGTTGGTTCGTGCAGTAGGTCCACGGTGCAGGTCCGATAAACCAGTACCAGTTATACCTGGAGACACCAATCACATCTCCAAATCTCCCACAAGCTGACAACATTCGGAGTTAAGACCCGGAGTTGCGCCACACTTTCCGACTAGGTACCTAGGGTAACCTACAGACATCAAGTAGCTCTCATCGGTGTGACTGACTATAGCGTCGCCCTCTCTCATATCCTTACACCTACCTACACGGATTGCAACAACGACAACACTTCATATTCTTGTCTCACAACCCACGACAATTGGCTTTCACTCTCACTTATTTTGCAATATCGAAGTCGTCATCGAGATTGGGGTCGGAATTAAATTGAGATTGACACGTCCTATGTAGATTCCATTACATCATTCTCGGGATACCTTGAGTACATTGACCGTATCTCCGCTTCATACCCACTCATCACTGATAAGCGATCACCATGGAGCAACCACCCGAGCAGATCCAGAGCGAGCTGGAGAGTTTCAGACGGCAGTGGCGAGAAGAAGTCTCATCGCGGACAAAGAAGCCGGCACCGGCACCGGCACCGGCACCATCAATATCAGCATCAGCATCAGCATCAGCATCTACATCTGCATCTACATCAAGGCCAACCCACCGCCCCGGCCTCTCATCAGCATCCAACAGGCCACCCCGGAAGCATGAACCACCCCCCTCACACACCAAGGGGCCAACGTCCGTCGGTAAGATCGGCCAATTAGACGATGACGACGAGGATTACGTGCCGGCGCCCGTCTTCGAAGGCGACGGCCCGTCGTCGGTCCCCAAGAAAGGCGGGCACACATTAGACGAGGAGAAGGCGAGAGAACCCAAGACGGCCCTGGACTTCTACGAACATGCCGTCGAGCGGGAGACGACGGGCAAGCTCGGGGACAGTCTGCAGCTCTACCGCAAGGCCTTCCGCATGGACGACGGGGTGGATCGCAAGTACCGCGACAAGCACTTCGCCGGGCGGTGGGGGAAACCAGCAGCCCAGCAGCAGCAGCAGCAGCAGCAGCAGCAGATCAACCCATCCAATGCCGCCGCGACAGTCCCCAACACCGCCCACCACTCACTAGAAGGCAGTGGCGGCGGCGGCGGCGGTAGCAGCGGCGACGCAGCTGTAATCCCGCTCTCATTCCCGGACCTAATAGCCAGCTTCGCGGGTCTAAAAGTCGAGGGCGCACTGCCAGAATGCGAAGGGGTAGACCCGCCACCGTGTCCGATGGCGGCGCTGCCGGACGAGATCCTCGTGCACATCCTGCGGGACGTGGCGACGGCCGACGTGGGGGACTTCGTGCGGCTGGCGCAGGTCTGCAGACGGCTCGCGTACCTCGTGGCGACCGAGGACCAGATCTGGCGACGCGTCTGTGTCGGGTCCGAGTTCGGGTTCGGGGGCATGCACCGCCACTTCCAGCGGTCCATCACCTGGGAGCCGCTGAGGAGTCTGTCCGAGGCGCTGGCCGAGTCCGCTGATGCTGAGGCAGAGGTAGAAGAAGTAGAAGAGGAGGTATACACCCTCGAAGACCTGCACCGCCGCCGCGCCGCAGCCGCGCACGCCACGACAGTCTCGCTATACAGAAACGTGGCCGCGGGCGGGTACGCGACGTGGCAGGCCATGTTCCGACGGAGACCGCGGGTGCGGTTCAACGGGTGTTACATCAGCACGGTGAACTACATCCGGCCGGGTGTGAACGCGGGGCAGCATCTGACCTGGAACACGCCGGTGCACATCGTGACGTATTACCGATATCTACGCTTATTCCGCGACGGGACGGCCATCAGCCTGACGACGACGGACGAGCCGGCGCACGTCGTGCACCACCTCACGCGGGAGAACGTCCCCTCTCACCGGGGGGGTGCACACCAACACCACCAGCACCAACATCTCCCGCATCTCCCGCAACCTGTAATGTCTTCCGCATTAAAAGGGCGGTGGCGCCTGTCCTCGGCGCGGGACAGCCCTTCCCCAAACCCTACCAATCCTCCCCCCAAGAACTCAGCAGCGCCCCTGACAGAAAGCGAAGAAAGCGACCTCTACATCGAGACCGAGGGCGCAGTGGGTGCGAAATACACATACCGACTCGACCTATCGCTTCAGAGCGCGGGGAGGAAGCAGTCGTCGGCGACGCGGAATAACAAGCTGGTGTGGCGCGGGTTCTGGAGCTACAACCGCTTGACTGACGACTGGGCGCAGTTCACGCTCAAGAACGACAAGCCATTCTTCTTTAGTCGGGTGAAGAGCTATGGTGTTGGCGAGTAGAGTAGGTTGGTGGATAGTGTGGGCGGATCTCCAGCGGTTAGGGCTGGGTGAGCTGGTGAATGGGGGGAGAGAGGGGAGGGTGAAGGTATAGCAAGTAAAGTATGAGTGAGTACCTAAGTAATCTAAATGAATAGACGACTAGGTAAAGAGGTACGTAAACAAATAAGCAACCTAAACAACTAGACAAAGTAGAGAAACTAAACAAGCTCACTACCATCCATACACACACAACAAGGCAAGAAACCAACAATATCTAATCCTCATGGCAGTACGCATCAACAGTTAAGGAATCAACATTATAGACCATGTGTGTTCGCATTTCAGCACCGCCATCTACCCACCGGCGAATCATTGTTCAACTTGCGCCCATGATCCCATAATTACCCTAGAGCTCATGTGTTACCGTAGCACCGATACAGAATCCGAAGAACAAAGACCCACCGCCCTATGATCCCAATCTTGATTCGAGTTCATAGCAGCCGTGGTACAGAACCTTTTAAACAATAAAAGTCATCGCTATACACTACTCGAAACTGAATTCCCGACGCTTGTGATATGCTATTCTGTAGGTTGATACATGAGTACGAAAGTTGACCAACAAGTCTCCATTCCTACCCACGGGCAACCAGATACTCCATACCTACGCACCGTCACGCTAGAGCAACCGGTGCTCAGGGCTTTCTACCGTGCCCACTTTGTTCCTGGAATTTCTCCTATAGTTGAGGGTTGTACGGGGGCATAGGGGTGATGGGGTTGGGAGGAGGCTGTCGCCGACTGGAAAATTGCTGAGACACTTCGGGAATATTACCCTGTTCGAGTGTTTGAGATGGCGGATGACGGGACACATTGCTACTGGGGGCCGGTTGATAGGGGGCTTCCTCCCACGGGAAGATTGTTGACACCCCGCCGCTACGACCATGCTCGGATGTTTGAGGTGACGGATAATGGGATCTCTCGCTACCCACGGCCGGTTGAAGCGCAGAAAGTAGACAAACAAGAGAGTTCCGAGGAGCTGTACCCGGGTGCCCGCTGCTAGTTGCCGGTTGAGATACAGCTGGGCGAACCAGAGGCACGCATGGGATAATAGGGGAGCGTCGAATATTCGGACTCTGATATGTTTGCGCGCCGTTATTCTTTCCTGGAACACCAGTCGTTTGCGAAATTTTATCCTTCTGTAGACCGCCAAGCATTTGCGTGCCTTTATCCTTTTGTAGACGAACCCGACTCTTCCTAACCGTAGCCGGTTGAGGCGCCGAAACTCGATGAGCAGGCAAATTTTGAGGGTCTGAACTAAGGTTCTTTTCTAGACCTTTATCCTCTGATAGACCAATCAAAATTTTGACCATTGCCAGTTGATGTGAATTTTGAAGTCTAGAAGAATGATCAATTTCGCGTTCTTTTTCATAATCCCAGTGACGCCTTGAACTTCGGTCCTTTTCTAGTTCTAGACAGTTCTCATCCAGTCGTTCCATCAAATTCTTGAAGCCGAGTTCAAGAGAATGTTGAAGTTCAAGAAAACGTTGAGGGGTTAAACTTGAGTTCTTTTCTGGGCCTCTTTCCTCTAGTCGATTGATCAAGTTCATGAATCCCTGTTCGACAAGACTATATTTCTTTAAACCCTTTTCCTTTTCTAGGTCAATCGGATTCTTGCTGGTCCCGGCCGGCTGAGATGCTGGAATTGGATGAGAGCGTCTTCGATGCAAATTCGGGTCCGTGTCCAGCCCTTTACCCATTTCTATGCGAAACTGACTCTCCCTGTAGGGCCGATGAGATCTTGGAAACAACTCCCGACAGTGGTTAAGGATAATATCATAGTCAGGGTCGTGAGAACTTTGCATAACATTTTGTGCTTTCTCGGCTTCTTCAGACTCCAAGACTGATTTTCGACCGTTCGAGCTTCGTTGGCATGATTCTTGTTTGCTTGGATCTTTTCTGCTTGGTGATTGTTCTTGTACTGTAGGAACATATCATCAGCATATTAAGATCATGTAGGCTCATGTGGGATATACACTACTGGATAATTCAGAATCTTCAGGGATGGTTATGTAGTATCTCGTCACTTACTGCTTAAAGCCTTGGGCACCCGAGAAGATGTGCCCAGTACTAAGCTGGGGGATATCGGTTCAGATGGACTGGGGTCACGAATGCCCTGTTGAGGCAGGGCCCCATTCTCCTTTTCGTCATCGCTGTCTTGCAACCAGCTGTTGATGTCTTCTGATTCCGGAGACGAGTCGAGTAGAACAGGGTCACTTGTTGAGTCGGAGATACTCAATATTGAAGCTTGCTCT
This sequence comes from Xylaria acuta, assembly GCA_022495125.1. Classification (NCBI taxonomy): domain Eukaryota; kingdom Fungi; phylum Ascomycota; class Sordariomycetes; order Xylariales; family Xylariaceae; genus Xylaria; species Xylaria acuta. The sequence goes on along the minus strand of MU383137.1, from coordinate 233,536 downwards.
GTGGCGGTGCTGGCATCATCATGCTCCTTTGGCCTAGCACTGTTGATTTCGTCTTCTCTAAGGAGATAGTATTCCACAAGAATATCAGCGTTAGCACGAAGCAACATATCGCCAGGTTGGTGGTTCCCCCTGAGCTCGGATGCATTGTCATCTATTTGCTGGTGGCGAATGGACTTCTGACGCAAGGCTTCCAGCTTCTTCTCAGTGTCGCGGGCAATTTCGGCAAGCTCGGTTCGCAGGTCTTCTCTGAAGTTGACTGGTGGTTTCTTAGCTAGCCTCAGCGCCGCTGCGGCCATGGTCGCTCTGGCGCGAATGCAGATGGTTTCCTCGGCCATCTCGACACAACGTACGGTAAAGCGTGAGACTGGGTTATCAACTCTGTTGATGATATTGGCTGTTATAAACGTCTTCTAATCGAGCAAGCAAGCAATGATCAAGAGTGAGTTGAACAGATAATAAACAGGTGGTAAACAGATGATAAACAAAAGCAGCCGTATGTTGGTGTTGGTACCTACCTTACCTAGGTACTTGCCGTACCTGGTAAGCACCTGCAAGTACTTACTTAGGCAGGCTCGGTCTGGGGGCTCAGGATAACGAGAAGGTCTAGGGGTACGTCATACTATCTATGCATCCATTGTACCTTAAACCGCCTTACGCCGAGATTGAGTTTTCTTGACCTGGGGCGTGGTATCAAGAACTCCCGACCGGTTTTGTTCAGTAATCAGGCCAGCCTGGAAGAGGTCATAATACCTTGCCAACGTGCAACCTCACAAACATTAGCCCATCACAATATCCGAGACAACCTTGAAGAGAGGCAAAGGGACGGTCTTTCAAAGCAGGCAGTTACCCTCATCTGCTACTACTTACATAGTCAAGTCAGCTACGATCCCGGTCGATGGTTTTTGGGAGTTCAAATAGGCAAGGACCGAAACAAATGAATTTAATCCCGCGTTATAATAAATTGCCATCCGCTCAACATCAGCTTGACGCCGTTGAAAATATGCATCATTGAGCATCCTGATGTTTGTTGCAGGCTCTTGACTGACCGACGTGATTCGTGTTCTCCCTATGGTATCGTCGGGTCGATGAAGTAAATATGGCTTGGAACGGGGCGAAGAGATCTGATACCGCACCTCTGATGATAGAGAGAAGTTATTTAGTTGTGTATGATGGGTACTGAACACACAGTGCTCGTGACTCCCATAGATTTAGGAAGAAGGTATCGGGCTGGATACCAACAGGTCCACTCCAAGTGCACAAGTAAGGAACACGCGAGGTTTCGTGTAATTATTAAATTCAAGGCTATGGGTGCCACGTCCCTAATGCACAACTGCTCCCACTCAAAGTCCCGCGATTAGCACAGGCAGGACATTGGAAGATCACGGTTTGAGCTGGTCAAATATGTTGCCAAACCCCTACTCGTTACCAACAACAGGTATAAGGTGTCTTGTGGCTGAGACGGACTGACTGCAGTGGTGCCCTAAAAAGGCCGTTAACAAATAGGTGCTGTGAAGGGGGACTAGTCGAGGTAAGTAGGAAGACGTGCATCTCGTTAGTCGGCCTACAATGTCACATACAGGACGTATTCCATTTGCACAGAATCCCTTGACCAGCTGCACATACGCACAATATTTGACAAATCACTCGGCGGCCGGCAGTTGTGATATATAGTCCATACCATTTAGCTAAGTAAACCTGGAACCTACACGTGTACGAGGCGAGAGACACATAACGGCGGATTATGTCTTGCTCGTCAATATTTCGGCGTCTCCCAATCCAAGGGACGACAGACTCGTACCAAGGAACCTAGGTAGAGAAGGGTGGAATGACAAAAATAGGCGCTGTCTTACGTATGCTGCATGCAGGTACGGTCTTTCGTGTAGTGTAGGACTCGGAGTTGTCCCTACCACGTGTAGATGGGGGAACTGTGCCGTGGGGGGGGGGCGGGGATTCCGGACAAGGGGCGAGGGAGTTGCTTTCCATTTCCAGCAACAGGAGGAGGGGCGACTACAGGGGCCCTTCTGAAAGCGGGCTGTTGGTTACCGTATGAGGGACGAAATGTCACCATCATGCTGCAAGTGTCAGGAGAGATCTCTAGTGCCAAGCTCCGTGTCGGCGGATTTGCACAGGGCTAGCTCGATAGCTGGTTACTTGGTCCTAGGTTAGATAAGTACCTATCGCGACATGTGATGGTGGTGTGAATGCCCTGTACGAGGGGAGTTGGAAGCTTGTACGGTACGACTGCCTGTCTAGAGCTGTTATCTCGCATGTAAGTTGAGTATATAGGAGATTAGGTGATAAACTGTATAGGTATTCGCCATATAGTGCCTGGACGAACGACCGGATCCATGTCCGGACGCCAAAAGGAGGGGTAAAAGGATTTAGCGAGCCTCACGGAGGTTCACAGTAGGAGAGCCGTCAAGTCAACCTTGAAGATTTCGAATTCAAGCTGCCGCTTATGCAGCCTCACGTCGTACAGAATTGCGAACTAGCACATGTAGTGGTGCCCAGGTTTATGCCTGTCAGGCACCATCACGTCAACTGCACAGCAATTACTGCCAAAAACATAGAGCGTCTCGGACTTAGAGAACAAGCTTTAATGTTGTGCGATCTGACCGGTACAGTCTTACCAGCGCAAGTTGCAGTATATCTCGACCTCAGCGTAAATAGCGTTGTGTTTGGGGAAATCGGTAGCAATAGTCGACTGGGAGGGCGAGGTCCCTGCTGATAGATCTTGTATAGTTCGATGAATTTGCGAATAAAACATTCGTGCTCAATCTCGCTCCGATACGGGCAGAGCCACAGGCGAAGATGTATTATGCAGCACAACTTTCGATGGACAAACTTGAGTATCCGCAAAAAAACAGATCACACAGGCACTGACTTGTTACATGTGTCCCAGAACTGAATATAGCCCATCACAGGGAATCGATCGATGTCTTGGCAAGACGAACAATAAGTGTGCATGACGACAGGCAGAGATATTCTGTAGAGATGGGCCAATCCCATTTCGGCGTGGGCTTCCCGCAGTAGTTCTTCTGGTGTGAGCTCATTCCAGCCCAATCCTACTGCGAGCTCTGTGAGAGTTGTAAAAGATCGCCGATGTCCGGGAGTAGTGGCGTCTCACGCGGTTATGAAGCTATGATATTGGGTATCGATTGATAAGTGCATGAGTAGGGGTGGGCGATGATTAATATCCGTGGCGGCGTGTGTGCTAGTTAGCTTCCTGTGCTCTTTCCAAAGATGAGTAAACGGGGAGGAGAGGATCGACAATGCTTTTGCTGCAGAGCGATCCAGATACGGCTGTAGCCCAGCGCAGCATAATTAAGGCGGCGATCGACGAGCTGGAAAACTTCGGGTCGCCGGCTGACTGGACGGACTTGAAGACCATCGCATTAGATGATGATGATGTAGGAAGACAGCCCCGGACATCAAACAACCCGCCAACCTCAGCAATACAAGCCACCATATGTCAAAGATGCTCGCGAGATAGTCTCGAGATCTCTGATGCCAAAATAGAGTAATGTCCGAACATTTTGGGGCATGTCGCCAACATCATCCTGACCGGGCCCTCGCCATGGTCGGAAGCTAGGAGGGCGTAGGGACTAAAGTGTAAGTACGTAAATAAGTAAGTAAGTAAGTAGATTGGTCTTGGCTGGCCTCAATGTATGCTATTATCTTGTGTTGGCTAGGTATCAGAAATGGCTCCATACGCGGCGTGAAGTGTGTTTCTTCCCAGATACTGTGCAGTGTCCGCTGGCTGATGGTGTCTTCATATAATTCACATGCCCGGCTGTAGGGCGGGTACCGGGGGATCCCAGGCTTTCAAGGTTGTCGGCAGAAGCTGCCCCGTTCAGGCACGGAACCTTCATTGTACGACGCTGGTCATAGGTAAGCACAGTATGCCCCTGTACGGATTTATAGTGAGATAGCGGCGGTACAGCACCACTAAAGCGAGGTACCGACACCGAAGATGTTAACGCACTTACAGTTAGGTACTGCCTGCATTAGGCGACGTTCCTGGTACCTGGCATTTTAAGGCCAATTGACAATCCGTGATTAAATGTGGGCATGCAGGTAAGCTCTCTTCGCAGGCTAGGTAAGTTGCAAGGATCTGGCAATCTACTGTAAGTATACTACAGTACGGTATCTACTATCCATCCCCCCTCCTTATTGTTCACCTTTCTGCGGCGTATGTCTTTTCTCCAGCATGTTTATGGAATCATGCCGCGATTTCGCTCAACTAACACTTCATGCGCACGGAAATATCACGAAGCGTACCCAAGATGTCGATGATCTTGATTGGGACATTGTGTCTCGAACGGTCTTCTACTTCTATCAGGCGGCCAGATAACAGTCTCTGTGCTGTTGATGCTCAAGTGGGCAAGGTATGCCGATCCCAGTCCGTCGTGCCCAGCTCTCGTCGCCCTTGTCCGCCCTTGTCCGTAATCCTGTCGGCTCCGTCCAATCATGGCCACCTCGCGGGTCTTCTTCAATAGTGTCGTCCCTGGTGCATCTGCCCAGCGCGAGAGCCCCTGGACTGGACCGAACCAGCAAGCTCCTGTCGTTCTCTAGCGGCCCTGTCATCTCTAATCGTCCCTCGTTCTTGTCTGGATATTGCAGTATATATCACCACTCTTATGGTGTGTATTGCTCTATCCTGCTCCCCTTTTAAGTCGTCTGTCGGGCACTTAGCCAGCGTCTCCTTTTTCTCATCCGATCTTTCTTGCTTCTCTGTGACCTTTTTTTAACAACATTGCAACAATCAAAGCTCACGTTAGCCCCGACGACGACTCATTTACATTAAACATTGTACAGCACGTCGGCCGACTTAGCCAAAAGCGTCACACTCGCTCGACGAAACACAAAACCTTGTTCCTCGTGCACGTATATACTGCCTACACTACTGCATACCAGGCATTCGATACTACCTTCATCCCTAGGTTAGGTAACTTTGACGGCCGCTCTAGCGTTGCCCCTCGTATCGACATTGTTTCAGCTTTGAGAAACAACAGCCAAGGCTGCGATCGTCGTTTCGTCGTTCCTCTTCGGTAACGTCCACGGTCCCGGCCACCACCTGAGCCTCGAGCTGGAACTTGACACACCCATCTCCCTTCGAGAGCTCCGCCATGCGCTTTCAGTGCCACCATCCCACTCGGGTCGAGTCGACTTGAGGAACCGTTGCAGAATACCGCACCGCACCGCACCGCACCGCTTTTTCTGCTACCGTACATACCAAAGCTGTTCCGCGAGACCTCGATTATTGGCCCGTTATCAGTTCCCTACGTCGTATCTCTCCGAACCATTGTCTCGGTTACCTACTTCAGCTCCTTGGCACGAAGCCTTGTTGGCCCCCATCCTGTATCTACCGTACCGCGAGATCGCCATTCTTTCACCTCATATCTGGTTCACACTAGGTCCAACGTCGTACTGGCTTCCATTTTCGTAGCGGATAGTTTGGTTAACCTCGGATACGACACCTACGGTGCGGATAGCGGATACGATTGCTTGGATTGACATTGATGGTCGTGGTGGGCAGAGGAGGTCGATAAAAATAAAAGTATCTACACTAGGTGGAGATCACAGGCCCAATATCAAACCTATTACTGCCACACACCGTCATGGCGTTGCCCCTGTCCCTCCATCATGACGAGGACCGCTCTGTCCTGCTCCTCACAGATTCCGAGGACGACGACCTAATGCCTCCCAGTCGGCGGACGCCCGTCGTTGACCCGAAACCATCCACTGAAGCCATGCGCCAGAAGACAAAGGAGGCAGCCGCCAATGTTCCTGTTCACCCCATTCCCGCCATGCAGCCGGCTTTTGCCGAGTCACTCATGGAAGCGACCAACAACGGGGGAAGTACGAAACCGAAGCTGAGGTTTGGCGATGCAAAACAACGGAGGGCACGTCTCCTGGATAGTCCGAAGGGTGCTGGGCTGCATGCCGATCTATGGAGATACCGACCGGGACAGAAGCACCATGAGCTTTGGAAGCTTCTTGCGCAGGTTTCGTTTGGCGTGTACCTACTGTTAAATGGAATCGCAAACAGCAATGAGCAGGTTGTCGACATCCTTCAGCAACATATTGACGAAGTGGACGAGTTTTTGGAGACTACTCTCGAGGACGTCAAGTTAGCCGTCGAAGATATCAATGAAAGAATCGAATTCCTCAAGCTACCCATGGAAAATGTCCAGACTTTCGAGGAGATGTTGGAAGATCGCGACTTTCGCCTGCAGATCGTGACGGGAAATGAGAAGATTGAGCAGATCATCGACAGGACGACGCTCGCTCTCAACGCAACATTTCAAGATGTGGATGAGGGGCTGAAGAGTGTCAAGGAATTCGCCGTTTACCTGGGCAACCAAAAAGACAAGTCTTGGCGCCAACAACGACCAGAGTTTAGTGATATCTACGACGCCATGAAAGGCAATGCACAGGGATGGTATCAGGCATTAATCGACATTCAAGATAGCGCCTCTACGCTGGATAACAACCTCGAAACCCTTGGCGATATTGTGACGGATATGGACCGAAAAGCGGGTGAGGTTAGCCGTAGAACAAGAGTAAGTCGAACGTGATTCTGTGCGATTGGGATGGAGAGGCTTGTACTGACGCCGTTCACTGTAGTTTTCGGTAGCACCCTTCTCCGGACCTGCTGAACAATCAATCTCGAACGGGCACTCAGGGAAGTCAATTATTTCGATGCGGGACCGGCCATCGGCTCCTCACTCTCCTCCCCAAATTTTGGCGCAACCATCCCAACCAGACTCACCGGCTGAAAAGGAGGTAGTTTTCTTTGAAGAAAAGGAGGTTGCGTTTGTGCATCCCGTAAGTTCAAGTTCCACGGCAGACGACGTGAAGCCGGAGCTGCAGGTACCCGATGCGGATGAAGGTGTCTATCTTCTTCAGCCGCGCACGTACACACCTCAGCCACCGGAGCCCCTGCCCTCCCCGATGGTTAAAAGTCCACCAGCGTCTCAATCCCCCGTGTTCCAAGATGTGGCAGCCCGAGATACCCTCATACCGAAACGGACCTCATTGCGGCAGAGAGTATCACTGAAAGGCGGCAATCTACCCGAGGTCATTCAGGTACCGCCGCGAAATATGGGTGAAATGGCATCACCCAGCTTTCAATCATCTCAATACCAGCCATCCCCACTCATCCATCGGGGCCGTGACTCTGAATATGTGTCTGGTCTCGAGGTGCAGCCGTCGCATCCTCCGCCACATCACTTACCGATAGACACTCCAGGTGGCATGTCTGTCCCAAGGCTCACGAATACGATACCGTCACCACGGTCTGACCAACAGCAGTACTTTTACCCTGTGCGAGCCAGTCCGCACTCACCATTGCAGCAACGGCCGCATACATCTGCAACCGCTCGGCCACACACGTCCCACACAACCCATGTACGGGACCAACGGTCGGCGATGGGCATGAGCATGTTAAGCAACGTCACGAATGCCGAGGGTCAAGACGGCAAGAAGTTGAAAAAGAAGAAGAGCGCATTCGGCTGGCTAAAGAAAGCCTTTACGCTGGACGAAGAGGAGAAGGAAGAGTTCCGTGCGAGAAAGCAACAGCAAGCGCTTAATCCCTACTATGAAGCGCGCAGTCCGAAGTTCCTCGACGGGAAACGTCTGCCAGATCCGAGGCGTGGAACCCCAGCCCCTTCTAGTCGCTCAACCTATCGAACATAATAAATAAAAGCGATAATTGGATAATTCGGCTTCTGCGGAGTCACATTGGGGGATCGCATCATCTGAGATGGATCGACAAGATCGACAGGCACACGCCACACTTTGCGGGGGCTACCCACGCTGGGCACCAATGCTCAGCAACTACCCCATCTTGAATGGCCGATTCATAGATTTCCATGGAATCGATTTCGAATAAATCTGGATTTTATCAAGGGATACGATTCAAATCCGCGTTGACGCAGCGATCTAGATCTAGTCGACTGATCATCACTCATTTAGAATGAGATTTAGAGTTGGCCGATACAAGCGGTCTCGAACATGGACGAGTCGGCCTAAAAAGGGGGTGAACAACCACTCCACCACCTACACAACAACCAACCCAAAGGGCTGGCAGCAATATTTCCAGGTCACGAGAAGGCGTTTCCTTCGAAAACGATGATAATTGATTTCGACTCAGCACACGAGACGAATCAACGACTACGATTTTGTAATCATGTACGATATTTATGTTTCATTTTGGATACCGAAAAGGCATAGCGACGCATGATAAAACGGGTTGGCATGGATCATAGCGGACGGATTTTAGAAGACATAACATACCTACCTCTATTAGCAACTAATACAGACTCACGATGAATGATGTCTCTGACTTATCACTCAAGCACACCCTTTTACGCTTTCTCGGTTGTCGGCACACACAATCAAGTCGAGGTTTTGGTTTTGCTCGAATGGCTTGTGACATGGATCCCCGGGCGGGCATTTGGGGACCCATTTAGCGTCCCTGATTGCATACTGTAAGTAGACCCCTCCAGCCTCCGCGAATCCATGCCCGTCATTGGTAGATCTACATGTGGGGTTCCAAATCCCCGGAATGCCAACCAACAACCTAGCGGATGCCCACATGGGTCCGCATAGGTAGGTTACCCTAAGCGCTAGTGTGCAGTTTAGTGTAGTAACCTAGTATACCTCGGCACGCTACCTACCTACCCTTTCCAATTGAGTTTCTTCTCTACTTAAGTACTTTGTTCGTGGCATTTGTACGCGTGACAAGCCAGAGCGAGCGGAGGGACAGGTTAGTGTACATTAGGTATTTTCGTCCACATTTGGGTTTTCATGTTTATCGGGTTTCTGACCCAACTACCTTGATCTGACCTTGTCTGCCAGGGATGTGGCACGGCTCCATTGCGTCCAACTCGTCACAGAATCCAGGATTTCGCTAAGATACACGTAAGCTGGCCGAACTTTCTCACGAGCCCGAACCTAGAAGTCTCAGCCTTGATCTCATCCGTCCCCGGCGAGGCTGACGACGATAACGTTCTGGACCAGCGCGACGCGAATCTCTATCGGACGGATCTCTCCTTTTGCTGTCCGCCGCCCGCTGCCGTCCAGGAGCAACCGCATCCGACCTTGTATATCGATCGGTATCGGGTCGTTGGGACTAACCAAGATATATATACCAACTTCAAAGCCAGCCGCTCCTTTCGGAACCTTCCTCCGCCAAGGTCGTTTGGAATAGCATAAACACCGCGGCACGACGACAAGCTAGCAAGCAAGCAAGCAACCCTAGGAGTTTTCAAGTTTTGCTTGTTTCATAGCATTACTACAATGGCGCGCTTCGCAGCAGCACGCCTGTCGTACCCCTTCGACCCGACACACCGGTTCGAGACGTCGTGGTTGGTGACGCCGAAGACGTTATTCATCATCCGAGCACTGCTGGTTGGTTTTTTTTTTTTTTTTTTTTTTTTTCCTTTCCCCCGCTTTCCCTCCCAAACCCAGAACAAAACCACCACTGACACCTGCACTAGTCGCTCTACGCATTCACAACGCTCCTCTTCAACATCGGATACAACTGCGCGCGTCCGAGCCTGGGCGGGTGCGACACCTCGCGGGACTCGTTCTCGTACTTCACCGTCCTCTCCTACTGGGGGCTGGGCTTCTACTTCCTGGTATCGGCATACCACACCTTCCTATACGCGCGGCGGGGGTACCCGGCCCTCAGCGCCTGGCCGTGCTGGCTGCAGTGGCTGCACAGCGCCTACTACAGCACGGCGACCGTCTTCCCGTTCCTCGTGCTCATCGTGTTCTGGGCCCTGCTCTCCTCCCCCACGACGCTGTCGACGCCGTATTCCGCGTGGAGCAACGTCTCCCAACACATCCTGAACGCGGCGTTCGCGGCGACGGAGATCGTGCTGCCGCGGACGAGCCCCGCGCCGTGGGACCACCTGCCCTTCCTGATCTTCTTGGTGGCGCTGTACCTCGCCCTCGCGTACCTCACGCACGCCACCAAGGGGTTCTACACGTATTCCTTCCTGGACGTGGAGCGGCAGGGCTCGTTGGTCGCCGCGTACGTCTTCGGCATCGCCATAGGCATCTGTGTCCTGTTCGCCGTCGTGCAGGGGCTGATCTGGCTGCGGCGCTGGATCACGGAGGACAAGCTCGGTTATGACGGCGTGCTCGTGCAGAAAGATAGAAAAGGTCCGCAGGAACATGGAAATACAGGTATAGAGGCGGGCGCGGAGAGTGGTCACGTAGAAGGAGGAGGGGCCGATGGTGATAAGGAGGAGGAGCATGAGTTGGGGGCGATAGACCCTGCTGCTGCTCATCCTGCATAGAGTAGATAGAGCGAGACAGTTGTGAAGACGGCGTTGGGGCAGGAGTTTAGGTATGACCTAGCTCGTGATACATACCTACACGAGAGCGTTTGTATAAGAATACTGTATAAGGTAAGTATATGGCATTACTACCGGGTACCTATCCCCAGCATAGATATATATACATACATACTCTTCAGCGTTCATGGCATGCTTGCTTCCAGATTAACAATGTACACGCTCCTAAACAACCCTCCCTGTCTCCGTATTTAGAATATTCATTCATTACATAGGCAGGCACCTTTCTTATGCAAGATCTATCCCACCGACCCACATTGCCCAGCCAGAAACGAGGCAATAGATACCTAGGTACACATCACATTAGCATTTCACGTTGATACCCCGCCTAATCTCCGATTCCCTGATCTCAAACATGACCTGGACACCGACAAACACGACTGTACAAAAGAGGCCCAGGAAGACATAACCTAGAGAATCCATTAGTTAAGCCTGGCACTGGACATAACCCGGCATGGAGAAATAGCGCAAATGAGGTACAAAATGAATAGGGATACGGAGTAAATCAGCATATGACTCACCAGAGAAATGCTCAAATATCCCCGCCAAGATAGCCCGCAACCCATCAACCCCAAACGCAAAGCCGACCAGATTAGCCGTCATCATCATAAGAACATTCACAACGGCCCCGACACAACACCACATACGATAAGCCGTGGGGCGGGATTCCCAGCGACGTTTCGGGAACAGCGAGCCAGCCGCCATCTCGGGCAACATGAAGAACACGATGAGCCAGCCCCAGATGAGCAGACGGAGCTGGATGTCGTGCCAGAGCGCCACGAAGGTAAAGACAAGGACGTAAGTGAGAACAGAGCGGGCGGCGGAGCGGGCACTGGCGAAGCTCGAGCCGCCGAGCGGTATGTAGATGTAGCGGAGGGACCATCGATAGAAACTGCGGTGCCAGGAGCGCCAGAAGGCCAGCGTGCTCCAGTTGTTGCTAACGCAGCGGACCATGTTCTCGGGGGGGTCGATGCCGTCAATAAGGGACCAGAGGCGGAAGAAGCGCCACGGGAGGAGGAGCTTCAGCCATATCAGGTGCAGGTTGAAGTAGCTGAGAAGACTCAGCTGCGCAGCCGTGTAGTCGGTCCATCGCGGGCTAAACTTGGCGATCGCTTGCACGTAATCGTAGTGTAGGATGATCTCCATGGCCAGGAGCGCGAGAGCAAACCGTAGACCGTACCGGATGGTACGTGAGATCTCGAGGCTCGCGGGTTTGTATCGAAGCTGTGATATGTAGTCGTTGAAAGTGATAACGGGTCCCGTTAGATACAGCGGCGCGTAAATAGCGTATGCGACATAGTTGCGGAAGGAAAAGTCTTTGGCTTGCGCAGGAATCGAAACCCGGTCTCGTTCGCTCAACGCGGAGGGATCAAGCTGCTTCTTCTTGGGGTCATTAGACCGATCCATGGGAGACTACAAGGACAGGGAAGAATGATAACATACCTCGATCGGGCTGTAGCCTCTCCTTTCCAGACTCCAGTAGTAGTCGAGGTTGAAGCTGATGAGGCGCAGAACGGTGATGTTGAAGAGGATCTCCCAGCGGCCCATGAGTCCACCATAGCTATCGAGCCAGGCCCCCCAGTGCACGAGACTGCTATTCGATTCGTCGATCAGCCCACCCGCGAGAAAGGCCGATAGAAACGAGGCGAGAGCCTTGAATTTGTAGCCCTTGCCCAAGTCGTTCGCGAATAGGATGCCGATGTTGAACACCCACGTCGCAACCGGCACCGACTTGCGGGGCAGAGTGGTCGCAACCTGGTAGTTCAGATAGAGGATGCCGAGGATTTTAAAGACCGAGACGCCGTGTAGAGCAAGCAGGTATATGATGGCAAAGCCAAAATCGAAGGACGCCCGTTGATTCAGCCTCTGATCAGCCTCTTCCAACGTTGGTCGCGACGTCTGACCACCCGAGTTGACGCGGTATATGACTAGATTATACGATTTCCGGAGCAGGGGGTGGAGGACGAGCAGGGCGGCGAGATAGGGCATGTTATTTCGAAAGGTGCGATACTGCGCATCGGTGACATCCTTGGACTCGTCAGTAGGCGCATGCATCACAGCTCGGCGCAATGGTGCCTTACAATCTTGCGGCCGGGGATCCAGCCAGGCGACAGGGAATGCTCATAGTTGCGGTAGTTGGGATGCGTAGCTGCAGCGAGACAGACGGTCAGTGGGCGGGAAAAACATCGAGGGTTAGAGTCGAATAGGCGCAGGGTCAAGTCGTACTTTTCGAGGCATTGTATGCGATCCGGAACATGGCGGGGATGGCGAATGCGAAGACGACATAGTACAGGTAGAACTCGGGCGTGTTCCACCTGGATTCCGACTGTGGCCGGCTATTCCATTTCGCCGCCCGTTCCTTGCTTGCAGCGGCCGTGTCATTACGCGCCTCTACGACGGTCTTGTAGGGAGTGGCGGACGAGACGGTGAAGCGAGTGTCGAGGGTGTCCAGGCCGTAGACGTTGCCGAGGAATGAAAAGGCGCCCATGGTGAGTGACTGTGGATGCCTTGCGCAGGCAACGGTGCCTGCAAGCTGTATGATCCAATTATCGTAACATGAGGAACGGAAGTGGGCGACAGCAACGGGTAGTTGTCGTCGAGGAATAATAGCGAGAGAAGGTGGGGAGAAAAGAGCGACTTGGTAGACGTGTCTACTTGTATTGAACCTTAAGATTGTGGTCGAGGTCTCGTTCACATCCGGGTCCTGTTCGGGGGGTCCAGTCCAGGCCTGTGCAGGCGTCCGGGGCGCGGCGTGGCGTAGCGTCCACTATAAACAATTTACCAAGCGAGATGGGCAGCCACGAGCATGGATTAGGAGGTAATACAGTGGAGCCATCTCACCTTCCCCGGCCGGCTTGTTCGAGACATGAGTTGGACTACGCTCCACCGCCTTTCACCCTGATGACTTCCATATGATAATCACATACCTACGGAGTATCGCATTGTGCAATTGACCTACTCTAACAGCCCGAGGTTGTCGGATACATATCAGTCTTCATTCTGCGACAGTCGGTTTGAAAATAACCCATCTTTTTACGTATATTGTCCCCACGAGTCGTTGGTTGTTACGTGTATTCCCTGCCCCCTTAATACCTACCTACGGTGCTCAAGTGAGCTATTCTCTCCCATATTGGGGCTGGGGAGTGAGTGGTTCTCATCCTGTGTCTGGCAGTGGCTGTGGTACACGTAGACGTTGTTCTGCGAAGGATATGGATCCGGATACGGACAGATGGTTCATTCAAAGAGGGTCTTTCGGTAGCAAGTCCATCGCTTTGAGGCCCAAGCCATCCCACGGACCATCATCCGCAACGAGATGGAAACCCAGGGGGCCCTTCCGTCTGTTTGACCTCCCGCCCGAGCTGCGAGCCCAAATCTTCAATTTGGCCCTTCGTGATTGCGAGGAACAGGTCCAAGTTCTGCAGATATTCCTGGTCTCCCAGAGGCTGTACGCAGAGGCCGCCGAGATCTTCTACCACCACATCTGGTTGGATCTCACGGACCGTACCGAGCCTCCCGGCCTATTAGCCGGGCCAATCACTCCCCTATCGCCGAGACTTCACGTCCGGACCATGGAGCTCAAGATCTACCCGAAAAACAACATTCGCTCCTTTAACGAGTTCTATGTACCTCTCTTGCGCGAAATGGCAGACCAAGGCAGCCTCCACACCTTACGCCTGGAGATCAATGGCAGGTTTCCTCGCCTGGATTTCTGGACGGATCACTGGTCTGACGACGAAGAATTCTGCGAGACCGAGGTGCCCCTGCTCGTCGGTCCCGAGACCAACATCGACTACTCGGGCCCGGCTTTTCTCGCCACCCAACCCTTTCAGACCTTCCTAGACTTCATCTCCGACCCGGGTATTCCGAAGGTCTTGTTGTATATTTCTAGCGCGGATCATTATAAATTCTGGTGTGAGTGTCACCGGAAGTTTTCCTCCCAGCACAAACTTCCATGTGTTGGCGGCTCGTGGGGTGGCAAGTCCAAGCGCTTAAGGGTGAATCAGAAGCATCTTCTTCGTCTTTTCCGAAATGTCCGAACCGTACAGGCTTCAAATCCAGCTACATTGTCACGATCTTCGGGTGTGTCTACTCGAAATTCTTGAGCACGTTTTCACAGCACAGTTGCCCGTATCAAGATTTCAAACGGCAGATACAGCAGATAAAGAGTAATTCCTACATAATAGGCGCACCTATACATCGGAATATACCCCTTACCGCTGCCTATGGATGGCCCTGGCCATATTCAAGATATAGTGAGCAATATCAGTTATATACGTCCATTGACGAGTGTATTAGATTCCTTTATGCTCGATACTCTTATCACTACCGCCCCGTCACTGTTATAGCGCAACACCATATCTACACCCTTTCCAAGAGGTTACACGCAAATTGAGCGAATTTCACAATGCACTCCACTAGACACTGGCTCTCACATGTCGGAAACCCTCATTAAACTCCATCGCTGCATCAAAGGCATTGATAATAGTCTGACCCTGTATCAGCCGGGCGGAAACCCCAAAAGACAGGGACCTACTTACAGTCGTTCAGTTTCTTGCATGTGTACGGGCTCGCGCACTGGAAGAGCAGTCTGGTTAGCTTCTTCAAGAGTCATGACAGCCACTGAGGACGTACCGTGGTCACGCCCATCCATCCAATGCCGCCACACTGGGCATATTGTGCTCCCCCAGCCCCAGTTGTCGGTGTAGCCGTCGCACTTTTAGTGGTCGTCAGGGTAGAAGTCGGACCACTTGCCGTAGTCGTGGTACTCGAGCCCTACGAACGTCAGTCAGTCACTCAGGTCCATTGCCATTTATTCGATGGCGATACATCACAGTCAAAAAAAACTTACCGTAAACCCGAACCACTCCATATCAGCATCGCCGAAGATATCAATACTATGAGTTACGCCCTAATACCTCTGGGTCAGCACCCGGGCCCCATATACTACGTTGATGCCAAGCCAGGCCCAGAAGCAAAAACTAAGAGACAATCCGAACTCACCTGGCCCAAAACGCCCTCAACATTGGGTCCGAAAACATAGCGTGTATACGGACTTCTGGGCGTGTTAGGATACGTAGCAGAGGGTGTAGTCGAGTATCCAAAGACACCAGTCCACTGCTTAATCGTCTCGTAGTAATTCTGCGGGTAGAGCGTGGTATCCGCCGTGCCGTGGTGAATCCGCATGCGCGGTCTGGCGCCGGTATACCCGGGGTATGCGTTCAGCGCCGCGTTGGCCCAGTACTCTTGGCTGAGATTCAGCTGGCCTTGCGAGCACGTGCTGTTCCACCCGTTGACGGTGCCCGTGTAGAAGCAGGTGGCGGGCACACCGGCGTATGCGATGCCTGCGGCGAACACGTCGGGGTACGTGGCTGCCAGGACATTCTGGATGGTGTTAGTGGTAGTGAGAAGGTGGTAAGGGTTATAACTGGGATGGATGAGAAGACGGATAACCCACCGTCATCATAGCGCCAGAGGAAGTCCCGGTAACGAACACCCGGGATTTGTCCCCGTTGTCTGCAACACTCGGAGTCAGTTATTGCTACCTCCAGCATGGTATATAAGCGTGTCAGATCCGCGAGAGCTTCCAAGACACGACTCTGACCCAAAAATGAATCTTAACACCCCCAACCCCGCCAGAGCAAAAACACATCAACCCAGAGAACCACTTACACTTATCTAGGGTATACGCCACCATATTGGCGATGGAATTACTATCAGCGCCGCCGTTATGCGTAAGGGCCTCCTTGGACGAGACATCCCAGCAGGTGCCGCTATACGGTGACTCCGGGTAGATGACAACAAACCCATATTTTTCCGCGAGGGTGGCGTACGGCGTGTTAGTGTAATACGCGGACGCGGTACCAGAGCAGTAGTGGATAGCAACAATAACGGCCGGCTTTGTGGCTATTTTGTCGGGCACGTAGATGTACATCTTGGTGCCCGAGGTGTTGGCGCCGAAGTTTGTCACTTGCTGCAGCGAGGCGCCAGCCGCGAGCCCGAGCCCGCTGAGCAGGAGGAGGGAGTTTAGGAGACGCATAGTAATGACGGGCTGTCTAAATACCAGCCTGTATTTAGGCTATCCGGTCTTGTCTGCTAAATACACGCTGAAGGGCCTTCGAGGTGATGGACATAGTGTAGCGCTTATATAACACCTCCACGGCACCTGACGACTCCTTGCGGATGGCAAGGCTCCGTTCCGGATGGCCGGCCGGGAGAGAGAACCGTCACCCCACCCTCATCTCTGTGTGCGTTCATCCCGGACGCGCCGGTGGTGGCCCGACCCTCCTTCGACCGAATTATTAGAAAATGTGTTATACGAAACGAAATCCATTGCATAACCACCGACTCAGGCCTATTTTATAACGTCCATCATGATGTCTCATGCTCTATCTTTCATCAACTCCTATGCATGTCTCTACCAGAGGTATCCCGGTCTGGTCTAGTTCGGTGGACACATCCGATCGGGAGTTCGGAAGTGAGGTCCGCGGGTGTGGGAGCCTTCACACCACGTTTCCTGCTTTGATGCGGGGGATGCCAAGTTGGGTCTCTGGGCATTGGTTGCGTGTGCCTACACTCTTACGATGGATAGGTGAGAAAGTCCACATATTTGAAAGAGATTCTCGCATGGCCAAAAAATGGATATACATAATCCAGGTAGTAGAGTAGGTATTGTATGTACGGGAACCGAAGTATTAAAAATCATCATCGTGTGACGAAAATGAGAAAAAGGAACTCTCGATCGGGGAATCGAACCCCGGCCACCTGCGAATTGTGTCATGACAAGCAGGTATCCTGACCACTAGACCAATCGAGATGATGGTAGACATCGTATCCAATTCGATGTGTTCGTAATTCATCTTAAGACGTATTATAACGCCCATATCTCTTTTCAAGGAAGTTCAGTTAAAATATACAGTACAATATAAATTCGTGGCCCTATATCTTATAAACCAAGCATGAGGTAATAAATAATACTTAATATCTTATAAATATTACAAGGCTTTACTCTTTTTAACTACGGTACAACGTAAACACCACCATCACTTGTACGGTCTCTTTACACTAGAAGTAAGCGGCGATATAACACCAACACCGCTTGGAATTGTTTCACTTTTGGCCATGCGAAACATGGACTATCACAAGCAACTCAAACATATTAAAATCACTTACAACAATACCATGCCAAGCCCTACCCGAGTCAAGCTCACAATGCTTCTCTTATGCCCCTGCAGACTACCTCGGTACTATCTAGACAACATACACACTTATGCATAGGTAGACAGTAACAACGAATAGATGGGCACACAGACGTAATCACAAACAACACGACACTGTCACGCCTTCCAGACGTTTCCATACATGTAGCAGGCCGGCTGGAGTATGCAGTTTACCCCAAACCCCGAGTCCCGCCAGATATGGCCATTACCACTGTAGGCAGGTACCTTAGTATCCGCGTCCAGAAGCGTCATGCATGCAATGCAGCGCCGCACCACCCCACACCACACCACACCCAAGCCAAGCTACATACATAGTACAGGAGAAGCATGCCCTTTACCACGCAAGCCGAGAAACCAGTAAAACAGGCGTCCAAGCGAGACAGAGAAGGTCAGGCCACGCCATCGCCATAACTGCTAAAAGTATGCATGCTTGTACTCGACCCCTCCATGCCTGCCGCATCATGTCCCCCGTCCCATGTCGATATAGTTTACGAACACCCCGGCCGTGCCTCTCGTCCCGAGCGAACCAGCAAGTCGAGATCTCTGGTTGAGCAAGGGATCAATGGTAACCTACCTACAGCAAACACCTCGCCCCGTGATTTGAGCCCCAAAAGCGACGTCGTCACGGCTCCGAGTCAGGTACCTCTTACAAGCATACATACACCACACACACCACCGTCGTCTATCGGAAACACACACTGCATGTAAGTACAGCCCACACCCGTAGGCACTGTAGGTACAGTACACCACCCCACACACCGATGCGTGCCGTGGTGCGACGCAAAGTGCGGCTAGCTGCTACTTACTTAGCTGCTGCGTTGATGGGTGGGTTGGATGGTATCATGATATGTCGCCCCGTCGCCATCGTCCCAGATAGGAAGGCTTCTAGACGTTCTTTTGCTGCTATCTCGAGCTAAACGACAGCTCACATACCGACTTACTCCTACGACCTATCTATCTATTCCTCTTTCCCGTCCCATGCAACGAATTCCCCCTCTACCACCACTGCTTAGTGTAATATCACGCAGATGACATTCTTGGTGAATAGCAGACGGACTTTCTCTTTTCGGCTTCGCCACTCCGTTTTCGACGAGCCACGGAGGCATCACGCCTCTCGCTTGATCAAATTTGGTATACATTGCGAAGAGACATCACCACCCGCCAAGGCATACCCATCATTATCTCACAGGGACTCCCCCAATATATCTGTAGTACGCACGACCCATCGCGCAGGAGATAAGGACGAATGCACAGCACGACCAACGCCCCCCGCATATCCACGTACATACATATAGCATAGTTGGCCCTCAAATGTCTAATCAGATCCAACAACATCTCAAGGTAAACCAATCACGACACTATCTCCCACCACCAATCAGACAACCGCAGGTGAGTTAAGTAGGTATCCAAGTAAGGAAGGTCGTAAACAATGAAAATCGTCATGCCAGGCACTCGGTACGACGTCAAGTAACCTAGCTGACGCATGCATGCACATTCCGACGCATACCAACCTATCCACCAACATACTTGCATACATAAGTACATACATACATACATACATACATACATACAGTACATACTGTTGTATGCCGATATAGAATGCCGACACATAGTAACTAGACATCTACCTCTTGCCCATCTACCTACCCACCCACCCAATCCGCCAGCTGTTAAGCGAAGCGAAGCCTACCTACGTCCCGGAAGCCCCCCGACGTCCATATCTCAAAGCGGCCTGACGACCACCATGACACACCCAACACGTTCCAGAAAGGCAGGCCGTCTATGCCACTGACTCGCCAACAGAGACGGCGATGATGCAATTGACACCATTGTCGTCGATATCTCCACCGATGGAAACCGGGTCCAGGCGAGAAATGGCACATCCGGCCTTCGTTTGTTCCGTTCAGTTGCAGTTCCGACTCTATTGCAGATGAATTCAGTTCGGTTCATTTCCGCAGTTGAACAAAACATCACCAACCTTTCCGCCGACTGCGCCCAGTATGTGTCCAGTCATAGGCCACGTATCTGTGGAGAATAAAACGCTACTTGTCCAATGAATACAACTATATACATGACACCACATCCATACAATCACAAATATTATATACGACCATGTATACGACTATGTATACGACGATAGGCATATAGAACCACGTCTATGCATATACCTACCAGCTATCTTTTTCTTGCTACGCTACACCTTACTACACCACTCCAATTACTCAAGCCTTAAGAAAGGGGAAAAAGGGTTCGTGTGCTAAAAATAAAAACACAACACCCTCACCGATACTACCGTCCATCATTCTATCAGTCTTCAACTCTTCCCACAACGCTCCCAACCTAATTTTATAACTAGCCGAATAGTGACCAACCAATCCAGTAATTATTTTCAATCCTAAATCAAATAAAATGGCGGGGACAAAAAAAATTTAGGACATATCCTTAACGTGTTACCTGGCCTCCTCACCCCTTCCATGAACAAGTCCGTGAAAACCCAAGCCAACTAGACCCTAATTAATACTGTAGCAAGTTCGTAGTACCGAGTGCCACTACCTCTTCTAGAATTAAGGAATAGAGTCACTGGTATAAAATCCTTTAAGTCCAGTATCAATGCCTGATTCCGCGGAAATCAATGGGAAGGTACACCACATAATTGTTAATAGTAATATTTTCGAACAACTCAAATACACACCCCAGGTAGCTTATATCCATAACTTTCAATAAGTAGGTACGATCTAAATAAACCAATTAGAAAAGACAGAAAGGGAATAAAGAAGGCAAATAAGTACGCAAGCCAGCTAATCCAAACCAACCAACCAACCTAGCTAGCAAGCAACCCGTCCCATCCCATCAACCACTAATCCCCTCAAATTCCGAAACCTAACCATTGAAAAAAAAACAAAAAACAACCATAACCCTCCAAAACAAAGCAAGAACATGCCATCGTCAATCTATGTATGTAACCCACCACTCCATCCAAAACCCCCCAAACGACCCCCATCATCTCCCTACCTACCTCCCTACCTACCAACCAAATTAGTCTCCAATACCACATCTCACGTCTGCCTGTCCCCAACGAATGAAGAACCATCTCTAACCAACCAAGGAATCGGCCGAACTCCGTCTCCGAGGCCCCAAGAAGTTCGGCCCGAGCCGCGAATATTCCGAACGTTTTTTTTGTGAATATCAAGATGTAACTATCGGTGGAGGTTGAGAGTTTTTCGTATTATGGGCTTTAACATACCTATATCCCCAACGAATAGTTTTTCCAACGTTTAACTAACGTATTATAGGTATAGCCGCACCAAATTACGCACCAATGGATAGGAATCGAACCTACTCTCTAATTACCCTACACCAGTTAGTTACCCGGACGTGAACTTCGGTAACACATCATAACTATTACATTGTTAAGAGGACTATAATAACCTACTAAACGTAATACACTTAGGTGTTCCGCTCTTTGTACTGAAGTGCTATTGTAACGGCTGTACTATTTTTTATCGTATGCTCTGTGGGACGTACCCTTTCTGTTTTTAAGCTGTAGTTTGTACCTCTGTAGTTTTATGGTCTACGGTCTGTAGTCTATGTGTCTTTTCTACTGTCTCGTAGAGTATGGTCTGTGCTTCTGTTGTCGCCCGCCGCTCTACTGTCTCCCAGAAGTGTAGCTATTGATGGTACGCAGTTTAACCACTTGCCCAGGTGGATCAAGATGTAATTATTAAAACATACATACTAAAACCTAATACAACATAGCACACCAAGAAACACCGGAGCCTACCAAAGCCGGGAATCAAAGCAGGCCAAAATACAAAAATATACTAGTAGCGTTGGATAAACAAGACAGCAAAACAAAGCAAATATAAAAATTCACAAAGCGTGGGAGCAAGCAAAAATCACTATAGTAACTCTCATTTCATCTCATCCCATTGTGTATATTGTATATCGTACAGCATACAGCATACATACACACATCCTCATCCTCATCCGCATCCTTAAACCGTCTTGATTTCACTTCTCTCTTCGCCATCCTCCTCTGTCCATCACCACCTCCATCTCATCCCCCAAAATTCCACCGAAACAAATGACTAGGACGTAGATATTGAAATGCGAGATGAATAGATCCAAATCCCATGACCCCTATTTTATGCCAGATCCAGCACGCCGCCGCATCCACCAAAAAAAAAAAAAAAGTGACAAAATTTCCCAAGTCCATATATCCCATCCTTGTTGTACAAGATATCAGTGGAATGCGAATTTGCCTCCCACATCGCGTCCCTATATATAAATCGGCAAAGTCGAGCCAGCTGAATCATAAATCCATACCGACGAAGTAGAACATCACATTCATTTCCCCTAAATTGGTATATATGCGGCGGGACCCGGCAACAAAGCCTGTCCCAACCACAGCTTAACGGCGCTTATTCATAGTCTCGGCAATGGAGGCGGCGCCACTATCATAATCCCAATGTCTCTTGAGACCACCGGACTCATAGACGCTAGCCACCGACTCCTGCCACATGGCCGGCGTGACAAAGGTCTGTACAGGCGGGGCCGAGTACTGCGGGTGAGAAGGCAGCTGTGGTGGCGGAGCCGAAAGGGGGGCACTGGCTATGGCTATATCCTGGGTGGTAGGGACTTCGGGGGCACCTGAGGAAACGTTTAGAGAACTGGACTGCGTAGTCACCGTGGCCGGTTGGGGTGGAAGCGGCGTACCAAACGTTGAGTTCCATTGACTACGGGTTTTGTTAGTGGCGTGACACGACGGACATATCTTGTCGGTTGCACGTGGGGGGCGACACTTACTCAAAAATTCGGGATGGATTCCACGTAGGATGGTCTACGAGCGGTATGGTGTGGGAAAGCGGTGGTTGTGTAGTTTGACCAGCACCGAGCATGGATAGCGACTGTACAGATGGAGAGTCACCCTTGCCGTCCCCCGAGCTTACAGAGATGGGCGTGATGGGATGGTAACTGACGTGTGAATGAGGACCAGTGTGGACGTCCAGGTTTGGATCCAAGGAATTGGTCCGTAGCAAAGGTGGCTTGAAAGTCGTGGCCCGAGGTGGACTCGACTGCGTACTAGGATGTGGACTGCCATAAGGGAAACTGGGTTTCAAGACAAACGGCTTCCTGGTATCGGCAGAGAAGGCCTCCCTCACGGCATCTATTTGTTTCAACATTTCCGGCAGGGGCCAGGAATTCATGGTTTTCTCAAGGATTCTCATGTGGCGTGTAAAATAGTCCCTAGAATCAGTATTGATTTCTGGATCTGGAGAGGTTAACGCGACCTGTTTGTGTGTTAGGACCGTCCTTCGTTACTTCAAACCAGTGAAAACAAACGACGTACCAGGTGAAGAACGATGCACGACAGGATGGCATATATCGTGAAGCTGATGCCTCTTTGCATGCACTGAAGTCCGCTCAACCCAAATGATTGTAACATGGACTCCTGCAAGCGACACAGGGCCTTTGCGGAAGCATAGGAAATCATCATATGCGACTTCCACTGCCCATCGATGCTTATAGGCTCTAAAAATGTCAGTTGTGGCCGATGAAGTAGGATGGTGGCCAGATGATAATAAGAGTGAATATTTCCGATGAAGTGCGATGGTAACCAAGGCGGCGATCCACCTCGCGGAAACGTAACGGCCATATGTGGTGGAAGCTCATTCAACCAAGCCCTAAGTTGTGGATTAAGCTGCACAAATTCGGGATCCAGACCCCAGTCCTTCTTCTTTTTAATCTTGAGGTATGTTGTGTTCATTTTGTGAATTGTGCGCACAATCCTAGCGAAGAATATGAATTCACGAGATATTTGATGTTCGTCGTCTTCAACGCCAGGCATGGGTTGAGGCACGCTAAAGTCGAGGCTATCCAGTTCAACTGACAAGTCATTTCGCCCTGAAACGCGTCTTAGAAATCATATATCACAGCGACGGCCAAGGGACCTACCTTGTGGAGCGGCAATCATGGTCTCGCAAATGAATATTGTCTGCCATACCCGTTTTTTGGTCAGACAATCGGCTGGGCTTGAACCACACGACTTTCCGGCCTTGTGGTTCTGGAAATGCTCGTCGAGGCCCAGATCTCGTGCCATGGCCACACAGTGGACAATGGACATCCACGACCGGTAATAGTAGCCACGCTTTGGCACTGCTTCCCGGGCTTTGAGGATGATGAGAAGTGCTTGGAGGGTGCTTAGCCGCGGGACGTCCATGAAGGAATCGGCATGTTCTGCACAACATGAGCGTAAGAATCGGCCGTAGCCGTATCGTCATAATGTCAAGGACTTGGGGAAGACTTACTGGAGGCGAGTGCGATCCACTGCTGACCCTGGGCGGGCTCATCAGCAAGCCGTTCGGCGACTGCGAAAATTGCTTCCAGCAGTAAGGGAGAAATGGATTCGGGATTCGTGTTCCATTGGTGATAGAGCTGTGATTTGTTGAGAACTGGGACATAAGGATGTACGTGGGTAAAATAAAGATCGAAGTAATGCCTGATGGCATCTTCGTCTGGCATGAGTTCCGGGGGTATCCGTATTTTGGATCCCGGACCGGCGTGTATGGACGGCAACGCATTCTTAAATTCGTCAGCTTCCTCAATAGCGGGTTCTTCCTCTTGTGAGGCCAAGGCTTGCTTGTTGTTAAGATAAGGTGCTTCGGTTCAAGTCAGCGTTTCCAATCCGTAGTCTCAACGAACAACCAACTCACCTGTGCCCCTCTCATCGAGTTTTAGCGGGCCGAGAAGATCTGCCAAATCATTATGGCCATACTGGTCTGTGTGGTAAGACTCGGGTGATGATTCGGAATGGGGAGCGGACATCTCTGGTAACGGTGGCGTCGGAAAGACATTGGCCGGTGGATAGGACTGATCTAACACACCGACGGGAGGAGGCACTGATCCATATGACATATGCTGCGGCACGCCGGCCGCGTCGCCGTACTGCGACAGGGGGTATACTGCTTGGTGGTGAGGATACGAACTGGACGGTGGCGCGTACATGGTTGGCTTGGGGTGGTGGCCGCTGGCCATCATGTGTTGCGACGAGGGCTGTTGCATGGCCATCTGTCTAAAGCTCTCCTGTCCGGCTTCAAAGTCGGCCCTCGAGGGCTCATACGACTGAGTCTCCTCAGGCGATCCCTCATACTGGGCGTTGGGGCGCACACAGTGAAGCTTCAGACGGATGCAAGCCGAACACGGCCAGGTGTTGGTCGTAGCGGCGTCGCACTTTATTTTCCTCCGCCGGCACCCCTCGCAAGCCCTCATAACTATAGTACACACATGCGTCAGCCATGTCGACCGAGGACGGTGACGACAGGGGGTCTCATACCCTTTAATCGTTTGTGCCGATTATGTTCGTCCACGAAGACATAATCTAGACGCAGAGTGTCAGAATAACCGGGCTCAGATACGTTGGGGTCGTTTCGGAGAGCGAACTCTTCTGGGTCTCCCGCGGAGGCTGGTAGGATGGCGGCACGAACGAGAACGAGTTCACGTGTGCGCTCTGCGGCAGTATTCTGCGCGCGCCGGGATCGTTGGACGACATGGCGGTGACTGGCCGACCGACCGACCGACTGACTGACTGACTGACTGGCCGACCGACTATCGCAGCAGCCCTCGACGTTTCGTCGCGCGCAAACCCTAAGCTCCGGTCATGCGCGAGGGCGTGTGGAGGCTCGACCAGATATTGAACGGGGTGACCGGAGGGGCGGGACGGTGAGCGATCCGTCCAAGACCAGTAATCCGAAATATCTGGAGGTGATGTCGTCGCAATGCTAAATTATTAATCGTCGTCGTCGTCGTCGTTGTCGTCGTCCGGGTCGTCGAAGCGTCGATCGTGGCGATGCGATCCAAGCCGCAGCAGTTGAATCGGCGGCACACCGAACCAGGAACCAGGAACCAGAGGAGTATCGGTAAGGGATGGCGGCTTGTCTCAGCATAAAGGTAATTCGCCTTTGCGCGCGCGTGCCACCGAGAGTGCAGCCTCACTCCTCGCTCTTCGCTCTTCTCTCACTTCACTCTTCACTCGCCACAATTGTCAATCAGCTCTTAGCCAAACAGCCTGTTTCCCCCTGCCGTTGTGTGAAATAGCGCTGGAGACTCGAGTGTGCCGTGGCCTAAGGTTAACTAGTAATGTCGTGTCGTGTCGTGTCGTCTACTATATATTCCGGCGCCAGGGAAGGACCCGGCTTTCGGGGTTTTGACAGGTGAGGGGACAAGTCCCTATTATCAAGACCATCTTTGGGGGGAGGAGAAGAGCGGCCCCGGGCCAGGGCAGGTACATGAGGGACAGCACGGCGGTACATGACGACGGTACATGACGACGGTGGTAGTGCGGTCTCAGCGGTAGTCTGGCGCTGTACAGCACTGTACCTTGGCTAGCCTGTCCAATGAGCCGGGCCACTTCGGACGGGCTGCCAACCGGTCCAGAGGAGGGACAGGGACTAGGACGGGGGGACAGAAGCGACATGCTACTTGTTTCTACCTTGTAGTTCGCTTGTGGCCTGTGACCTGTAGGTGCGTGAGGTACACTAAGTACGTACATTAGATAGTGCGCTACAGTAAAAAAGGGGAGGGGTGTGCAGGGCGTCGGCAGGGGTTGTCTGTAGCGCACTCCCTGGATCCCTGTCCTGCTGCAGGTGCTTCTCCTGTCTCGTGCCTCCAGTGGCTGCAGGGCGGGAGAGGATTCAGTAGTGTACCAACGTGGTATTATACCAGGTATGCATAGGCATGCTGTATCCATCGCAACTAACGGTGTAGTGTAGTTGCAACATTGCTTGGCTACAGGTCCTGTAAGCTGCACTTATGTACTTACTTACATACATAAGTACAGACCTACTACCTACTACCTACTGCCTACTGCCTACTGTAGAGGTTATGTATGCTACGTTTGCGTGTCCAGGGTACGGGACAGGACAGGAACAGGACTGGACATGGACGTGTCTCAATCGGCTCGACCCAATGCCGCCAGTGTACGTAAGTAGTCTTCTCGATGCGATCTACAGCATTACTACTAACGGCGGTAGCGAGGCACTTGGTATGCACGAGGGGGCTTGTGTGGGGGTCGGGTGCGGGTGGTGAACAATACGGTACCCAATCCTGTAAGCGGGTATGGGTGGTATGAGTCTCGGTGCGAGCAGACCGGACTAGTGTACAGCTCTCCTCATCTCGTAGATCTCGGCCCCAAAACATGGCCTATACATGCAGAATTACGCACACAAACGTGTTTCTCATCTTTCTTGTCTCAAGTATTGTATTGAATTGGGAGCACGACATGTCCAAGTGCCTCATCACCAGACCGTCCCCTCTCTCTCCCCCACCTGGTTGAGGGCTGAAAAAGGGTGAATACCGCGTATATAACGATGGACTGGTCTCTCTCTCTCTCCGTCCAGGGATTCGGTTCGGTCAAGCTCTGTTGCACGTTGGATTTGCTGACCCTGCATCGACATGACGAGATCCAGAAGATTACCGGTATTACTCTAGACGAACACCTTGGTGTTGGTTGTGCTTCGAAGTGGTCTGCTTTCACACACTCCACGCGTGCTACATAGTATGTGTCAACCGGAGATAACGAGCTGAATACTATGTGGGAATAGAAACACCTACTAACGTATTACAGCAGGTACATCTGATCCCGTCCGTCCCTATTCTCAGTCATTAGCTAATCTATAGTGTCAGGATGCAGCCGGAGTTGAGCGCGCAACATAGTATACCCTACGTATATGTTGTACATTGTATTGTAGTGGTAGCAGAGGTACGTGGTGTAGTGTACAGAGTATATTGCCCCAAAATAGTTGCACGCGCTATAGCACCACGGTGCTACATTGGCCAGCACCATGATTCAATAGTATCGGACGTTAAGGCATACTTGGCAGGACGCGAATTCATATATGCATATCATTACCATATAGCAGCTAACGACATATATATATAGGCCTTGCCAAATAGATATTCGCGGCTCGTTATTACTTATGGGCTTCGATCCGACTCGTCATTGTCCGAACGACTTCCGTTTCTCGGCCAAATGATACGCCGAGAATGTCACAGTAAGGGAAATCGGGTTCCAAGCCGGCTGGGATATAACCACAATTGATTTATCCATCTAATAACGTGAAACTTCAGGGTTTGCGGCGGGTACTTCCTCTTCCTACCCTGCTGAGTGCTCGGCGCTCGAAATACACTAACTACATTATAAATGGCACAAGGTCGATCTCGAAAGTGGTGTGAGTCGACGCTCTTGTGACAAACTGCGAACGAGCATGAGACCGCCATCATGATGAATGAGATGTTAGTGCAAGCTTAGTGGTCTAGCTTGTCTCGTTAGACACTAAGTATTAGTAGTGGTCGTCGGTGTCGTCAGTGCCGGGGGGGGGGGGGGGGGGGGGTATATTTATAATTTCAAAAAACCAAATTATAAACAACAAGTTGGGGCCCGACCAATAGAAAAGGGACCAAGCCCACAAAAAACCAG